>CAOLHI010001154.1:0-499363 GCA_948474755.1 Ctenosaura bakeri | reverse complement strand
ATCCAGTGAGAAACAGCACGAACCAGTTCACCAGCCTCATGTGGAAAGGGCCTTAAACTGAGAGAGTGTGACTTGCCTCCCTGGTGTTGTTGGTGTTGCTGGTGTTGTTTCTTGATGTATGACTTAGAAAGTCATGGTTAGTGGTGTGATGTATTTGGAGTAGTGTTGTGATATGTTGTGAAATCAGTGGAGTGACTACCTTTTTATATTGTTTTGAACATTTAAGTTCAGTTCCATTTACTTTGCTTTTTGGTCATACTGATTTTGCCACTTTTTTTTGGAATTTTTAGCTCCTTTTGTTAAGTGTGCTTTTTTATGATAATGGTTTGATTAATGTTTGGATTTTGTTTAATACTGTTTGATATTTTATTATTGTAAGCTGCTGTACATTCTTTTCTTGAACTGACCCAGGATCTAAGTTTTCAAAATAAAGTAAATGTTGTGTTTCCAAGGAAACAGAACTCCAATAAGCTTAGGTACAGTGGCAGCCACAAGACTGTCTTGTACATTTGTCAAATACTTGTAATGTTTCAGAGAGAACTAAAAGGTAAATGGCAGATATAATTCAGTCCAGAGAGTGCTATTGCACTCATGTCTTGGGGATCTTTCACACTACACAGTTATAGCACAGTGATTCAGTTTTAAGTGCCACAGCTGCATCCTGTGGGATCCTGGGATTTGCAGTTTGGTGAAGCACTGTAGCTCTGTAGCTGAAAATTCTACAAATCCCTCTCTAAACTGATAATCCCTCGATTCCATACAATGGAACCATGGCAGTTAACATGCAGTTACAATGCTATAGTTGTGCAGTGTGAAAGAGATCCTAGTTTGGACTTCCTAGAAATGTCCCATTGACCATTGTAGGGACAGAACGGTAGACTAGATAGGCTTTTATTCTGATCCAGTTTGGCTCTTCTTATGCTCTCTTCTGGGATTTCAGTGTCTGAAACACTGTAAGGCTTCAAGTTATGACCTAAAGCAGGAACTCACTTAGTCCAACTAACATAAACTGTATTTCTTGCTTTTACATGTATAGCATTCAGTTCTCATTATCAGTATAAAACTATGTCCATGAATCTTTTCTTTTCAGTCAAACTTGTGAGATCTCATTGTGGGGCAAAACTGGCATCTAATTTTTCTCTTCTGTTAAAATGGACTGGACCAGAGGAGACAAAAAGAAACATGACCAGAAAAGTGGTTGGTAAATAGATCTGTGACTCCAGGGATAGTTGTTACAACCAAACATGTTACCTTTATTTGATCTGGATGCAACTGTTTGTTATGAAAGATTTTGATGAACAGCAATGGTGAAGGGAAGCAGGGAGATTTCCAGTATTTTGTTGCTGCTGCTGCTGCTGCTGCTGTGTGCCTTCATGTCATTTCTAGTTTATGGCAACCATGTCTTTGCCTCAATACCCTAAAGGTACCAGATTCCATCTCATCTTGGAAGCTAAGCTGGGTCAGCTGGGTTTAGTAGCTGGATGAGAGATGGCCAAGGAATACTAGGTGCTACAGGTTATATTTCAGAGGAAGGAACTGGCAAACTGCATCTCAGTATTCCTTGCCTTAAGAAAAAAAAAGTGAAATCTATCAGGTTGTCATAAATTGACAGGCAACTTGAAGGCACATAAACACAAGGCAAACCTACCATGTAGGGATGGATGACTCCTATATTTTATCTTACTGGATTAAAGGATTTAAACAGACACTTAACACAACCCCTCATTACTAATACATTCTCAAATTCTGTGTTGACTGTGCAAAGATCAGAGATACACAAACTGCTTCTCCTGTCCCCCCCCCAACTCTTGCTATTGTGGGTAGTTTTGTGGTGAATTTATGGCAGGGGTGGTAGATTTCTATCTCTGTCTGGAAAGAAGTTTGATTGTGGTTATTGTTGTTTTTCTGATTTAAAAAAATGGGCAATTGAGTCACTTAAGTGATTGCTAGTAGTACTGAAACACATGACTTTTCTAAGAAGTTCCAGCACTAAATACTAATTCTCAACTGTCTTCAGGGTAACCTTACAACAGCCCTGTGAGGCAGGTAAAATCAGGTTGTTTCTTTTTATATTTGAGAGGATGACAAATGCTAACCATATTTATCAAATGTAAGAGATGACAATACTTTGTAGATCTCTTGTAAAGATTACATAGAATTGCCAGAGTAAAAACTGGAAAAGGCATCTGTATTTTAAATAGTGTAGAAGGGGGCATTTCCGGAGGTTTGCTTGTTACCTAGTTGTGTGACAAGCAACACCTGCTGAAATTTCTTGTTTTACACAACTGTTGCGCATACATGAGCACTCTCCATTGTTCCATCTGGCAACCATGATGCAGGTTATGAGGGAGGAACTACAACCAGGCATACCCCCTTCATGCCTAGACTGAGAGTCCCTTTTTCCAGCTTCTAATTGCCACAGCCACAGAGGGAGTTGTCCTGCCAGAGAAAGAAAAGAAAAGCGGCCAGTTCCAACTTGCTTGTGCCTGGACTCCAACTGCTGCCAAGCCACCCTTCCATGAGCTACTGATGGCAAAAGGACTTGCAATCTGCAGTTGAGTTGAGCAGCCAATGGCTAACAGGATGAAGGTCCGAGGGCCTCACGCATCATAGGAAGGTACATAAAGCCCAGCTATTGGCTTTCACCGCAGCATGGAAAGGCATTTCACTTTCTTACTGTTTGGATGCAGCAGAGCTATGAGAAGAGAGCAAACAGTGGCAGAAGAAGATACATCTCTTTTTCCCTTTGACTGTTGATGCATAAGCTATTTTAGCAGACTTTTGAACCATTTCCATCTAGGTGAGACTTAATTTTTCCCTTCTTGAAAAACTGAACTTTTCTCCTCTCCCTTGGTTCTATTGTCTTCCTCAGTGCAGGGAACCAATTTTTTTGAAAAAAATAAGGAAGCAAACCAGCTCCTTCCATTTAGATAGATAGATAGATAGTATTTATATGCAACATTTGCTTCTAAAGTAGGACCCAAGGCAGCTTCCAAAAGTTAAAAACACATTAAAAACATTTAAAATGTTTATTAAAACTTATAATGTTTTTTTTTCCTTTTTAAACAGCTTACTAAATAAAAAGCTCCTCTGCTCACACATTAAAAACCTACTTGAAAAGAAATGTTTTTGTTTTCTGGCAAAAGGAAAGCATGAATGGGGCCAGGCTAGCCTCCCATGGAAGAGAGTTCCATAGGTGGGAGCAGCCACTGAAAAGGCTCTTTCCTATGTCCTCTCCAGGCAAGCCTGGGATGGTAGTGAGACTGAAACAAAGCCTTTCTCTGCAGATCTTAGAGCTTGAAATGAAATCAGAGCTTCAAATATTGCTTTTTTTTAACTACAGTTCCCAGAATCCCCCAGCCAGCATGGCCATTGGATAGTTGTGAGCAGTGCTCAAAATCTGTCCTTTGAGGCATTTCTCCCTGCCTTACTATGGGGCTTCCCTTGGATCAGGGCCAGAGAAAGGAAAGAATAAGGAGTGAGTCTCTGACTCTGGGTATCGATAAAGTAGTAAAAGCCATGCAGGAATAAAAGTGACTCCATGATGCTAGCTCTCTGTGTAATCATACTTTATCTCTGTCTCTGATCCATAAAATTTCCATTCTTAAGTGCTTAAAAGCACCACTCATTGCAAAAGAGCTCTAGTTTTGTGGCCAAGCATATGTTTTATATACGACAGGACCCAAGATCAGTTCCTTACATCTCCCGTTAAGGGCTCTGTGGTAACAAGACGGTAGAACATTTCAAACTCTGCAGAGTCACTAAACAGACTATGTTTACACAACTGTGTTTAATATGTCATCACACTGTTGTACAGACCTAATCTTATAACCACTCTTACAGCCTACATAATAAATAGCATTTGCTAATTGCAACTAGGTTGCAAAAAACGGTGAGGGGACATAAGAATCTTGTATATTCTAGCTATTTCTGAAACCATTCTTCAGCTGGCCAACAATTCATTGATTCTTCCCAGTTTATATGCATAAAGAAATCTTGTACATGATGCCTAGGCCAGGAAAAGTGTCAGTGCTCTCAAGAGGGAAATGGAGCACCTGAATCAAGAGTTTCAGAATGTCTGTTACACTCTGCACTGTGTTGGAACTGAAGCACAGGTTTGAACAACATTTGGTAAGCTTCACCGCTTTGTATATTTTGGATTTCAAATGTTTCTTTTGACAAAATATCAAGTCAGAGGCTGGAATCTTGTTGGTGACCTCCACTGGCCATTGGGATCATAGTGCAAGCAGTTGCACTTTTGAGGGAGTTACACATGTGTGGCATCTGAGAGGCTTTTTAAACTGCATCACTATATTCCATTTTAATTGCTACGGTTGCACCCTATGGAATTCTGAGGCTTGTAGTTTAGTCAGAGGCAGTGGTGGAGCTTGGAGTGTGTGGAAGGGGGGCAGGAGGGGAGGGGCCATGGTGCAGGGAGTATGGCCAGGGCTCAAGAGGGTGTGGCTATGGGCCAGGATGCCTGAAAAACATTGCTGCCCAGGGCGATCTACCCCCATCACCTCCCCATCCCTACGCAACTGGTCAGAGGCACTAGAACACTCTGACTAAGAATTTTAAATTCCCCTTCCTAGACTGCTGATCCCAGGATTCCGTTGGACAGAACTGTAAGCAGTTAAAGCAGTATATAATACTATAATTGTATAGTATGAAAGGGGGCCTTACTCAGGGTTGAACAAGCAACATAATCATTGTGCAACAGATGAAAATAAGGCATTTTCAACCATTGTCCAAAAAAAACTGTATAATCCAGTGTATAACCTAATATAGGGTAACTCCAGAATAGCTACTGGTATACATTTACACTACACAGTCACTGAGGAGGATCTCTACTTTGGTGGTTTTAGACAATTTTGGGTTAATTTATCACTGTCTATGTTTGACATGACATAGGCCATTCAGTTCAGTGCTAATTTCATTTTTTTTAAAAAAACCTCACTAAGACTAATAATATCCACAGCTAGTATTATTTTTAAAAAACCAAATTAAATAACCACAGATTAGATCTGAATTGTTGTAGCTGTTTTTGAAAAGTGTGTTCCCTCACATTAGTTTCAAGTCCAATTTAGATGTGATTTTTCTAGGTATTCTATTAGATAATTGGCACTATTTTTATGTAAACACTGTAAGGCAACAGTGAATCAATAATGTAGCGCTTGATTTATAGATAATCGCAAAACCATTTAACCAGCCCATTCACACCACTCTGTTTGCATGTCTTCTCACCTGCATAAGACAAGATCAGGAAATGTATTGTATGACAGAAAATGTCAGATCTCCACTTAGAGTGTCACAACTATCATTACAGTCTAGTTAACATGGCTGGCCATTACTATTATCTTACAGAATGTACAGTATGGGAGAAAGACAGATTTGAGCTCATCTTCTTTCCCTCCTCTTCTGTTAAATTGTAGGATGTTTGCGGATTATATGAAAGCTTTCATTTTTTCTGAGCATTAATTATCTGCCACATAGGAGCTCATATTTAAAGGCATTCCTGCAGAAACACCTGCAGTCAGAATGTGTCTGACGCCTCTCATTACAGGCACTTTTAAATTAGAACTCTGCTCCGTTTAAATGCAGTTTTAAAGGCCATTCTTCAGAATATGTAGTCTGTGCTACATCCTCAGTGACTTTTTTTTTTAACAGATCTTCACAAATTGGTGTGCTCAAGCTGCATCAGATTGTAGCTCCTTATATGCTTGACCATTGGTTATGCTGATTGGGACTGATGAGAATCTCAGTGTGAAACATTTGAAGGGTTCCTGTTTGGAGAAGGCAGTTCTGAAAGATTACCATGACCACCAAAGCCACACAACTTCTGTACTCATTCCCCCATTTGTAAACAAAATAAATACCTGGGTTTTCTCCTATTGACACCTGAATATACTTTCATTCAAATTTGCTAAGCATATAGACTTGCTTTTTCTCCAGACATGTATTAAATTTGCATTCTCCTTTCTTTTATTGCAAGTAAGTAACTCAAAGTAAACAATTTGGAATAATTTGACACAAAAAGACTTTGTGTTATCTTTCTTTGTTCTAAAGAAAGAACACCCTCCATTCCTTGCAGATATTTTGTAATCTGTTTAAAGAATAGAGTGGGATTTGCTTTTTTAAATTAAATCAGAAAATTAAATTAGCATGATTTCTTTCACTTAAGGAACAGGGTAATTGTATTTTGCATATACACCTTTTAAAACATTTTGTTTGAGATGACATCAGGATGTTTTCCCCTCTTTTGCCTTAGAAGATATGAAGACAAAACATAATGCTTTCTTTCTCTTTACAATATGGGCAGTATTATGCTTTTACCTTTCATTTAGCTAATGACAACTTTTCACAGAGAATGAAAGCAACAAAGGTATGACAGATGGCAAGGTGAGAAGGGGATGTAGTTACAGATTTCCAGCAATGACATAGATTGTATTTTTAAATAGATTAAAACAACACCAATAAACCTCTTCAATAAAGTTTCTTTAACCTCATCCAACAAATCTTGGAGGCAGCCCAAAACCCAGAATCAATTCACTAGAAATTAGTTATCCATAATTTATTGTAATTTTGATAACTAATTTAAAAGTCATTATTTTATTTGTTTTAACATCAGCAATATTAACAATTAACATTTCACATTAGTATAAATCATTATTTGGAGGGAGTAAGTTTGGTAGATGATGATTACTGGTTATTTTTAGTAATTTTAATTAATGTTTTAAAATTTAAAAGACAAATTAAATTTTTGAATTAACACTGATGCACTAGCTTTGATTCTATCGTAACCATACTCTGAGCCACTCCCAACCAATGTCACGCTTGCCCAAAACTATTTGGAAAAGATTAAACAGTAAAGCAAAAGACCACTGACCTGTGCATCTCATCCCAAACAAGTTTACATGTAAGCAAATACTGTTATCTTCAATGTGCTTCAGAGACATGAATACTTAGGACTGCAGCCCATGAATTTTGTTGGAAGAAAATATCTCCCATTACCAAAGTAGATTAAAAGCTTAATTACAATGAAAAAGTGCAGAGAATAAATTAGCAATAGAATAAAGAATGAACAATTGCATAGGAATATAGACAAAATCATCAGACGAAGATGCTGAAGTAGTTACAGATAATCTCATTTATTTAAAATGGTGCCTTTCCACTCTTCTATCCCAACCCAGTTTTTAAGAATGGTGCCTTTCCATTCAAAATAAAACTTGATGTTATATTTGAAAGTGAAACCAACCACAAGGGGAAAAGATTAGTCCAGATTGTAGTTCTATAGGTTACACCTATACTTCAGTAGTATATAATTTAAAAGTTACCATTTTTGGTCCTTATAGTTTGTAGGCATTTGCCTGTTCAAAATGCCCAAACATACACCTGCTTCTTGTAAACCTGTTTGGGATGAGATGTACTGACTAAAATTCCAAAAATTCATTAGCCAGCATAGCCACATGTGCTGGCCTTAGAAGCTGACAAAATCTAGGAATTCGTAGTGTAAGATATATACAGACATAGATATATGTATGGGCCCCAAAGCCTTGACAGCTGATTCCCATACACAGAGAATCTATGTGTGGCCCTATGGGCTGTTTCCTGGCTGCTTCTGAATGTGCATTTTCAGTGGGAGGAAATAATGTCAGAAGATGCTCAAATTCAATATTGTGTTGCCCTAGGCCTTCCCATTTTCTTCCTATGGGAAAGTCAAGTTCCCTGGGCTCTATACATACCACTGGTATCAGCTCAGCCAAACACAAACATGCTTTTTACTCCCATATAAATTCAGCATCTTCATGTAAGCTCTGTCTTTGGTTTCCCAGAAGTCACACTGCAGTATAAATCCAACTGAAGTCCTTGTTTTTAATAACATTGCTAGCTCTGCTTATTCTCTTAGGTTTCTTCAGTATGATTTACTAGAGGAGGGGGGGACATTTCTTCCTTCATTGTTTTCTGTAGTCAATTAACTTCATGCAATTAAGCTTTTTGAGTAACAGAAAGAAATGATGTGCACATTCAAGGTTAAGGTATTGCCTTCCAGAAGCAATTTAGAAATGATCACAACTACTGGCTATTTGTTTTTCCTTCTTCCTTCTCATTATCTTCTCTTTTGGCCTGTCTTGACCTTCTCCCCTTTCTTTTGATACCATTTTAAAAGTGTCAGGATCCACTCATTATCATATGTCAAAGGAGACAAAAAGCGAGGGAGAAAACAGGAGTCAGAAGTGAAAGGATGAACTGCCTAAAAGGCAGAAAATGTCAAAAATGAAGATTAAGTGGAAAAAGTAAGGACAAAAAAACTGAGAAGAATATAGGACAAAAGACAAAGCAAAGAAAGGAGAAAATGAGCTGGACAGAGATTGGAAGCAGAATTGATGAAGGAACTAAAATTTTAAAAAACGATCTGATGGAAGGAACGTGAAGAACGAAACTAACCACGGACACAGTCACTGATGCATTCATTCAATAAAATATTTAATGTACAGTTGAATTATGGGAGAAAAAGTGATCCACAAAATGAGAATAACAGCAGAGAAAAATGGGGGCTGGTTTGAGAAAAAGAAAATATGGACATAAAGATTTAGAGAAGAAGAGAAAGAATAGGCTTTAGGTGTGTGATGGAGGTTGGAAGTTATACCATTTCAAATATGAATCATTATGTCTGACTAAACCATCTTCTGTATCAGTGCTTATAAGCAAGCAATTCTACTTCAGTTCAATTAAAATAGAATTGAATTACAGTTGTATAGAAAAAGAAAATACAGGTCTTCACCCCACCTAGGGGAAGTTGAAGCATGTTAAAACTTTGGATCCACATTGTATTCACCTGACATTGAAATATTAAGGCCCTTTTCATAGGATGGCAGCATCTCAGCATGGGGACGTGAGAGGAGCGGGAACATGATGTTTCTGCATGAGGACATTGTGGTCCCGCCCTTCTCACGTTGCCATCTGGAGCGATCAAGGGGTACATCATTGATGGGAAAACTCATCAATGACCCCCCTATTGCATGAGCCATGCAGAAGGGCTGGAAGTATGCTCACACATTTTCTTCCCCATTGCAGCATGGGACGAATGCCAGCTGCAGTGCAGAAGGAAGGGGCATGTCCCTCACACTCCTTTCTGCAGGCAGCCAGTTGAGTGCAGAGGGGAGTGTTGGGGACAGGCTCCCACCCCAGCAGAGGCACTGCCGGGATGATGCCCGGATGATGACAGAGCAAGGTAAGGTCCAGAAAGGGCCTAAGGCTGTAGTCATAAGTATACTTACTAGAAAGTAAGCTTCATTGAAACATTGGGTCCCAATTCTATGTAAACGCACATAGGATTACATTGTAAGGAGCCAGGGGACAGCTACTCTTATCTGATTCCAATATCTATTGCTTCAAGGGGTCCTTTCACACAACACAATTATAGCTCTATGATTGCACTTTAACTACCATAGCTGCATGCTATGGAATCCTTAGGTTAGTATTTTGGGGAAGTGCTAGGAAAGCTTTCTGGTTGAGATTTCTAAATGCTCTTCTGTAAACTGCAGATTCCATAGGACACTGCAATGACAATTAAATTGGAATCATAGCGCTATAATTATGTACTGCGCAAGCTGTTGCTGTCCAGCATGAGCCGCCCCTCTCTGCCTAATGGTAGGATGGGCTTTCCATCTGAATGGTCTTCAAATAGAATCCATTACAATCGTCATGCCAAAGAGTAACCCTTGCATGCAGGAGAATGACCACCCTTTGTCATACAGGTTGCATTCAGCTTATCAGGTAGAATTGAAGAAGTGCAAAATCTCACTGCTTGACCATAGATGTTTTCGCGTTGCCTGAGAGTAAGAGTCCATACTGAGGATACTAATGCAGATGTGACATATTTAATTTGCCAACATAGATATGTAATGTTAACAAGCATTTTCCAAATTGTTACCTTGGTGTTAGCCACTGACTAGTTGTAAACTTTTAAATTCTGTTTTCCAGAACCCTCAAAAAACTCTGCGGGACCTTCTTTGAGAGGCAAATAACATTTTAGACAAGACAGTGAAGAATGTACAATGTAAATCTGTTCACTCTGGATAGGATGATGATCATGATCATGATGATGACAACGATGACGATGATTTTATGTCCCACCCATTTCCCAGTCCTGGGGCTCAATGTGGCTTATAAAAAATAGAACAGGTGTATCTAAATGTTCACAGCATACAAAATACAATTAAACTATCAATGGAACTAAAAGCACACAGACTACGCTGGAGATGTCAGAGCCATCTGTGGGTTTTGAAGGGGATAAGTTTTTCTGACATCTTATCCCAAGCTAACAGTTAACTGTGCCCTTCCCCACAAAAAAACAGAACTGATAAACTAATAAATTTCCATTTAAAGGTGGTTTATATTGGCTTGTATGGGTGAACCTAACTGTAATCTTGGGTTGTGCATCAAAAGTCCCCCAATAAGTTGTCTCCTCCTTACATAGTCCTCCTACTTGTACAAAGAAAGGCACAAAGCAGGAATGAACAGCCTTTCAGCATCAGCACACTGCTTGCTCACATCCTAGCTTATTAAGCCATAATTGTTTGGCTTAAAGTGACAGGTAGATGCAGCTGTTATTTCTAAATTGCTATACCAGCCAAGGTTCTCAAACTGCATTAGGAGAGTAACTGTTTCACGTTTCCTGAACTGTGACACAAAGGCAGGGGAGGGGGTCAGCTTACAAATTACAGACTGGCTTTTGGCTAAAATGGAAATGGTCCAAAAGAAATAAGAAGGCACATGATTATGAACCGGCAACAGGGATTTGACAACTAGCTAGAATTTCACAGCCCAAGCGAGAATTTGACACTCTTGGTTAGTTGCCAAAACAAGAGATGCAAAAGATGCAAAGGCAGGAACAGTTCCAACCTGTGAGAGGGCCAACTCAAGTAATATATGCAGCAAGAATTTGAAACTACCTGGATAGTAGCTGGGCCTGGCTGAGACATGAAGTTGGGTTATACCTCTCTGATTCTCCAGCCCTGTGCTGTTGTTGTTTCCTAGGCTGTAAGCAAGACCCAAATCCATCCCAAAGCATGTAGGTCATGAATAATGGCATTGTATCCTACTGTAAAATTTTGAGACCTGTAAAAAAGATTGACTTCTATTTCCTGAAAATATCACTAACAATGGCCTCAACTCTTCCTTACTTGCCCTTTTCCCATATCTGTCTGCAGGCTCAACCCATCCAGTAAGAAGATCTGCCTAGTTCCAGGTTACAAGACAGGTTTTTTTTTCTGAACAGAAATGGGAGCATTTCTGTTTTTCAAGTGTATTTTCTCAGAGGGAAGAGATTTTGTATATGCCAAAGATACTTTATTCTTGGGTCATGTAGCAAGAAGCACTCTACTCATACTTGGGCACTAAAGGTAAGGTGGCAAAGTATTGAAAAAAAAGATGGCAACTCCTCCACAATATTCTAGCTGACAAAATACATTTTATTTTATTGTATTCTATTTATGGCCCACTTTTGTCCCAACGTGGGGCCCAAACATAATCACTCAGGATCAATGGTTGATAAATTTGTGTCTAACAATACAGTTGTATCTTCACTATAAAAGAAAACTTCACCATATTTCTGCTTATTAAAATAACCCGATGTTTATTATTAAAATCAGCATTTGCATTTCTATTAAGTAGATACCCTTCATATTTCTACTCAAAACTTAAATGTACCTTTCAGTCTGAAGAGTAAATTTAGTCAACTAAAGCTTTGATTTATATTCATATTAAATAAATACATGCTTCAGTTGTTTAATCTGCTGAGAAAAATGTAAAGCCCTAGATCTTTTGGTGGGGGGCAGAGATCAATCTGGAATGTTTCTGGGCATGCTTTTATGATTTTGACATACTACTATGGAGTATTAAGCCCATAGGATAATGACTGTTGTTGTTATTTGTCTTCAAGTTGCCTCTGACTTATGGTAATCACAGGGTTTTCTTAGCAAGATTTATTCAAAAGAAATTTGCCATTCCCTTCCTCGAAGGCTGAGAGAGTATGATTTGTGCATGGTCGAGCAATGGGTTTCCATGGCTGATTGGATGGTGGTCTCTTGGGCCATTTCTGCGCCACACTGTTATAGTGCTATTGTTCCTCTTTCAACCTTGGAGTCCTAGTCCAATTATTATATAATGATAGTACATGGTTTTTCAAAGGCAATTATTGTAAGCCATCAATCTGGCCCAACTCAGTTGTGACCCCTCTCTTCAACCATCTCACGTTTCCAACAAGTCTGATGGTCTTCAACCACAGAGGAAGAAAAGGGTATTGGATATTCCAGATCCTGTCATTTCACTAGAGTGGTGTTACTGCGGCCCAGGCCTACCCAGTGATAGCACCAGATATCATTTTGATATCAAAACCATTCGGCCTTCCTCTGCCACCCCGCTCCACGTGTTTGCGAGGCTTCCGGACAAGCACGTAAACAGGCGCGGCCGGTAATTGTTGGACATTCCGTTCTCCACCTGGGCAGGCAGAACAGAGCCAGTCCGTTGCTTCAGGGACCTCTCCTGCAAACACCCTGTTGCTTAAGCGTGACCCTAACAAAGACGCCCGGCTCTGAGCTGATAGTCTTACAAAGCCGAACTAAGCACCTTGTATTTGCATACTGGCTATACTATTGTTGATTCAGCGCTAAGCCAATCATGTTAAACTTGACCTTTTCCAAAGCTTTGTCCCGCTCCAAACTCGCATTGTTCTCACCAAGTAAGGCATGGCCTGCAGTCACAATTCACCCTATATAAACCCCCCGATTCTGAGACCACCTCAGATCACTCTGGACTTCAATCCCGCCTTGCTGCCGCTTTGTCTGGCGAGCCGTCCCCTTAGTACCACGTACTGAGACTCCATATCCACGAACTCAATCTTCAAACTTCTTCAGGACTACGAGACAGGTATCGTATCACCCATTTCCCCCGAAAATCCCTATTTCTCATTCTTTAGCTAGCTGTGTGATTGTGTGTCTTTTCTGTTTATTTGTCTTTCAATAAAACATCATTTTTGCTATTTTAAAACTGTCTGACTGCTTGACTGACCTGACCCCGTAGACGCTGAGTTGCAAGATCCCTGCCTCTCGCTAGCTTTAGTGAGTGCTCCAGCTAATTTTCCCCAAAATTGTGTTTGTTGTTTGGTTAATTGAGCGCCTCTCCCGGGACCCCCGGAGAACAAGGTAACAGTGGGAACTTTGCAACCCTTCAGATACTGTTGGTTTGCAACCCCCAACTGCCCTCATCATTAGCTATGCTGGCTAGGGAAGCTGGAAATTGCAATTAAACAACATCCAAAGGGTACCACCTCCTACACTGTAGTAACACCAAACAGCTGGCTGGTTGCTTTTCTTGAACTCAGAACAGTACCTGTATACCAAATGCCATGTTTTAGGATTATGAATGGCTTATAAGAAAAAATAGATAAAGAAATGGAGAGTTTTTAAAAATCTTCTGTAGGTAAGACAATCTAAAGCTGGAGAGGGCATTCAAAGTAGGAGAAGCTAGCTATGAAAGAGAACATGGGGGCAAGAGAGACAATGAAGAAAAAGACAAATATTTTTAAAAAAATGTTTAGAGAATGAGCTTTAATCAATCATGAAGAAGGGCTGTGAGTTTTAACGGGGAGCGGGTCTATTTTGATTTAAAAGCTGTATTGGAAAAGTAGTCAGAGATGCCTGGTTTTCCAAGGTAATTTGCATATTAATATTTAAATATTTTCCTCAATAAGCCCATTAAGGAACTAGTTAACTCCAAGTCTGTAATCCATGGTTTCATTAAAAAAAAAAAAAAAGGAGGAACAGACTTGGACCAAAGATTTTCCTTGACTAATTTCAACAGAACATTAATTGATGTGTTTGAACGTTTTGAAGTGGTTTAAGAGCTCTATAACTCAATCTGTAATGGTACCCCAACACTGCCAAGTGGATTTGCTAAGTGTTAGGTGAACTGGGAGAAAAGATTACATTGTAAAAAATAAATCAGTCACTGCCTCCCAAGCATGTGGGTGAAATTTGAAAGCAACAATAGACAACAGCATGGTTTGGAGGAGTGGGGGTGGGAATATTATGCTTCAAATATAGCTAATACATCTGTTTGCTAAGTATTTTGCCAACAGCTGTAAAATATCTGCAATTTTAGGGCTTTTTTTAGCATCCAAGAGAGAATTTTTTAAAAAATAGAAACTAAGTAATAGCTATAAATAACTTACATTTTATTTTTCCCTACAGAAGAAAGAAAAAAACGATATTGTAGACATTGGCTTGCTCTCTTTCCATCATGGTCACAAAAATTGCTTTTGAAACTTTGAAGTGGCCTGATGGGTTTTTAAGTTATTGTTTCACTTTTACAAAAGTGGCTATGATTCACTTGCTGACCTCTGCAAACAGAGGTTATAATGGGAACAGTCATTGCCTTAAAACTATTGCCTTTGCTGCTCTCCCTTCTTATGAGTATCATAGATTTGAATGTTACATCTCCTTTTGGTTTTTCGTAGTGCGAAGCAGGATAATTGTGTTCCAGTTTTTTATATATATCAATCATGTTATGCACTATTTATTTAAATTTATTTAAAGCATTTTTTTTTACCCTGCTTTTCAGCTGAATAACTCCCAGAGCAGCTTACAGATCAACAGTAAACAACCAGTCCCGGTTTACAGGATTACAACCTGTTGCCCTGACTAAAAGTGGCATAATTATGTAATTAGCAGTCTTATTCTTAATTTAAAACAAATAGCAAGCATAGGATAGGATAGGAGTAGCTGTTACATTTTCCCCAACTGATCATCGAGGGGAGGATCTCCCCCAAGTGTGATAATGGGCATAATGAAAAATCTCCCATAGGCACCAATAGGATGCTTTTCTTTCCTAATGCTAATTGTCATGTGGTACATTAAGGATGATATTGCCAAATCCATGACAGATGTCCTTAAATCTAAAGGAGGTGACACAAAAGGGAAAAGCAATGGGGACAGAAGAGGGACTAAAAGCAAACTCAGACAGCAGTTCTTACGTCAAAGTTCTTACAATGGCCAACTGGAATGGAAACAGTTCAGGGAAATGAGGAGCTGGTTCCTCAGTTTCTTCAACAAATGAAGTGGTCCTCTTTCTGGTCTTTGCCCTGTCAGATGGATTGGCAGTTGCTAGGCAATAGATGAGAAATAAAGAGACAAAGCCTTTCAACAGAGCAAAGAGAATGTCCCTGCTACTCTTCTCATCCTCTTCTGCAACTAAATGGAATTGCCATTCCATTCAGATTATGCATATGTGTATGTCTCAAGTCACCTGCCAATGTTTGGCAACCCCATGGATTTCATAAATCCTTCTTAGGCATGGAATACTCAAAGACAGTTTGCCATTTCTGCTCTCTGAAATATACCCTACCACACCTGGCATTCCTTGGCATCCAAATATTAATCAGGCCTGAGCTGGCTTAGCTTCCAAGATGAGAGAAGATCTGATCGCTTTAGCCTTTGCAGACTAGGAGTGAAACCCAATGTAAGTATGGAGCTGGCATATTAAACTCCTTGTATGGATTTTCCAAGGATATGCATGTGTGTATGAGAGAGAGAGAGAAAGAGAGAGAGAGAGAGAGAGAGCAGGGTGGGGATATTATCCAGAAATTTTCTTGGCCAGTATTTAGCAGTGACTTTCCCTTCAGGGACTCACCAGGCAGTGCTACCCTGATTTCTAGGGTCCCTTGGGGGACACATCAATGTGCTTCACATGATGGGGAATGGAAACTAACCAGAGCACAAGCAATAGCCATACTAGAGGCAGGGTAACCTAGCAGGGTCTTTTTACCCAGTTTTTACAGGGTCAGGCCAAGCCAAAAACCAAACAAAAATGTCCAATAAATGATTCTGTTGAATGCAAGTCTAACACACCAACGCAGTCATGCACACATACACCCAAGAGCTATTGAGAAGCAAAAGAGAGGAAATTGGACAGAGGGAGTATTGAAGGGGTGTTGTTGGGGTAATACTGCACCTTGTCCTGAAGTCCTGGGTCCAAGAAGGCAGCAAAGAAGTGGGGTTCAGCACAGAGAGGCCTGAGGGGATCACTCAATGGACAGAGAAACGGTCTGCTGGGATGACTGGGAGTGATCCAAAGAACCACTCAAAAATAGGGACTATTTGTAGGGGGAAAAGTACCTGGAGGACTAATCCTTTCCTGGGGAGAACAATGGGTGTTGGAGCGATAACGAAGCTCCACCATGGTAATTTCCTTTGCATGATGAGATTGCAAGGTGTTGCCAAAGTCTCAGGATCTTCAGCTGTGTTTGTTTGTGGTATGACTTCATGTAAATAGCCCTTGCCTAATGGAATATTTGCTCAACTTGGGGCAGACACGCTAATCCCCTCAAGTCGGCTTCCTGGGGCTATGGACCCTTTGTTTATTGTGGGTTTACCCATGTTGAGGTCTCTTAGGGCTACGTGACTGGAGATTTTACTGGCCTGACCTGGTTTTCAGTCTTTTGACCATTGCTGCCTACGTGCCCCTTCAGGGCACCTCTCTGGCTCATAGAATCATATTTTAATATTAAAATTGTAGACCCTGGGATAGGGTTTCTCCAGTGGAGTAACAGCAGTATATCCAGGGCACTTTCACACTACAGAATTACGATACTATTATTTCACTTTAACTGCCATGACTCCATCCTATGGAATCCTGAGAACTGCTGTCTAGGGAGGGGCATTTTGAATTCATAGAATCATAGAGTTGGAAGAGACCACAGGGTCCATCCAGTCCAACTCCCTGCTATGCAGGCATACACATTAAAGCATTCGCAGCAGATGGCCATCCAGCCTCTGCTTAAAAACCTCTGAAGAAGGAGGAGACTCCACCACACTCCAAGGCAGCATATTCCACTGCCGGACAGCTCTGACTGTCAGGAAGTTTTTCCTGAGGTTCAGGTGGAATCCCCTTTCCTGTAGTTTGAATCCATTGCTCCTTGTCCTAGTCTCTGGAATGGCGGAAAACAAGCCCGCTCCCTCCTCAACATGACATCCCTTCAGATATTTAAACATGGCTATCATGTCCCCTCATAGCCCTCTCTTCTGCAGACTAAACATACCCAGCTCCCTAAACCACTCCTCATAGGGCATGGCTTCCAGACCCTTCTCTGGACACGCTCCAGCTTGTCATGTCGAGGAGGGAGTGGGCTTGTTTTCCACTGCTCCAGAGAGTAGGACAAGGAGCAATGGATTCAAGCTGCAGGAATGGAGATTCCACCTGAACCTCAAGAAGAACTTCCTGACAGTCATAGCTGTCCAGCAGTGGAATATGCTGCCTTGGAGTGTTCTCAGACAGAGAGCTCCAGTACATCACCAAACTTCAAATGCTTGAGTTCCATAGAATGGAATCATGACCATTAAAGTAGAACAACAGCCTTATAACTGTGTAGTGTAAATGGGCCCCCAGTTGCTACTTATCCCCACTATCCACTTAAAATTTCTTTCCTCCACCCCCTTCCCAAAAAAGAGCACAATGATATATGATAGAGGTGGCTACAGTACATGGGAGGGGGTGAATTCAGTTAAAATTGCATGCCCTGACTTGCATGAAGAGAAGCCCTTTCCATTAAACTGAAACCACTGATGGATACTGCTATATTTTACTTTATGCCATGCCTATTATTATACATAAACATGTACGTGCCTATTATTATACATAAACATTAAATTACATATAAACTACCTTGGAAGTTAAGATGAAGGACAGTATATAATTGCCCCATCAGATTGTACACCACAGACAATCTGGGTTGAATTTCATTGATACATTCCTCCTGCCCCACCATCAACTGTGTACAGGCCTACCGATACTGTTCCTGCCAATGAAGCATGCATTGCTTGTTCTGTCTCTGTTTCTTACACTATTGTAACTTTCCTTATTAATGTTGCCAAGTCCTCATTAATAATACTTGTGCCTTTGAATGCTCTGAGATGTGGACAGATTCTGCACTTCCTATTCCATTTCTTGACTAGCAGATGCACTCTTAGAGGACAGACACACTCCTCTAACAGACTTGGAAAATGATGCCTGTCATTCCAATACATGCCACATGATGGCGTGAGATAAGATTATAGCATAAGATACTGAACTATGCTGTGTTGTATCAACATCAGAAAGAGATCTAGATCAGTGCTTCTTGAAGTGTTTCAGGTGGGGAATCAGCAATGTTCTTTTCCCAGTGTTCCAGGGACCATATTTGTGTTCATTGGCTATAACTTTAATGTTACTTTCCTGGGAGTTCTCTAGGGATTAGCAGCTCAGGGACCATCACTGATCTATGGACCACCACTCTGTATAGCACCAATCTAGATTATCATGCTGGTACAATAAGATCAATTTCATTATGTCATAAAGGGCAATTTCTTAGGAACTGGAATGCAAGTCTAGTCTTGTCTACTTTCGTTGCTGCTGTCTGTCCAGGATCTCCAGGTCAGAGATCTTTCCCATCGTATGTTTTCTGTTTCAAACAGAGTTGGGGTTTTAACTTTTAAAAGCTATTTGAGTTTTAACATGCAACAAATCAAATACTGCATGATTTTACATCAGTTAACCCAAATGCAGAATTTGGGGAACAATTCCTAAGATCTTTTAAGCAACATGGCTCCAGCCAGGCAAGCTAAAAGATTCTGGAAGTACTTGTTTTAAAAGGTAACCTTCCTGAACACTGTCCAATGATTCTTTATAAAAGCAGACACAAAGCATGAGCTGTTATATCCCTCCAGAATGTAGAGTCATAGGATAGATATGGGAGCCAGTATAATATAACATTTTGAGTGCTGGATTAGGACTATGGGAGACCAGGTTTGATTCCTTGCATAACCATGGAAACCCATTGGGTGACCTTGGGCATGTTGCCCTCTCAGTATAAGTGGACGTGAATGACAAATCTCCTCTGAATAAATCTTGCCAAGACAATCCTAGAATAGGCTTGCCATAAGACCTGGAGGCACTTAACAACAGAGGATGGGAAACAGTGCAATTGTTCTGCTGGTGGAATTGCTTCTGTCAGGGAAAGAGGGGCAATTCCTATTCCACACTGCATCCTCCACAGATACTTTCAAAAACTGTTCCAGAGGGCAGATGGCTCTTAGGAGCAGGTTTTCAAATGGCACAGAAATCTGGAAAGAAGGAGGGAAAAAATCCCATTCAGGACCCATTCACTTTCTAAGGCAAATATAACAAATCAGCAAAGGTCCAGAACCTTCAGTTTAAGGATGAGAATCTAGTACTATTTACAGAAACTCCTCCAGGTCATTCTCACTGTTCTAAAAGCTAGTTTGCAGAATTAGCTACTATAGAACTTGGACACTTGCCAACTACATTCTACATTTATTCTACTTTCATCAGTGAAGAAGAGTTATGGCAGACTAAACAGGTGGAGGCATGGATCTATAATTCTTGGTCCCTTACAACAAACATCTACTGTAGGACAGAACGTGCAAATCTAAGAGACCAAGTCCTCTTCATAGTTTGTAAATGTTACTTCATTATATTATTTATTTATTTATGGCATTTTTTTTATCATCTTTCAACCCACCAGAGCTTCTGAGGCAATATACAGTTGATAAAAACATTTAAAACAATGAACACAGGTGTGAAAACAATTAAAAACAAAGTAAAATTCTTCTTTAACAACAGGTCTAAAACCAAAGACAATCTTAAAGAACAGATAAAAGCAGAGCCAGAGCAACCACACCTAATTTTAAGAACCAATGGCCAAACAAAATAGCATGGCTTGGGCTGCCATCTGGAAACACAAAAGGAATGGAGCCAGCCTCCATCCTTGAGAAGGAGTTCTACAATTGAGGAGCTGCTACAGAGAAAGCCCAGTCATATATACTGACTAGACTAGTCACAAAGGATGGTGGGACATGACACAAAACCTCTACTGAGGATTTAAGATTCCAGCATGCTGATTTGAGAAGAGGCGATCTTTCAGATATCCTGGCCCCAAGGTGTTACCTTAAAGACTTCTGTCTCCCATCCATCTATCTGTTTGTGTGTGTCAGTTATCTTCTTGTCAGCCTGAAACTGAATTTCAGAAAAATTGGATTTACTTGTGCCAGACCAAAGGATACAGAAATAAATAGCATTTATCAAGTCAGTGCCATCAACAAAACAGCAGAAAGCTCAGAGAAGAGAGAACTGTGAGGTTGGGAGGCAAAGCTGTTGTTCTGTCAGACATCTCACACTTTGTAAGGAATCCAAGATTCTTTTTTGTAGCTCCAACTGCCAACTGTTATAACATTTCAGAACAAATAAATTCAAACAGAACTGCAAGGCTAGGGAGCAGGAGGAAAAATTTGCTTATTAAATTGGCACATATTTCTCTCTCTTTCTCGGTAGACACTATATTGGGCCATCACATAGAGGGGGAATGGGTATACTTCCTAAAGTCTGGAGGCCATGAAAGGCTCAACCCAGGCTGCAATCCATTTTACTGTAAGGGAAAAAGACAGAAAAACTGTAGACCACACTTGAGGATATTTACAGAAATCTATTTCCTATTTACTCTCCATATCTTCTGAGGTTATGCTGGAGCCAATCAGAAGCAGTATTACAGCAATCTCAAACAGTATTCTGTGTTGCTTGGGCCCCCTGACGCAGACCCAAATTACAACAGAGTTAAAGTAAGAGAGGATAAGACTGAAGACAAGTGAAATTTGTTTTACCTTATCTGACATGGTCCATCATATTGCGAATTATATGTCCCAGTATTCCTTATGCATAAGCAGAGTGAAGGGATGCTAAGTGGTAAGGGCAAAACAAGGTACCATTAGACAGTGGGAGCAAGTACAGTTCTCCAGGTAGGATTTGTGGACCTCTGAGTAAGCTCCTAGTTCATGCACACAGTTCAATATAACTTTGGACAATGCCATCTGTGAATTACAGCATAGAATCAAAGCAACCAATAAACATTTTATATTCCAAATATATGACACTAGATCCTGGGGACCTAAGGGAAACTTTCTAATGTCTAGTGCACAGATCTGTCTGAGAATTTTCCTTGTGAAATTCTCTATTGGGGAAAAACTTTTAAGTCCACTTTCTGAAGAGAAATATAGATATATAAGTGAGATTTACAAGAAATAGTGGCAACTATTTTTTTCCAGTTAAGTGCGCACAACTCTGTGGATTTGTTGCACACTGCCACTGTCTCTAACAGAAGCTGAGAGAAGTTTCAGCAAGCCAGCACACAACACAATCTGCAGGCATTCTACAGTGGAACAAGAATAATTCAGCTGCATAGCTGACTTGTCTATTGAAGATGAACTTTTAAGAGAAATGGATTGGGGGCAGGGTGTGTGTGAGATTCTTGACTTTCCAATGATTAAGGCCAGAAAAATGAAGTCTTAACATGAATTAGCATAAAAGCTGTATTCCACCAGAATTTTTTTTAAAATCTGGATATTTTATCCATTTCTGCAATATCTAATATTTTTAAAAATCCATGTTTCTTTGGATGGAATATCTAAGCTTTTCATTTTGGGGTGTATGTAGTTCTCACTGCAATAATCATGTAATGTACCACTTTATAGTTGCACCATTTGAAATCTTCATTAGGTATTCCTAACAACACCATTTCCACACTACAGTGTTAAAGTGCTGCTATTCCACTATCAACCTCCTGTGGAATTCTGGGGTTTGTAGTTTAGGGAAGGTCACTTTGAATTCTCAGCCAAAGAGCTCTTTGGCCTCAGTAAACTACAAACCCCAGAATTCCACAGGGCATTGAAAGTGGAATAGCAGCAGTTTAACACTGTAGTGCAGAAATGGCCAAAAAGCTAGTTCACGTGTTATTTGTATCTTCATTTTGAAAATAGCCTGCAGCCATTTTGGAAACTCTTTCCAAAAATGCTTAACACAAGAGCATGTCCACCACATGTGGTAATAAAACTGAAAGGAAGAACAATAGAGCAAGTTCAAAAATATTGGGGGACCTTATTAAACAACAGTGACAAAGGCAGGCATTTTTCAGAAATGTAGAATAAATAATAGCAATTTCAGAATTAGATTAAACTTTTCATGGTCCATGAGGAGATAAGCGTCACAGTACAAGGAGTGGGCTTGAGCTAAAGTCTGCAACCTATGTTACAAGTATGTAGGGAATGAGAATAACTATGAGAAAGGGGCCCAAGCTACAAGTGTGTAGGAACAGGCTTTCCATTTCTTAAATAAAGGACATCCCTTGTAATAAAGGATACCTGCCAAAACAAACACTAAGCCCCCCAAAATAATATTTGGTCCCTTCCTGTAATATGTGTTGTAGCTATTTTATTTTTATTTACAGATAGCTGTCTTCAACACTGGGCTGCCTGAAGGGGTTCATGGGATGTGAGATGGATGTCAGAGGTCATTGCCTTGCTTCCTACTAAGACCCATGTCTATATGGGGCTCTAGTGAGCAGTGTGGTAGAGTGGGAACAAGTGCCAACAGAATGCACTGAAGCAGTAAAGTAGAGGTCCCCATGCTTCATAGTCCTGGGGGGAAATGGCTATTGTCCACGGCCCCCAGAGCAGTGCTCTCTTCATAGTCATCTTCAATTTCAACTGCTCTTGAAGTTTTGGTATATAAATAAGCCTTCCCCAGTGTGATAGGCCAGGTTAAGTCTCCAAATGCTTCAGAACAAAGCCTTCAAATACTTAGCAGCTAATCTCTGGAGTATTTCTTTATATGAGATACTACAATATGTCACCATTTGTGGTTTGGAATGCATCTTAGCATTTCAAGCTAGTTATATGATGCCTGCAGTTGCCTGTATGTATTTTTCCCCCTATTTTTGTACAATTTGGCTTTTGGAGCAACTGCCATAAAGGGCCGTGAAGCTGCATTTGTCTTTCAGCTTGGCATTGTTCCAGGTAAGGAAGCAACAGGTGTGCTGGGCTGGGCGCCTTCCCCAATGAAAGAAGCAAGGCAAGAGCCCATTTCTCTGAATGCAGAACAGCTGCCTGAGTATTAGATATATCTTGGCCGTACAAAACAAAGCTAGGGAGATGTCAGGCATGTGTCAGAATACTTGGAGGGGGGCATAGCAAGGAAAGGCTATTGTGATACTCATTATGTTATGGTTAATGTTTAAATCAGTCCAAAGTATATTGCAATACAAGTGCCTATTATGCAGAAGTAGTACTGCATAAGTATTCGTATTAGGTATATCCACATTATGACTTCAGATATAGAAAGATTTATTTACTTGTTAATTTATAACTATTTACATGCTTCCCGTTCCCATATAAGATTTCAGAGCCATGTGGGCGTCATTTTTTAAAAATTAATTAAACAGACCAGTTATAACAGAAATGGATAAACAGTAAAATTCAATGAAAATAAAAATGGGACATGTCTGGCATTGATATGATGTAAAGATATGAAACAAGAAAAACATCTGTTTCACTGTGTTTCATTTCTACTAATATGAGGCCTTTCACATCCCTAACCATAATTTTATGTATATTATGCTCAAGATAAAGAAACAATACAAAGAGCCATTATTTTTACTTTTCTCCAGAAAGAAGTCACATTACAGATACACCCAGGTGATGAAATATATGACCACAGAGTCTGTATGACTGTTCTGTAAAGAGCAGGATAACCATGTGCTGTGAGACCCAGGGTAGTGCAGTGGTTTGAGTGTTGGATTAGGACTCTGGAGACCAGGCTTCAATTCCCTGCTCAGCCATGGAAACCCAGTGGGTGACTTTGGGCGCACACACTCAGCCTGCAGAAAACCCTGTGATAGATTCACCTTTAGGTTGGCATAAGTCAGAAACAATTTAAAGGCACACAACAACAACAACCAAGGTGCTGTAAGCTATGTTTAAGAAGGCGGCAATGGCAAACCACCTCTGAATTTTCCTTGCCTTAGAAAAACCTATAAAATTAATAGGGTCATCATAGACAGTCAGTTTGAGAACACACATCCACCAACTTGCCTGACCTAGAATTAGATGATAATAACTAGAACCCTGCAACAAAATGTTGCACTTTTGAGTGTTTCTGTTCAGAGCTGTATATGGTGTGTGTGTGTGTACACACAGAGAGAGAACTTTTTCCTCCCTATCCAACAGTCCTCTGACTACCTCTACCCATTGATTTTACTCTCACCACAGTGAGCTGTTTCTAGATGGTTTATGTGGAAGAGGGTGGATGTAATACAAACCTTGGAAAGGTTTCTCAATTGAGTCACAATTCTTGGACTCTTCCAAAAGCTTTACTGGTTGGTGGATCCTGGGAACTGTCATCCAAAAGGACACTTTTCCAGTTTCTGAAATAGTGATGCAAAATCCAACATTTGTTAAAATCTTGGGCCCTTTTTGCACTCTACCTTTTAGTGCAGATGTCCAGTCTGAATTCCAACATCACCTCTGCTGAGAGGGGAACGCCACAGGAGCACTCCCTTCCACACCGGCTGGTTCCATGGTGAAGGAAGCATCATGGCCACGCCTCTTCTTTCCACAGTGCAGCCAGGCACCATCCCATGCTGCGCTGGGACAAGAAGTGCAGCCAATGCGCTTCCCTGGCTTCTGCAGGACCAGTAAGTCCACAATGGTGGCACAATCATGGATCATTGATGAAGAAAACCCATCTGTGATTGTGCCTCCTGGAGACGGCAGAAGGACAGGATCATGACAACATCATGCAGAACCATTGTCACGGTCCCGTCCTTCTCCCATCCCCATGGCAGGTTGGGAGGGCGGTATAGAAACGCCCTCTAGGCTGCTCTTACTTCTGTAAAGATGCTATGGTTTGGATGCAAGAACTTGAAAGATCTAAAACCAGTAATTGAACAAAATTTTCAATCACCTCCTGTAAGGACAGGCTTTCCATTTCCTTATATTTTCTTGCTGGTTGCACAAAACAACAAAGCCACCACTTTGGAAATATAGCTCTTTATTGTTCTGCAATGTAACAAGCCGTTATGGTGTAGTGGTTTGAGCACTGGACTGCAACCCTGGAGACCTGGGTTTGATTTCCTGCTCGGCCATGGAAACCCACTCGGTGACCTTGGCTTCATCACGCACTCTCAGCCCCAGAAACCCCCATGACAGTGTTGCCTTAAACTCTTAATAAGTCAGAAATGACTTGAAGGCTCACAACAACAACAATGTAAAGAGACTTCAGAGGAAGATCTAAAGGAATAAGTGCTGTGTAGATGTTTATATTAGGTCAGATGCTTGTCACATTACAAATAATAATTATTTTACATCTGCCAGGATGTTTTTGTTATTACTTGTGGTTTTGTTAATGGTCAGTGTTAATAATGTAATAGTCCCTTGTCAGGAGTTTCTGAATCAATATTGATTCAGACCTCATTATCAACATCCTAGTCCCATCCACGTGCACCTCCATATTATATTCCATACATCAGAGGAAGCCAGCTATAGTATTCAAAAGCCTGTTCACCATAAATCTCTTAATCTTACAGGTATTACCGGACCATGGGTGTAGCCAGAGGAGTGGGATGAGGGCATTGCATCATCAAACAAGGAATTTCACTTCTTTCCCCAAATTTCTAGCACTGCAGAGAGTGAGACAATGACAATGGGTCACACCTAGAACTCTTTTAATTGCTGTTTTCACTTTGGCATTGTAACTTTTCTTTGGATGCCTGAACTCTATTTCTAAAGGTTTAATTGATGTTTTAAGTTTTTTAATGCTCAAAATTTGGAGACTGAAGGAAAAATATATTTGGGAAACAGGATTTTTATTGTGGGGGCAATGCCCTCATTCTCCCTTGCTCCAGCTATAGCCTTGTACAGGACTCCATTGTCTGGCCTACTTCTTCCTGTACGTTCTTCTACAGAAAATTTCCCACTGTTCTTCATTCTAGAAACTAGTTTCTTCCCTGTAAGAAAAGGACTCCTTGCAAGAGATGCCCCACCATAATAATCATGACAGAAAGGAAATATTTCTATAATGGTGTTAGTGTAAAATTATGAGTATTTGCAAGCTCCAGATGTTGGAAAGGTCCACACCTCTACCTGCTGGGAGAAATGGAAAACATCTGTTGAAGGATCATAGAGATAAGAAGTGAAAGACCCTGTTTCCATCCTTGTTCGCATCTGCATTGTGTACTTTCTTCCATCACTATATACGTATTTGCATCATGTCATCATTCTTAGCAATGTCAATCCAAACAGAATCATCAAACAACACTACTACAAAATGTTGAAGCTGCTGAGAAAGAAAATGTTGGTGCTGGTAGGGTGAATTTCAGAGAGCAGGGAAAGAGAAAGTGAACAAAGGAGCAGTTGTCATGATACAGTTGGTGTAAACAGACCTTGGCAATTGAGGAAACTGAAGATTTAGAAGGCATGCTAAATTCCTCATGTGGAGAATTGAACACTATGCTTTCTACATTTACTTTTTGTTTTGATTTCTTATTTTGCCACCTAGTGGTTTACTTTTGTTAACATTAATACTGTAATTGAATTAACATTAATATGATTAGGCTTTTACTTAGTGCCATACGGACAGAGTTGCACAAGTAAGATATCAGTTGCTGCTCTTGCTCTTTTGGCAAATGCAATAACAAATTTAGAAAATACCTTTTATGTTATTCCAGTTTGATTTGGGTTTTTGGCATGCTTTTCCTCAACTGAACAAAGCTGCAATTGGGTTCTGAATAGCTGAAGAATTGTATCCTAATTATATTCAATGTTTGCATTTTGTGTAAAGTACAATCATTTCTGTAAAAACCTTTGCACAATTTCATTAAAATTTGAAGTTTATGGTACAACAAACACATTATACAACATAACATGACTTAATGTACCCAAAACTACACATCTGCACAATTACACATCTCATCCACACACACTAAAAACCATCTAAAAAGAAGTCTCCCCTCAAAAGGAAAGCACAATTATAACTAACATGTCAACTGTAAATTTGGTTTCCAGTTCTTCCAAAGTAGGTTATAAGTCTTAATCATTGAAACTTCTGTAAATCAACTCTCATCACAAAAAGAACTTCCATTGCTAAATTTGTCTTATATTAATAATCAAATCTGATAGTTAGTACATTATTCTCGGACTTGTAAAAATTAGATTAATGGATCCAAGTAGTTCACAAATGTTACCAATGCTTTTTCTCTTATCAAAAATGTAAATTTGTTCATTTCCACTAAGTCAATTCACTTCTTTGGTTGGAATTTCATCACTTTTCCACTTCTATGCCTACACAAGTCTCACTGTAGTTGTTATGTATTGTAGAATTCTGCCATATTTCTTTTCCAATGAATCTTCCATCAAACCTAACAAGTATAGCTTCAGTTCCTTTTGGACACTGACTTTTAAAATCTTTTTAATCATAAAACTTATTTGGTGTCAGAATTTTTTGACCTTGTCACATATCTACCACATATGGTAAAAAGTTCCCACAAGTTGTTTGCATTTCTAGCATTTATGTGACATATCTTCATGCATCTTGTCCATCTTTTCTGTTTTCAAATACCATCTATACATCATCTTATAAAAATTCTCCTTGTGATCATAACACAATATGAATTTTATTCCTTCTGATATGTTTTCCCATTGTTCCAACATGATGTTCTGTCCCATATTGTGAGACCATTTTATGGTACAGTCCTTCACTACTTCTTCCATCTTCATTTTTAACAAAAAAATTATACATTTTTCCAATTAAATGTTGTTCATCTATACAGAGTTGCCTCTCAAAATCAGTCTCTGTCAACTCAAGGTCATACATTTTCTTATCTTTCTTCTACTTTTCCAGTATTTGTCTATACGAGAACCATTGGAAACTGAACCCCTCCTGTTTTAAATACTTTTGCCCAATTTTTTTTTGCAAAGAGTTTCAAATAGTAGAACAATAATAGAAACATCCAAGAAACACTCATAATTTCATCCATCAGGAAGAAGGTTTTTCATGTTACTTGATATTGTTCTGGGCCTTCAAGTCATTTCTGACTTATAGTGACCCTAATGCGAACCTATCATAGAGTTTTCTTGGCAAGATTTGTTCAGATGGGGTTTATCTTTGCCTTCCTCTGAGGCTGAGAGTGTGTGGCTCACCCAAGATCACCCAGTGAGTTTCCATGACTGAGCAGGGGTTCAAAACCTGGGCTCCAGCACACAAACCAATTCACCATGCTGGTTGTCTACTTGAGATTTTGTTGATATTGTTTGATATTATTTTTATATTATTTATGAGAACAAAATATGTAGAGATTGCCTTGCATCCCAAATAAGAAGCAAGGCAGGATATAAATAAAATAAATAAATCCCCCTAAGACAAACATGTTCATGAGGTGGTAAGCTGAGAGAAGAAAAAAAAAGGATAGAAAAATGCTTCCGGATTTAAAATGTATCTTTTGCCCTATTAGATCAAGCATAGGCAAAGTGTGGCACGTGGGTTGTATTTGAACCTTGGGGCCCCTAAGTGTGGCCTCTGAAGTCCTGCAAACATCCCCAGTTGTTGCTGCTGTTGCTGTTGTTGTTGTGTGCCTTCAAGTCATTTCCAAGTTCCAGTGATCCCAGGATGAACTTATTTACAGGATTTCCTCAACAAGATTTTTTTCAGATTTGCCATTGCCTTCCTCTAAGGCCAAAAGAGTGTGATTTGCCCAAAGCCAGCCAGTCCTCCATCCCCAAGAACTGGTCACACATGTGATGGTTTGCTTCTCCCACCCCACAGAACCCCTTAATCCTCCCCACCAATTGGTTCCGCATCAGTCAAAGTGGCAACCAGAAGTGATGCTATGTCACTTCCAGGATGCCAAAATATAGTGGTATGGCCCTCCCTGCACTAGAAGACACTTTAGCATGCACAGTGCCCTAGTTGTTATGAATACCCCCGTCCTAAATATGTTCATTTGAAAGTATGGCCTGATTCTGCATAGTTTGCGTAGCAGAGTAATTTTTGCTATCTGACCTTCATATCCAAATACAAAATATTCAGTATATAGGCTTTCAAAAATGATTAAATTAATGTTTAGTAAATAGACCCCATCATAGTTTTTAATTTGCTCAACAAGAAATGAATCCAGACTCATGCATTTCGATGAAACTTCTCTGTTATTACACATTTGCAGATTATCTACAAATGTTTGCATACATCTACCATTGAAATTGCATCATGTTCCTTTTCAACCCACATAGCATGACTTCATGGAGCACAATGCATCCTTTTCTGATTGGTTGTCATTTCATGTTCTTTGTTTACAGAAAATGTCACCTCAGAATGCTCAAATATGGCACAGTTTTGATGTTTAGTCATGTAGAATGCTTTTGTGCAAACAATTAATTTTGTAATCAATCTCAGTTGGAGTTATAAAAATTATTAAATTACCAGCCTACAAGATTCGGTTTAAAAGCTGACTAATTCTGCTTTGACAGCAGCACTGAATTAAATCTGTATTTAAAGGAGGTCATATATTTTGATCTTGGTACTTTACTAAACCCCATAACAGGCTTGCTTTAGTGTTGCTATAAGTCGGAAACATGAAGGCACCCAACAACAATAACAAGAAACTTTACTAAAAAGAGCCAGCGATGGTTTGAGTATTAGACTAGAACTTCAGAAGACTAGGATTCAAATCCTCACTTAGCCATGGAAACCAACTGGCTGACCTCTCACTCTCTCACCCTCAGAAAAAGGCAAGAGCGAAACTCCTCTGAAGAAATCTTGCCAAGAAAAACCTGTGAATTCACCTTAGGATTACCATAAGTCAGAAATGAAGACACACAACAGCTTTACTAAATGAATGCAATGGTAGCCTAAGCGGGGGGGGGAATCCTGGTATCGTTTTTATATGAAGGTAACAATTATTTACAGAACAAATTGTTGGGCAGCAAATCAGAGAGACACAAAAACACTGCCTTCAAGGATTTTTGTTCATGGGTCTGATTTAAGCCAATTTACGTGTGATGTGGAGTACTCAAGGGGAATGCTATTACACCTTACTATATTTCAGGTTTAATTCTGTCACATTTCTTTCAGCAGCTACAAAATAGCAAGGGCTCTACACCTGAATAGTTAAATAGCTTGATCTTTAGGGACCAGAACTGGCTATTAGTGGAACAACATATCTGAAATGCACAAGAAGCCTGCAAGGCATCATGGTGCACTTTTAATGAGCACATGCATGGATCGAAGAAATGGGTGGTATTCAATTCGCTCGTGCATTACAGATGCATAATCAATACAGCAGAGAGGAAGGGATGATAGTTACCGTCTAAATTATCCTGTGATTAGCATTTAAATGTCACCTGACATTTACAGTTCCATTGACATTCTCCCATTTACATGAGGATTGCAACTTAGCTGATACCCACGTGTCTGGAAAGAAAGATTCTACCCGATGTCCTGTAGATTCTGTCCCCAATTTGTGTGAAATTTTACACTGTGATAATTAAGGGCAGAGTCAGAGAGTTTGAACTGCATTCTGAACTTTCATATCGTAGGCAAGCTCCCCTCAAGTTTACACAGTTTTGGTAGTGAACTTCCAAACTATCTAAACTTGTAATGTTGGTGTATGCACACCACTGGTGTAGGAGTCCCTTTTTCCTGTCCTGTGCCCAGTGCCATAGCAGCAGCCATAGGAAATAGATGCAAGGAAGTTCCAGTCTCCCTAATCAGTTTTTGGAGAAGTTATCTTTTGAACTACAACTCCCCTGCAAAGCCAACAAGCCAGAGAAGAATTTTCAGTTTCCTTCCGACCCACTCTGGCAGCTGTTTTCATCCTGCCAAACTCTTTGCCACATGGTTCTCTAAATCCTTTCAGTCTCCACTCAGGTTCTTCTCATGTACTGTAGGGCAAGAGAGGAAAGGGAATAAGAAAAAGGTCTCCCCTCAACTTTCCACATGTTCTGCTTCTGATGCAACTCATGTTCCAATAGTAACTGATGATCTCTGTGTCAGTTTGGTCATGACTCCACTGGGTCTTGGTTGAATTTTAAAGGAACTCTCCATGGTTCTGAACCCTCTCTTGCAAAATTGTTTCTTTTAAGCTTGAACTAAAACCCAGAATGGGTTTACCACTTCAGTAGCATGGAAGCCACTAGCACCACTGTGATGTGCAGGCATATAAAGGTAAGTAAATGAAGATGTTTAGAAATGTATTGGTTGGAAGGGAGAATACTTGGAGGATAAGGTGAGCGGATGGAGAAGGGCATCATTTTCTGAACCTTGCACTGGCTTATTTGAGTTCTGATTTGGGTGGTTTCCAAGTCAGCCCAAAGAATCAGCTCCACCTCCCAGACTCTAAGTTAAAAAAATGATCTTTGTTTAATGTAGAAATGTTGACATGTGTGCTTTCTCCCCTAATGCTGCTTTTATTCCCTTCTGGTTTTCAAAGCTTGTCTTTTGAAGAAACTGGCTGAATGAAGCAGCCAAAACTGGGTAAGAAAGAGGCTGCCAAAGCTGTCACTGTGAGCTGGATGTGAATGGAAATCTGACCGTGCAGACAGAGATATAAAATTGAGCCATGCCATTCCTACCCCCTGGGGCATTCTGTTCCCCTTTCTCTTCCAAACATTATACTAATATTTTTTATGGTGTATACGGCATTTTTCTTAAATGCTCAAAGGAATTCATTTATACTATTTGCAACCTTACTAATGGATAGGTATATGCGTATCTATATATATGTATGTGTTTGTGCTGCAAGAAAAATTATCCATATGTAATAAACATACCCTTTAATTAACTCTGGCATGAGTTGGATATCTGTGAAATCCAACTGAGATCATGCCAAGGTACTCCTTGGTATAACTAACAAGCATATCCTGCACACACACACACACACACACACACACACACATGTGCATACACATACACACAGACACATAGAGTCACCAGTTTGGCATCTCTCACTTTATTAACATTTTGTGAAGCAGTGGCTGCTTTTTCCCAGCTGAATGCAGATCACTAAGCAGTTAACAGCACTATGTAATCCATCTGATTTCCATATTTCTCACCTATAACCCATACCTTTCCAGCAATATTGAAGGGCATAGCCATAGGTCAGTACCATCTTGTTTTGAGTGAATTAATATATGTGATTTAATTTTGTACCACAGACAACCACCAGAGATTAGGATTCCTCTTAAACAAAGAAAAACCCATGAGAGAAGCAGCAAAAAGAATCATATTTTTTTAAAACATGGCCACTGGATGCCAGACAATAACAATTTCAATGACTTCAACTGAAGTAAGCATGTTCTAGATTTGAGTTTTTGTATGAACCAGTATCTCGGAGGTTTCAGTTCTGTGTCAAAGCATAACAAGTCTCCCTCTGTGACACAAATAATGCCTCATGAGGGATGTTCTGGGTGCATGTTGGAAATATGCAGACAAAAACAGTATACTGTAGTATGGTATGGGCCTTATAAAGATGTACTATGATACCTAGAAAATCAACTTGTTTTCTTGAATGTATGAAGCTTCAGTTGATAGTGAGATAGAGATCACTTAAGTTCTCATGTACCTTCTCCAGCACAGAGAAAAGTGTGAGCCAGTCCAGACCACTTTTTTGGTAGTCTGCAATTCCCTCACAACATACCCAAAGCCCTGAGCCCCTCAATTAAATTGGACTGACTTGTTGCCTGAAAACACAGTGGCTTGCCTCATCCCTCTCCACACAATCTCAAATCCCCAAAAGCCAAAAATTTACAAACTAGAAGCAACAAGTCACTGGCAAAGCACCAGTGTGGCTCACTGGAAGCGCATGCAAAAAGTTTGATCTCTAGTCACCGGCACAGCTTTCCACTGTTCTAAGCACTCTTTAACAGCTCCAGGTGGTGAAGCTGTTGTCCATGTTTCTGAGATCCACAACTACAGGTGCTGCTGATAAAGTGTCATTCCATGCATGACAGGGATATTCCAGAACACAGTGCAACCATATGATGGCCTGTATCAGCACCATTGGCCTTTCTGGAATATTGCTAGTGACTTAGGTCACGAGAATAGAATAAACAGGAGTTTAAAATTAGACTTTTCCCTTGGCAGCAAAGGCAGTTATCAAACCACTGAGGAGATCCTGTCAGAGAGAATGAAATAATATGGTGGCAAATAATATGGTGAAAAAGAGTTCTTAAACTTTCCGGATTACATTTTAAGCTTTTCTACATGGGTACAGATATATTCTGGCTTTATGGGAGCCACTGAAACAGTTTATAACACAGCAGAGTATTGCGCTTGTATTAAAAACAATGAGAGTTGAAGTCTTTCTTCAGCAATGAAATTTTCTTCTACTCCCTCATGGTCTAACAGAACAAAGATGTAATACTTTCCTTTTTATGCTCCTTCAGTTATAAAGTATTCTCCCTCAGCCTATATGATTTGTTCTGATCCACTGTTTTAACTCTTGCCTATATTCTTCATACTTCTCTTAAATGCCCACTTTCTGTGTTGATACCTTGTCTTTTGTTTTTATCATCAGTTCCATTAATAGAATCTCAGACCATAGATTGACTTTTCCCATATTATACACTTAAATTTAAAGAATTGACTTCTTTTGTCTACCAAGTCAATGTTGTCGTCATATATTTCCCCATCTAAATTATTCTCTTTTTCTGCTGTACATTTCCCTCATGGCCAGAAAGACAGCTGGAGGAATGGGCAACACGGGAGAAAAAGAATAAAAGAGTTAGAAGGCAGTTCTTTCCCACCCACTTGCCATTCAAGATGGTAAGCTTCTGTTGGTGGTATCAGTTTTTAAACAACCGAGGCAAAAATCCATGTGACTGAGCAGCCCGTGTAGTTGAGCCACTGATCTCATCAGATGAATGTGGATTCTGAAGAAGCACTCACTGTGTACCTGATCCCAGCAGCTTTGCAGCATGCAAATTATGTTAGTTAGCAACTTTAGCAGGTCTGTATTCACTAACTGCTAACTCAAAACTACTGTTTTCAGATTTTCTGCTTGTTTTTCTTCTCCATACCCACTTCCAGCATTACTCTACCTGCAGCCATCTCATTAGCTATCTCTTTTCCATTAGACCAGGTATTTGATTATTGACAAGTATCTACTATATAAAAGTCAAAGTTTGTGAGTTTCTCCATTTGTCTTTGTCAGGCAGGCAAAAACCTCATATGATTGGCTATGTGAGGCAAGAAGACCTCGTATAAGATTCTATGGAATCCTGGGATTTAGGGAGGGGCCTTTAGAATTCTCAGCCAGAGAGCTCTGAATAGGCTGGTTGCTATGGAGACAAGGCCTAGCAGCGAGTCCCCTCGTGAACCCAACTCCTGTATGTTAACAACTCTGAATGCAGATTGGACTGAAGAATATGCAGAAAAGTTAAAGGTACTGGACAACACAGTTTGGGGAATTACAGACACAGGATCTCAAATCTTACCTAATTCCTAAGGTAAGATAAAGTAATTCCTAAAGTATTTCTAACAAGTACTACCTATGAGGAAATAAAATCCCAGGTAGCACCGGGGTAAATATGCTAGTTGTAAATAAAGCTATGTTTTACAAAGTAAGACTTAAGCCTTTCTTTCTCTTGGAGTCAGAATAGTTTCATTGCCATTAGTGTATCATTGTCAACTGAAGTCTCATTGATTTTGATATGCCCACACTTGCCACAATTGGATCCAACTCACTCACTGTTTTTTCAGATTCCATTCCAACCTAGCTTTGTGGGTGCCTCTGATCAAGTACAATTGCATTCTTAATATCTCTATAAATAAAGTGACACTTCCAAATGTACCTTAATGTCACATACATTTGTTGTTTGTGTAAAAGCTTTGCTAAGCAACAGCCCATGAGAAAAATATAATGAAGCTAAAGCTTTAATATGGCCCATCTCTAAAAGCCACCCACTCCTGCTACATGCAAAAATGGCCTTCCTTCAGATTGCATGACTGTGAAAATATCTCTTGCCCTTCCTCAAAACATTCTGTAGTCCCAGCTGCATATTCCTTCTCAGAGTATTTTTCCCCTACACCTTGTTTCAATAGATGAAAAATTGCTCAGTCCCTTTGCCAACTTTACCCAGGTGCAGCTGCCTATGCTCACCCCCACCGCCACCCCAATTTGAGTCATAAGTGATGCATATGTTTGAAATATTTGGTATCACCCATGCTTGTTATAACTACCCACCTCGCTACCTAATTAGAAACATAGCAATAAGCAAGATGGATGCAGCAATTTGACAAGCTGTGACATCATCCGTGCTGAAAAGCCAAAAGAAAGGAAAAGAATTCCTCCACATTCCTGTTCTATTCTGTTTCGGTTTAAATTGACAGAAAGTGGCCATGTTGTCTGAGGGATTTCTGAAGCTGGAATCCAAGAAAGTAATTTTTCCAAGCTCTGGAACAGAGGCTGATCTGCAGTAACACCCTGTTTGTCATGCTCTCTCCACAGAGAGATTGGTATGGCTCCTTCCTTGCTTGGTTTTAATGAGAAAGGGCCTTTCCGCACTAGTGCTATTATTCCACTTCCAACATTCTATGGAATCCTGAGGTTTGCAGTTTCGAGAGGGGCATTTAGAAGCCTCAGCCAGTGAGCTCTTTGGCCTCAGTAAACTACAAACCCCAGAATTCCACAGGATATTGAAAGTGGAACAATAGCACTATAACAGTGTGGTGCGGAAGGGCCCAAAGTCTTCAAGAATCCTGTTCCATATCCCACCCTTTCTAAAATTAAGGAATCTTACTAGCAGTGCCTTAGCACTCTTGCATTTTTCCTGCCTTTTTTTTTCTTGCCCTGCCATCCTACCAACAGTACCTCAGAGAATGCTCTGCTGTTTTCTAGACATTTAAAAAAGTTATTTAACAATAAGTTATCCAGGCCCTCTTTGTCTTCTATGAACTCCCGCCCCCCCCGCCCGCCTGCATGGAATTTTGATTTGAAGTGAACCATTACAGTTTGTTCAACTAAAAACAGTGTCATAAAGTATTTACTGCAACATCCTGATAAGTTATGGCAGTCTGCATTTTTGTGCTTCTAGGAAGCCCCATTCTCCCCACAACCAAAAGCATTCTCTCAAATGTTTTAAGTGTTTTGCATGATGTCCCAATGAGTTGTGGTAACCACAATCAGATATGCAGACTTTATTTTATTATCTCAGGTTGTTGAAACATTTAAAGTTGTAAAGTTATCTTCAAGGCCTTTTTTGGATTTCCAAGTGCCAAATAAATAATCTTTGAAATAAATAAACATTTTAGCTCTCATTTAGCTTGGAACGGCAGAAGAAGGAAATGATCCATTTTCAGAAGAGTAACTGTGAGCTGATCTCTGCTCTTGGAACTCTTTGCTAGAATCTTCTCACACTTACTAGATATTAGTGATGTGAAAATCTGTCAGCTTTGTTTTGGTCATAGTTTTCAGAATGCCACCACCATGCCTCTTCTATCTGCTCCTGGGTTATGAGACTTTCTCTCCATTCCCCCACAAAAATGTATGTGTATTTTTCTATGCACATCTGTTAATATACGCATTTTGGTCCTTAGTATATGTGTGGGAGTCTTAAAATCTATTTTCCTCATAGACTAAACCATATTTGTCTGTTTTTTTTTCAAATACAGAGCTGCAGGCTTCAGTTTGTGTGACTGTGTATGTATGTGTGTGTGAACTGAATCTTACTATTTCCTTCCCTTGAAGGGGAACATAAAGACAGGCACATACTTTTGTTAATAGTCTTGCAACTGTTAATTGAATACCTTCATTTTAAAAACCTCTCTGTTAATATGAAGATCTTTTCTATACTTACTTGGGAAATAAAATCCCATCTGAGCAGATATGTATAGGATTTCATGAAGGACCAATAGGCATTAGGCCCACTGAAGTGGATACCTCAGGCAGCAAATGCTCAGTCATGTGAAAGGGTCACCATGGGCAGCTGATTGACTGTTTCCCTCTGTTGGAAGACAGAGCGGTATGTCACAGACTATGGCCATTTCTGCCCTACACTGTTATAGTGCTATTATTCCACTTTCAACCTCCTATGGAATCCTGGGGCTTGCAGTTTAGGGAAGTGCCTTTAGAATTCTCAGCCAGAGAGCTCTGTGGCCTCAGTAAACTACAAACTCCAGGATTCCAAGGATGTTGAAAGTGGAATAATAGCACTATAACAGTGTAGGGCGGACATGGCCTACTTCTACTGCACCATCTGTACTAGGATTCCTTCTCAATAAAAGTCACCTAACCAGGATATGTAATGTTTAATTTTTAAAAGGAAAAAAAAAAGTTAAAAGTTAACTGACTTTGAAGTAATAAGATTATAATTAATAATAGTAATAGGTTAAATGGAAGCCGAAAATATAGAATTAAGAATGAAACTATAATATTAAAAATGAATATAATGAAAATAAGAATTAAAGATAGGTAACAAAAATGTATAAGCTGTATGATATGGAATAAGCTGAATAAGGTTATGATTTCAAGTGTAAAAGAGAAAAAAAATAATGTAAGTTTATGTTGTTTAAAGGGAAAAAAAATTTTTTTCTTTTTTTTTTCACTATTATGTATAACACATGGTGTTTAATTTTTTGCTTTTGTTTTTCAGTTATATAATCAATAAAAAATTATTATAAAAAAAAAAGTCACCTAACCAGATTCTCTAGGTGGAAGGAGTGCCACCATCTTGTCTTCTGCCTCAGTTATCTTAATGTCTTGGTATATTTGAGAGCTGCCACTTCAGTTAAAGTACCATTAAATTACCATTCAGTTACACTGGTAGTGCAAAGTCCACAATTTCTACTCGGATGAAAAGAGTGCCTTGACATTCTTGAGCTCCTCCTTTTCCTTGAGCTTTGAGCTCCTTTTCCTCCTCAATGCAACAACATGAACATTGTGCAGGCAGTGTACCCAGGCATTAGGAGAACCAAGAGATTTACGTGTATCTCTTATATATTCCTTTAGGGCATTGGTTCTCAACCTTTAATAATATGTTAGCCTTCAGCTTCCAGAAACCCTCATCAGCATAGCTAATGACCAGGAATTCTAGGTGCTGAAAATCAAAATGTCTGGTGGGCCAAAGTTGAAGAACCATTGCTCTAAACATTTCTTTTTGCACATGGCACATTAGTCATGCTTCTCTACCTCTATAAGTTTTGGATGTGTTTGTTTTTGCTTCAATAGATGGAAAGTGATTTTTGACTTTGTTATATAGTTAATATACATGGCAGAAACCTTCCATTTCTGAAACACTAAATCTGCTCTGGGTTATTGTCTGAACTTTAAGAGAACTGGCCAAAGTGCTGAACTTATTGGGATAGGATTCAGTATATTGAATAGACCCTTTAATGTTTGGACTAAAACTGGGAGCAGGTTCACTGCCACATGCTATTTGCTGAATTTTTTCCTCTTTCTGTTGATGTTTGGAAACAGCCAAGAAGGCATATAAGGGGCAAAACCATTTTATCCATTATAAACTTGCTGGTTTCAAGTAGATTCCTCCAATTAAAGTTTTTGTAAGCAACCATTTTTTCTTCATATCATTTCCTCCAAAGAAAATAAATTCTGTCATTTGCCTAGCTTTGGAGTCCTGTATTGAAGAAATCATATTAACTGTGACCATATGAATTAGCATGATTAAAAGGGATGAAAGATGGAAATATTGCTTTGTGGGAGTGGACTGGCCAACCTTCAAGTATTTTGGAGTTTATATTCACCTCAACATTTTCAAACTAGTTATTTGTGCTGAAAGGGGAAAAAAGGGGGTCCAACAGTTTTAATGGCACTCCTTCTGATAGAATGAAGATAAGAACAAACTGGCAGACATCCGCCGACAGATGGAAAGAAAGAGACCGAGCCTCAAAATGCCAAGAAATGAATGTTTCATTCTGATAAGTTGGCATGAACCTCACATGCTTTGACCTGATATATACTTTGGAGCCTTCCTCAAGAGTACAAAAAGTCTGCAGAGATCTTTGAGGAATATGATTCCATTTCAAGCAAATGGCCAGACATTAGCTTGAACCATATGTTGTTGGGGAACCCTGGAGAACAACAAAACTTTCGAAACAAAATTGTGCATGGGTGGTGTCCCCAGTGCAATTTTTACTGAGCATGCTCAGGAACATGGAATATAAATTGACCACTAGAGAAAAAGCTGGAAACTAGGGTGGGGGGTGGAATAGAATGCTCTAGCCAGCTGGAAACCTCTTGGAGGAGGCAAAATGCACTGCCACAATTTATTGTAGCTCCAAGTTGTTGTTGTTCTATAGTTCTATTCATACTGAAGAGGTGAAGAAGCAGATAAAATGAAGGATTGGGAAGCCTCCATAGGTCTTAAAGGTCACAAAATAGGCCATGTAGTCTTGATGGGACATTACACAGAAGAGGCAAGCACAGCTCTGTCATGCCTAGCCCCAGAAGCAGAAGAAAGGCTCTCCCTCCATTCCAACTGCAATTGCCCCGGCCTTGGAAGGAGAGAAGAAATGGCAACATCTGTTGGACTTAATCCCCTCCCTCACTGCCATCCCCTTTTCCCTGCGTGTCCTTCCTTATTTAGACTGTAAACCTGAGGGCAGGGAACTGTCAGATTAACAATTTGTAAACTACTCTGAAAGCCTATATGTCTGAAGAACAGAGTGTAAATACTCTAAATGAATAAATAATAATTCCACTGATCCAAGTGTCAAATTTTGGGCTGCAAGCTCTATCATGAATTAAGTTTCCTGAGCTTCCTTCCCAAGTTACAGGAACCTCATGCTAAAACCCAAAATAAATATTCCCCAAATACAGCAGAATCACCATCTGTCCTCCTGAAATATAAATTATGAATGAGAGGGAGGGAGGGAGGGAGGGAGGGAGAGAAGGAAGGAGAGTATGATTCAGAGATCTTCCCATAAATGGGAAAGCAGTTTGCTTACCTTTGGTACAGCTAATACCCTTTTGCACAAGCAGATTCTGAAGCAAAGCCAATATTCATTCTCAAATGAGAATACTGTACATATCTTTTGCTTAGACAGTTGTATGAATAGCTTGTGCACCTCTGTGGGTGAGTGTATCAGACAAATGTATCAGAACTAGGTTCCACCTATAATTCCATGATGTGTCTTAAATACACAGTGCAGTCACTTGGTGCCCATTCACACTATACACTTATAACACTATGTTTCTGCTTTGATTGCTGTGGCAATATCCCACTGAATCCTGAAATCTGCAGTGTAGGGAGGGGCACTTTGAATTCTTAGCCAGAGAGATCCTCTAGTACAGTGGTTCTCAACCTGGGGGTCGGGACCCCTTTGGGGGTCGAACGACCATTTCACAGGGGTCGCGGCTCCTCAATCCTGCCCCTCCCTTTTAAAAGAAGGTGGCCTCACAGCCAATGGGAGCAGTGCTTCTGAGACCCCTGCGCTGGGAGGAGGGGAGAGGAGGCATGCTGGACGTTTCCCCGTCTTTCCCTGCCTGGTGGGAAAGCACTGGAAGAGCCTGAGGTGGAGCCGGAGATGCGGAGAGCGGGAGGAGAGAGCTGGAGCCTGAATGTTAAGGCGGAGGTGAGGACACCGAGAGGAGAGAACTGGAGCCAGAGCATTAAGGCGGAAGTGAGGAGAGGAGACCCCGCGCAGGCGAGAGGGGAGAGGAGGTGTGCAGCCAGGCGCTGCTTGGACGCTCGCGCCTGCACCACACACACAGAGACACACACACAGAGGGCTTCCCCTTCAGTGTTCCTTTCCCCTTCATGCCGGCTTGCAGAGTCAGAGTTGCTTGCCGGGGTGAGTGAGCAGCCGGGCGCTGCTTGGATGCTTGCACCCGCACCACACACACACACATACAAACACACACAGAGGGCTTCCCATTCAGGGTTTATGGTGCTGCAGCGGGACGTCTTGGAGGTAAGACCCCGTCCCCTCACCCTCTTCGCCTCATGCTTATTCATGCCGGCGAACAGAGTTGCTTGCCGGGGCGAGCGAGCAGCTGGGCTCCGCTTGCTTCCCAAAGTGGCAGGGCTGCAGCAGCGGTGATCGCCTGGTCGCCCGTTCCTTCTGGGCACACTGCTCCATGGGAGTTGTTGGTGTGGCTGTTGCCTTTGGTCCGGCAGGCAAAGGGGGAAACTTTCCTGCGGTGGATCTGCCATCCGACGGGGGAGATCAGTCCCTCCAAGACCGAGAACTCAGTCGAGAAAGGAGCAGGGGGCGTTAGCCAAGGGCTTCGGTTTGTGTAGCAAGAGCCCCCGAGGCTCCTTGGTTGGGTTTTTTTTTTTTTTGGTTTTTTTTGGTTTTTGACCCAAAAGCGTTGCTCTGATCTGTCCTGTGGACTTTGGCCATTTCCACATTCCAGTGTTATAGCGCTATGATTCCACTTTCACCATCCTATGGAATCCTGGGGTTTGCAGTTTGAACTGCAAACCCCAGGATTCCATAGGATGGTGAAAGTGGAATCATAGCGCTATAACAGTCTAGTGCAGAAATAGCCAGGATGACTTTCTCCTCTTGCTTTTGTTGTGCGTGGACCCTTGGTGCTTGCCACACGCACGTGTTGTGTTCTTCGCCCTGACCGTCTTGCATTCCTCACTTTTTGTATGTCCAGCGTCCGCACTCCCTTTAAGGGAGGGAGGGAGGGAGGGAGGGAAACAAAACACGTCTGCTTATGCCGCCGCCATCTTTCCTCTCTCCCTGTCCTTTCCTCCCTGCGCCTCGTGTAAAATGTGGGCTGTTTCGGCATTGCCTTTGGGAGTGACTGGCTTTTTGAACTGTGGAAACCCAACATTCAGAACTAGAACTACTGCCTTAATTCTGGCGTTGATGGACGCTTTCCGTGCTTAAAAAAACGGGGGAGGGTTACCAGTTTTTAATAATAATCATAATCATAATCATAATCATAATAATAATAATATTTATTTCTATCCCACCTCTCCAGTCTATCCAGAGCAGTGATTTAGGGCAGTGTTTCCAATCTATTTGATGTTGGAAATAACTAACTAACTAACTAAATAATAAATAAATAAATAATAACGAAAATGATTTTATGGTTGGGGGTCACCACAACATGAGGAACTGTATTAAGGGGTCACGGCATTAGGAAGGTTGAGAACCACTGCTCTAGTACCTCACCAAACTACAAATCCCAGAATTCCGTAGGATGCAGCTACAATAGTTAGAATGAAATCATACTGCTATAACTGTGTAGTGTGAAAGGGACCTGGGTCTGTAATTTGTAATTTGTAATCTGTAATTTGAAGTTGAAGAACTCCTTAACACCAGTCTAAAGATGCAGAGATCCCACTATGGTCATTTTTAAAAGGACAAGGGAAGAAGTCTATAATTCTGCCTTCTTTTTTCTCCATTTGCTTCTTTCTCAATTTAATATCTCAGAGGAAAACCATTCTGTTAATTTAATCATTCATTTCATTTCATTCTATAATTTCATCATTCTATTAATTTCATCTTTCCTTTTTCCCTCCTTCCCTCCATCCCTTCTTTTATCTTTTTTTTTTCTGTTCTTTTTGGTGGCAGGGGAGGAATTTTCCACAATGCTCTGTGACCTGTTTTATTATATTATGTTTTGTTATGTAACGTTAAGTATACTCAGTCATATAGGAAAGGTGTGTTACCGCAGTTTCTAGCCCAGACTTGAGAGATATTAGATATCACTTTGATATCAATAATCTGGCCTTCTCTACCTATTCCTCTCCATGTGCTACGAGGCCCCCCGGACAAGCTCGCAGACAGGCACAGCCGCTAATTGCTGTAATATTCCAAACAATACAGGCAGGCAAGAAATAGCCGTCTCGCTGCTTCAGGAGACCTCAAAGGCAAGTACTCTATTATGTATGCATGCTACTTATGAAGATCTCCCTGCCCCGAGCAGGCAGCTTGATTAGACGAATCCTCATCTGTCAAGCACTCTGCATTTGCATACTGTCTACTCTATTGTCAATTTGGACTTAACTCAATCATGCTAAATTCTGACCTTTTGGAGGCTTTGTCTCCAACCCAAAACTCATTGTTTTCCCCATGTACGGACTAGCCTACGGCCACATTTTCCCCTATAAAAACCCCTGACTTTGAGAGCTTCTTTGGATTGCTCCCGACTTCCATCCCACCTTGCTGCCACTTTGTTTGGCAAGCCTTCCCCTCAGGCCCACGTACTGAGAACTCCATACCTCTGAACTTCAGCTGCAGACTACCCAGGCTTCAGGACAGGTATAGTATTATCCAAACCAACAACTCCTCTAAAAATCCCTCTATCCCACTCCAACCTTTATTTCTCTAGTTATCTGAGTGAGTGTGCTGCATACACTGTTTGATTGTATTTTAATAAAAACCATTATTTGTATTATTTCACTTCTGTTTGCTCCTTGACTCGGCCTGACCCCGTAGACATTGGGCAAAAGATCTCGCTCTGTTGCCCTGCCTCTCATATTGCTAGCTTGTGCTCTTTGATTAATTTCCCCACCTTTATAATTTGCAGCGCACTTAGGTGTCCCTCACAGGACACCCAGAAATCAGGGTAACAGGTGCTAAGAGAACTCTTTACTGAATTGCAAATATATGCAACAGGACACCAGCAAGAGAGTCTACATCCTCTTATGCAAGGCAGCCCTACCAAATTCTCTTGCCTGCCAACAGCTACATCAATCCTGTGAATTTCTAGAACTTGTGCCTATTTTAATTTTTTATGATTTGATTCTCCTGATCCAACATAAAAGCATGTCCAATGTTTAAAATTTACATGGAAAGACAAGCTTCTTGCCAGCATCTACATCCAATTTATCTTGCTGTATAAATTTCTTGTCTGAACAGTAAAAGCTTTTATGTCACCATTTTGTATTGTTTATCATCTTCTTAAGGAGCTACATAGGTAGCCCCAGGAGACAGTAATATTGTGAAGAGTTAGGAAAGCCCCTTTCTGCAAATGGAATTCTTCTTTTCTATCACTAGATTTAATCCCATGTTGTTTTAGTAAGAACTTCCTTTCTTTTCTTTTTTTTGAAAATTGCAAAATACAGAAAAGAGAAAAATTAAATAACATGGGGGATCGTGATATCACAACATAGAAAATAAAAGGTTTTACCCTTTCCTGAAACTAATTATCTCAAAGCCTAATAAGTAATGCCCATCTTTCAATAAGTTTGTTCCCAAACCATTTTCTAATAAATTAATTTGGATATAAGTGCAAAGGTCCGTGAAGTGGAGGATGGCTGAATTTTGAATTTCAATAACAACAGCAACAACAACAACAGTTCTATCATCATCATCATCATCATCATCATCATCCTGGTGAAAAGAGACCCAGCATACAAACATGTCCAATGTCGAAAATCTAAGTGGAAAACTAGCTGCCTGCTAGCATCCTCAGTTTATCTTGCTGTGTAAATTTCATCTCCGAGCAGTGAAAGCTTTTGCGTCATCATTTCTTATTGTTTATCATCTTCATAAATCGCTCAGCTGTTTAAGGGAATATGCAAGTCTCAAAAAGCCCTGGAAAAAAATTAAAATGAACAATGAACAATAGAAAGAAATATGACAGCTGTATGCTTTAATTTATGTGCTTGTGGGTTATTCCCTTCTGCAAGCCATACAGGGTTGCCAAATGTGGAGGGAGGGTATTTGGTTAGGTGGTTAATATGTGTTCTCCATTTGAGGAAATAACCAGGATATTGAGATAGGAAAGTGATTCCTTTCTGTGATCAACTGTGTATCCAGCTGATTCATTTGATGGTATCTTCTTATTAAACAACAGAGCTCCATGTAAATGCTCTTTCTAGGTGTGAGCAATTATTCTAGCAAGGAGAATTCAGCACCACAAAATGATCAGCTTGAGTGTCAAAGCCTTGAACCACTAAGAAAAATAAAAACAGAATTTGTGCCAAAGAAACAGCACAACTGATTTTTCAGTTATCAAAATGCAGACAGTGTCCTTTGTAAACTATCAAGCTGAACCCAACCTCCTACATCTCTTCATCTCCCCATGTGACTGACATAATCCTTGTCCTTTTCTTTATTTCTTCTTCTGTTTGTTTTAAGTCATACACTGGCAGCAAACTGAGGATATTTACCAAACCTCAGTGAGATTTTTGGGTGGGTAGCTAGACATGGTTTGTGTACTACATTTGGTTTCTAGATCATAGATTGTACATGGACAGTATGCAGTTAATTTTGAGATGTCCAAAAGCAGCTTTTGCCAAATTCCATATGAGGTTCTGCTGTTAATGACAGATTGCAACAATCAATAGAAATCTTTAGCAGATGCAAATTCTGCTGAGTGTAGTGGTGAGAGGAACTATGGTTATTTAAATTCTGCATCTTCCACTAATGAAGGCATAAGCACTGTAGCATCTTCCATCCGGAAACCCTGTGTCACAAAAAGCTGAGGCCTACTGTATGTGGAAGAATGATAAAAATGTTATCTTCAGCTCATGTGCAAACACACACAAAGAAAGGTTATATCCATGGACATTAGATCTTCTTCCCTGAGTATTCCCAGTTAGTTTATTTTATGAACTGGATCAAATGGGCCTAAAGGATCTCTTGCTTCTAAAGAAATCAATAAAAGACCACTTATGGAGATGCATGGCAAGTGGGATCTCCAACAATATGCCATCCTCACCAGAGAGTGTTAGCTGGGACTGTGGGAGACCAGGGTTCATATTCCTGTTCAGCCTCAGAGAAAGGCAAAAGTTACCGCTCTGCACACCTCCCAGCTTTGATACAATAATACTTGGGAAATTATGATTTAATTGGCATTAATATGGGAATTGGCTGCTATTAAACTGACCCCACTACGATTGTGTAACCAGGCTAGAATAAGACGGCAACAAACGGTTAGTCATGTAGGCCAGCAAACTCCCCCCCAGGTACAGTGAGATCATAGGCAGGAAATCAATGGAGATTCCAAACACAAAAGGACCACTACTGGCTTTGACAAGCAATTTCTCACAAGTAGTGAAGATTTTCAACAAATCATTGAGTATCTTAAGCACCTTATCCTCCCACCTATGAGTTCTCCCAGACCCCCCTATCCTACCCCAGATGCAGAGCTGTCATACATCTATCAATGCATTTATCATCTACGTGCCAAGATCATCAACATACTGCCTTCGTACGTTAGGACAATCAATTCATTCTGGCTATCTCTTTCAACCCTGCAACCTTCCATTGTTTGTTTGACCAGAGAGCCAAATGCATCCAAGCTGTCACATCAAAGGGGGGGTCACAAGGTATTTACAAGCTAGGACCATCACTCTCTGAATTCCCATGCAAATGCCTCCCTTGTTAGTCCAAGTTCTAAAAGTTCATGGTACTGTCAAAACAATCTCCTGTCAGGCGGTTCTGTGAGACAGTGTTTGAACCTTTCCAGAAATCTCCACTTCAAAGCACAGAAAGGGTATGTAAACCCTGAAGTTTTCTTTGTTACACACAGTACATCAATGGTGTGCACCCAGTCTGTCACTCTGACTCCTGATTTGTGCTGTCCTTGGGCTACAGTGCTTATGCACAGGCAGCACATGCAAGGTAGCTCCACCTGCCATCTGCCAATTTCACTCTCTTCTCTCAGCACAGCATTCCTTGTGACATTCCCAAGCAGATATGGCAGTCTTTTACACCACATTTTATCTCCTCGGGACACTTTTGGCTAGTGGGTCCTTTTTTAAAAAACCAGAAGTGAACAGATTTTTATTGTTGCAAAATTGACTCTTGGGCCTAAATTGGCCCAGGGACAAAAATGTGGCAAACTGGTCCTTTCATGTTTTAAAGGGGGTCTTTGTGGATTAAAAAATGATTATTTTTTTTAGATGGTGCAAGAGTATGGTGGGCTGTGGCCCTCCATGGTCTCTAGGGGGGCCACCATAGCCCCAGACTCCAGCAGTTGCTCACCTCTGTCCTGGGTCATTTCTGCACTAGACTGTTATAATGCAATTATTCCACTTTAAATATCCCGTGGAATCCTGAGGTTTGCAGATTAGGGAGAGGCCTTTGAGGCCCCTCCCTAAACTGCAAACCTCAGGGTTCCATAAGATGTTGAAACTAGAATAATCACTCTATAACAGTCTAGTGCAGAAATGGCCCTGGAGAGATACAGGAGGCTACAGGCCAGCAAACAGGTTAGAAAGCTCACTTGTGAAAGTTTTCTTCTGTTGTAAGATTTTTCTTTTATTACATGTCTTTCTAGTGCTTCCCTCTTTGGCTCTGTTTATTTAACAAATAAAAATCCCTTTCAAAGTATTGATTCACACATAAAATAAAGCTAAGCAGGTGCAGGTTTTTGCACTACCGTTCTCTCCATGCCAAAGGAACTTTTTTTCCCAAGGTGCCAACCTGCTGTTAGAGCAGGGTGAGTACAAAAGGAAAATGACAAAAAGAGGGAAAATGGCAAGTTGAGGGACCAACAAAACCCATCTGTAATCCTGTCAACCTCCCTCATCCAACAATTTTCTTATTCCAAGAGCAAGATGAAACACCATCTGGATATGTAGCAACCCATGATCCAGTTTATTCTGTCTTGCTCTGATGGAGAATTCCTGTGAAGTTCAAAAGCTTAGTACATATATTAATTAACTTGAGGTAAGCCAATGAAAGAAATATCCTTAATCATCATTTCTCCCCTCTGTCAGTCAGTGGGTCCAACCTGATCAAAAAGAATTGTTGAAAGGCATCTTTTATCCTCAGAAAGAAAAGGTCACACACTGTTGTCATGATAATGATTAGAAAGGTACGAAACTTCCAATTTTCACATTAGGTATTGCTGCATGAGTGGCAGTTGTCACCTACAACAGGCACCCAATGGCATCAATAAGGAAGGCAGAGCTAGGGGTCCAGAATGTATTAATAACAACATCTCAAGAAGGAAATTGGTGTCAGTTCCTGGGGGCACTGAGAAACCTCTAGAGATTATATTAAATGAGTTGGAGCCTGCCCCATATTGCTGATTTGTTCAAAACTGCATGTAAAGTTACTCTGCCTCTCATTTCCTGGCGTCTTCATGGTTTTTTCAGTCTCAGTGCTGAAGTAGCAGTAGAACCTATAAGTGGAATAATTACCCATTAATGTAGCTCTTAAGAGGTACATTAAGTCTCCAGCTAGACCACATGTTTAACCAAGGCCCTTTTCGCATGCTTTTTTTTTTTTTGCGCAAGTGCCCCTTGAGCACATTTACCTGTGTGCGGTGCTTCGGTGAGCCAGGGCGGTTGCGCTTCCTTCCCCCAGCACAGCCTACAGCTCCCAGACTGCGCTGTGGAAGGAAGGGGCAGGGCGCTAGTGTCATACTGAAGACACTAAACCCCAGTCCTTTGTCAACCTCTCCCAGGAGTTTCATGTGTATGTTAAACAGCATGGGAGACAAATGAACCTTGAGGAACATGACAGACCAAATGGACAGAACATCATATAGGAATCACCCAGCACCTTCTTCTGAGTACACTCTTTCAGGACAAACTGGAGCCACTGGAAAACAGTACCTCCGAGCCCCATTTCAGAGAAGTGGCCCAGAAGGATACCATTGTTGATGGTATTGAAAGTTGCCAGGAGATCCATCAGAACCAATAGGCACAGAACCAATAGGTCCAGTTCCCAGCATGAGTCATCTAACAAAGTGACCAAAGCTACCTCTGTCCCCTAACCAGACCTGAGGTCAAATTGAAATGGAGCTAGATAAACCATTTCATCCAGGAACCCCTGAAGCTAGGAAGTCATGCTTCCCCAAACTGGACTACATCCATTTTTACTACTTTATTCCCGGAGCAGTTAATAGGACTGTCCAAACTATAAACATTCCTTTTATCACACCTGTGCTAAGGGCTTCACCCTGCAACCACGAAACAGACGTGAATCGTACAGTCCCAATTAGGGTAAACCAATTTAATCAATAGGAAGCCAACACTTAAACGCTTACCCTCAGCTTACTTCAATTCCTGCAAGTTGAATTCAATGTGCAAAGATAGTTTGCACTCAAGTATCTGAGGAGGAGGGAAAGGACAGGAGGGCTGGAATGTTGCCCTGCCAGATAGACTCAGGCAAAAGCAAGCTGCAGCCTGTGTGGTATCCTCACTCACAACTTTTGCCACCTTGACTACCCTCTGATGTTGCCGGGCTAGTTTTCATCTGTGAAATGTTGGAGGTGTATGTAGGTGTATGTAGGTAGTGTATGCAAACAAAAGGTGCTGAAAACTAGAATCTGTGATGCAAAACATAAAGATTCCTTGATTATTTAATTTTCTCCTTGTACATCTTTATTTGTTCATGATGACTACTGGTACACTGGAATGCAGAGGCCATTTCTGCACTAGCCTGTTATAGCGCTATGATTCCACTTGCAACCTCCTGTGGAATCCTGGGGTTTGCAGTTCCGGGAGGGGCTGGCTGGCCCCTCCCAAAACTGCAAACCCCAGCATTCCATAGGATGTTGCAAGTGGAATCATAGTGCTATAACAGGCTAGTGCGGAAATGGCCAGAGACTAGTATTTTACTTTTCCAGTCAGAAGTGCTGAATTGTATTGATTCAGGCCTTAAAAGGTACACTGGAAAGAAAAGGAATATTGATAAACAGTGTAAGAAGAAAACGTTAAAATATTGGTGCCACCTAGTGATATAATACATATAGCATTTGCAGAAAGAGGCAGGAACATAAAGAGGTAGTAAACACAAAAGCTTGGATGAACTAGGACCAGTTTACTAAAATCAATTGTAAACCATTGGCAAAGGGATAACTGATGTGCAGTGGCAACCAAAGACAAAAAGCCTGCCAGCTGAGGGCAGATACTACTGACGTAAAGAAAGGAAGTATAGCTCTACCATTAAATATTGGAAATGGTCTTCTGAAGGCTTCCCCTCTCAGTGCCTCAATGCAGCTTCCAACAAATGTCAACAGTTGACCATAAAGAGTCAGTCATATCCAGCATATAGGTCACATACTCCTTGAATGAAGGTCTTCAGACTGGGCAGTCCCTCCCAAACACAGCTTCTGGGAGTAGAGTCCAGAGGCCTAGCTATGAGGAAGGGTAAAATGAAAGTATTGTCCTACCAATAAGATTTCTGGCACGTCAAATGAAATTTTCCTTTAAACCTCAAATTTCTAGCATTACAGAGAGTGAGATACTGAAATATATATATATGTAGTGTTCATATTCACTTCATAACTTTTCTTTGGATGCCTGAACTCTATTTCTAAACCAAAGTGTAAGCTACTGCAGTGCAAGAAATTTGGAGGCTAAAGGAAAATATTGTTTGTGAAGCAAAATTCCCTCATTTTGCCACCTGTTATCTCAACCACCTGCACATCCCTGCCAAAGTTTGAACAGCTTAACCTATTAAAAGTAAGAATGGGTCCCCATTACAATGTAAACTAGCTGCTGAAAAGCCTGTGCAGAGTACAAACAAGCCAAAAATGCCTTTGTGGCCTCATAATGACAACCTGCTTATCCTGCACAAAATTGAGGTGGGGTGGGAAAGGTGTCACTACTGCCAGAGAGGCCTCTCTGGAGGTTATAAAGCTTATAAACCTTTGGCCTTGTTTCCCAGACATGGTGGGCTCACACAGCCACTTCTAATGCTCTGAAAGTCTCCCAATGTTCCAGGTTTTAGTTTGGAGAGGAAAGGGGAAGGAGGGCAGGAGAGACAGAGGGAAAGAAACCCACAATGTTAAAAAAAAAAAAAAAAAAGATGAAAGGGCAAGCTTACGACTATGCAGATACAAAAGGCCTGGAAAGTCTCAATACTTCCTGAGATTTTTTTACCCATTGGAAGCACATTCAGACCATGATTTTCTGTCTTGTCCCCAGCTGCATAGAAGTATTCTCAGCTCTAAACAAGGAAAAAACAGTGTTTATAACAAAAAATATGAGGGAGAAAGAAGAGAAGGAGCTTGAGCATTTAATAGGTTTTAATAAAGGTCAGAAAGCAAAATATCTGGGTGTCTGGATTACAAAAAGAAATAATGAACTATTTCATGATAACTATGAAAAAAAATGGAAAGAGATAATCAAGGATTTGGAGAAATGGACTGGAATGCAACTATCTATGATGGGAAGAGTGGCAGTTATAAAAATGAACATACTTCCAAAGATGAATTACCTTTTTCAAAATCTCCCTATTATTACAAATACTAAACCTTTCATACAATGGAAGAGAGATTTAACCAAATTTATACGGCAAGGAAAAAAGCCAAGAATGAAATGGAATATCATGACAGATTCAACAAGAAGAGGAGACTTGGGTCTACTGGACTTACAGATATATTTCAAGGCAGCAGCATTCACTTGGATAAAAGACTGGATGAATCTTCAAAATACGAGAATGCTAACATTAGAGGGAGCTGATTTAAGGATGGGTTGGCATGCCTATATGTTCTACGGGAAAACTGTGGTTGATAAAGATTTTGTTCATCATTTTGTATGAAAATCACTATTTAAAATATGGACTGATTACAAGAATAAGAACATTAGGCAACTACCTACATGGGTGTCCCCTCAAAAAGCCTTCTTTGGAAGATGGATTGACTCAGATAAGTGGTTGTGTTATGATGACATATTAGAAAAGACAAATCTGAATCTTTTTAAAATGAAATCAAGAGAAAAATTGGAATCAGAAGGAATAAAGTTAAACTGGTTCCCTTACAGTTATTTGAGAGATTCCAGATGGATGTGAAAACTTATGGAATAGAACAAAAAGAGCAAGGAAGAATGTTGAAGTGACTGCGGGAAACCCGCCTCACTTACTATCACATTTATATCAGGAGATTTTATACCAAGAAAGAGAAGATGAGACAGTCAAATCAGCAATGATATCATGGGCTCAAAATGTCGGACATCCAATTCAGTTAGAGCACTGGGAACAGAGCTGGCAACGGACACAAAAATTTACTGCAGCTCAGAACCTAAAAGAGAACCATTACAAGCTTTTTCATAGATGGTACATGACACCAGAAAAATTAAAGAAGGTATATAATACGGGAACAGGGCATTATTGGAAGTGTCATGTGAACGTTGGAACACTATTTCATATGTGGTGGTCATGTCCTAAGGCTAAAAAATATTGGAATGATATACTCAATATGATATGTAAAATATTGAGGGTTCAAATTGATAAGAAACCTGAACTGTACTTATTAAATATGACACATATGTTAGATGGAACTGTTGCAAAGAAATATTGGAGAATAATGTTGTACATGATTATGACAGCCCATATTGAGTACGCAAGGCTATGGAAAACTGAGCAGATACCTACAATAGAGGAATGGTGGGCAACTTTCATTGAAAATGGAAATGCAGATATAGTCTCTCAGAGATTAAAAGGAAAATCAGATGATGACATTAACAAAGAATGGCAAATTGTTCTGGAAATGGGTTGGGTATTGACAGGCAACAATTCTTGATTCATGGTAGCATGAGTAGCTAGAAGTAAAAATCAGTGGGATATCATAGAACATGTAAAGTAGGGGTGAAGAGCAGGATCTATCTTGCATGTTAACAAATGTAATGCAATGCATAAATGTTGATATGTCAGTGAAATAACAGTATTGAAATCCAGAGAGGTGTGGAAGATGCTGTAATAGTTCGGTAAAATGTACAATGAGAAATGTTTTCTTATACGATGTAATCATAATAAAATTAATTATATAAAAAAAGAAGTATTCTCAGCTCGAAACAAATGCATTCTTCTATCTTTCTATCTTCAAATTCAGTGTGGGTAGGAATTAAGACCCCTGCTCCCCATGGACTCAATAAGAAGACATATTATTACTGATGACACATTTCACAGGCCTCCTATGCAGTATAATGGAGTCATATTTATGAAATTTCCACACACAGCTTTTATACACTGAACTGGACCACTGAACCAACGTGCAACACTATGTGGAACAGCATGCAAGAAAGGGCTATGGAGGAGAGTATTGGAAATATGATTCACACTACCAAACTGATTCAGACTCTGGGAATGACATTTCCTGAGATAGTCACTTCACAACCCCATATTATCAACATTTTTTGTGTTCATGTCATTCCATTTTTTTTAATGGCCATTATTGGAAAAGGGATGCTGGTTCAGATGGAACCTTAGTCTCATCCAACTAGCCTCTTTCCAGTTGCATAGGAATGGGGGGCAATGGGGGCGGTGTACTCCAGGTGGCAATTTTTTGGGGGTGCTGCGGCCCCTTGCTTGCCCTTCCCACTCGCTGTAACCCCACCCACACATGTCATAGCCCCGCTCCCGTATTGTGGTCACGTCCCCACGCACTGTAGCCATCACCCGCATGCCATAGCCACGCTGTCACCCCCACCCCACCCCATGCATTCATTCAAATCAGTTCCTAATAGACACAATTGCTTCAATTTGGTGTCCAGATTTAAAACAAACAAACAAACAAACAAACCTCAAGGAATTCATGTGGCAGCACAAGCCTAAGAGAGTTTACACAGAAGTATATCCCAGTGAGTTCAATAGGATTTACTCCACAGTAAGTGTGCACTGTGTTGCAGCTTTAGTTATTTTCACCCATTTGATTTCATTTCATCACAATCTGTACATCCTGTGGGCTTCCGTAATCCTGTGGAGCATAAAACCTGAAGTAGTTTCTTGGAAGATGTAATCTTTTTCCACTTCAATTATGCCAAATGTTATCTATGAGAAGTCATCATTGCCTAAGGATATGAATTGTTCTTTTCCAGTTCATAGTCTGGACTTGGTTTCTATTGCTCTCAGATAAGAGGATACATCACAACATTAATATAATTCACAAAATGAAATATCCTGAATGTTTGGAAAGCTCTCTAGCATTCCAAAAGTCACAAGAAGGTCATCAAATCTCTAGCAGTGAGTGTATTACATCTCAGCCCTGACAGATACAGATGTAGTACGTCAGGTTCTTTATATAGGGCATATTCAGGCCTGTTCTAGCTGTCCTGACCACTGAATATGATTTAGATTCTTGTTAATGTTACCTTTGCTGCTCTAAGACGAGTCTATAACCCATGTTCACCTGATCACTGTTCAGGGTAAGACTTATATTAATGTTATACCATATTTCAAATGTTATACCAATATTTCAAAAATTATCATTATGGACCTTTGCATTACTAGAAGACTGCAACTTAAATCAGCTCCTCTCCCATAATTCATATTTGTGTGACTTTGAATGGATTGTTCCCATCAAAAGCTGTTCTAGAAGTTACATTTACTCCAAACAATCCCCTAATCTTTCTTGTGTACTCTATTATGTAGAGGCATAACACTGCTTGACATTTTCTTCACTCACAGCTCTTGCCCTTTCTATATCTCTTTGGCTTTGTAACCCATACAACATTTTGCCAAGAGGGGGGAAAAAAATGACATTTTAGAGTATTGGTAAGCTCAGAATTTGGAAACAACTGTCAAAGATTCTAATACTTTGAAAATCACTTCCTCATTCATAATACGGTAAGAGTCCCATTATTAAGGACTTCTTTGATATTACCTTGATGAGGTAGAAGCCACCACTAATGTGTGAGCTTTCATTGCTGGTGCCCACTGATATAATAACCTTTAGGTTATCTGGGAGGGGCCAGTGGCAAGGCTGCTTCCATAGTAGTGCTGCTCCTGTTCTTTTGGGAGACAAGACTGGTTTAGTAAGTAGTCACAGGCCATTTCCTCACTTGCCTGTTATAGCGCTATGATTCCACTTTCAACAGCCTATGGAATCCTGGGGTTTGCAGTTTCAGGAGGGGCCAGCTGGCCCCTCCTGAAACTACAAACCCCAGGATTCCGCTAGTGCAGAAATGGCCACAGTGTTGATGCTTCCCACAAGGATTTGGCATTCCTACATTACGTTTTTGTTTGTTTGTTTGTTTGTTTTTAAGTAAATCCTGTGTAAATGAATTAGCATCAGAACCAGACCTCAAGAAGGACTAGTACTCTTTCGTAAGCTGAATAGTGAATTTTGGCCATTGTAATTCTTGATAGTTTTCACGACAAAATGGACTGAATTGTCATTACCCATTCATGCAGCTTGTTAATTAAATGCAAGTGACCTGCAACAGTGAATTTGTTTTACTGATAGGAACTACAAAATCTGTATTTATTATTTACTTACCCATCTAGTGTTTATCCAGACTTTTAAAATATCACTCAAGGCAGCCAGGTACAATAACTCTTTGGCCTCTGCTCATTTGTGCCTTAATGTTACTAAAAAGTTCACAGATCTTTCTTTATGCTAATCATATGTTCATATAATTTCTAAATGGTATCTTAATTAGTTGCAACAAGACCGATGAACAGTCTAGCAGCACCATTGAGAAGTTTCATCGCTCAGAACACTCATTCGAGTCAGTGCAGAGGTGAAGAAAGTATAGTGCATAGGCTTCATGCAGCCCTCAGCAGCCCCTTGAGCCTTGCTAAGGGGTATGGGGAAAATTTCTCCACATTTGGGAAGACCATCCCATTACCAGCCAGGGGGAGCTTTTATTTTTCAGCAGGACATGACCCAGAAATTGACTATGAGGCTCTAATTTGTGATGAAATTGTCCACGACATTCTCTAGAAGGCACGGGGGAGAATTCAGTTGAGGCATGGAGCAGCAGTTCACAAAGGAAGGATGCAATACAGCTCTTTAATCCCTCACCACTTACCCAGCCCTGCAATAGAGGAAGAAGAGTTGTATACTTGGTGTGCATATGTGGTTTGATAGTAGCCATGCTATGGTTGGTTACACCATTCTTTCCATCAGTTCAAACAAACTGAGAAAACAGGTTCATTAAATCCCATTAACTTTGTCAGGGGATAAGCAAAGGGAGAGCAATAGACTCTTAAATATTGATAACAATATAAGAGTACCCCTGTCCTGATGGTTTATTTGTAGGCTTTTTAAATAAAATAATTGCATTTTGGCACTGAAGTAATTCCCATGAAAGTTCCCAGCTATGACCCTTCTAATGACACATCCAAAAATGTGCACAGGCTACAGTCTAGTTTTTATGTTTGATATGTCCATGTAGACTGTCCGGCACAAAACAGAACTGTTGTTTACAACCCTGTAATGGTTCAGTCATCTGAGAGGTACATGCTCACACATTTTACATGAGCCTGTCTACACTATACTGAAATTATATAAGAACATCGCAAGGAAGGAATACAGCGATTAAGCTGTCATGTGTGTTTGTGAGCATACATGTGTTTTACAATGATTTAAAAGGTGTTTGCATATTACATTCAACACAGGCACTGTCTGTGCCAGTGGTGTACCGAGGCTCAACAGCACCTAGGGCAAGCATTGAAGTTGTGCCCTCGGTGCTGCTGCCACCCACCACCACCACACCAGGCCAGGAAGGACCCTGGTGGGGGTGGGAGGGCGGCGGGGTGGGAGTGGGGTGAGCGGTGGTGGCAGCAGGCAGGGGCAGGGCAAGTGGTGGGGACAGGACAAGTGGCAGCGGGTGGGGGCGGAGTGAGCGGTGGTGGGCAGCAGCAGGGGGCAGGCAGGTGGTTCTTCTTTTTTGTGCCCCTCTGGCATTGGCACCCAGGGCACACATCCCAGTTGCCCTACCCTAGATACCCCTCTGGTCTGTACACATGTGTGTACAGATTGTTCCTCTGTATTGAACACAGTTTGTTTTAAGAATATGAACAAACATAACACTTTGGACAATGACATTCATTTTTGTTCTTTGTTTTTAGTGCAGTATTAACAGGTGGTGGAAATATGTGTGGAATTTCCACTATAAATAGTGGGTAAGTGAGTTGCTCTTTTCTACATGCACGTGCTGTTTCAGGAGGGTCCATTCATTCTATGTTCAAGTAATCCCATCGTGACCTGTGTGTTAACAGACAGGAGAATGAAAGTAGCATTATACATATTTTTTTAAAAAAAAGAAGTAAAAAAAAGTCAGCTTCCTCAAAAATCTTTATTGTGACTGTCACTATACAATGTATTCCTAAATTCAGAGTTTGGAAATTTTAATTAATTATGCTAATTGGTGGATTCTGGGAGATGTAGTCTAAAATGTAACTTTTTCTTGGTCTACAGAAATTACTCTGAACCTAAATTGAACATTAAGAGAGCTATGTTTGCCATGAGTGCCAAATTAGTCAGGCTACAATCCAATACAAATAATGAGGAGCACTTCAACTGGAGCCCCATGAGGATATACATAGTGCATGGAGATGCATGATTTCCTCTACCACCTCCTGCACTTCAGAAGTCCTCCCTTCAGGTGCAACTCGCTATTCACACTGAGAGGCAGTGCACTAGTTACAAATAAAAATCTGCCTCCATAATTAATGAGTTCTGCCATTTGGTATGATACTGCTGTTTTGAAATTTGCTTCTGTAGTTATCCTTTAATGTTTGCAAAGCATCTCAGGGTGTGGGGGAAAAGACATGAGTTAAGAATTATATATGTTTGGCACATATGTGCAGCTGGCACGGTGTAGGAAAGAAGCGTTGTTTTTATGAGTCACATCATTTTCACAGATATATATTCCAAAGTACAATAATAGAACAAATGTCCTGTTACATCCAAATGTCCCCTGCCCTGCACATTGTAAATTCACAAGGGGAATCTTCAAAATGAATGAGGAGGTGATCAAGAGGAAGAGTCACAATCAAATAATGTCATGCACAAACTGGCTAGAACAGAGTAACTTTTATTTACCTGCTACCTGTGCCACATGGCAGGTTTTTATCTATGGAATGCTCTCATAGGACTAGGTAAAGTTTAAATTATTCAGTCACATAGGAGGGACTGATCATGCTAGTTTGTCATGTGAGTTTGTCATGTAGATAGTGGTATCATGGAGCCAGGGTTCATAGCACTGAAGAACTGGGAGATTTTGACTGGTATAAATGATAACATCATCAGTGTCCACCCTCATATTTCCCTGCCCTTGTGACCTTAACTGTTGTCTTCAAAGTCACTAGCAGGGAGGAGGGACATTCTTCAAGCAATAATGATGAGCTATCCCTGTTGCAGTCCACAGTATGTGACATGTCTTGATCTCCAATGTAGTAGAGATGAAACCTGCTGGAACTGTTTCACTGTCATAGGTCATAGGTCAAAACCACTGCCCACATTTGTATGTTTTGGACTATCCTTGGAACACAGGTAAGGTAGGCTTTCATGCTGGGTAACTTTTCATGTTGAGTGCCTACACTTCCAAATTTACCTGTAAACCAGAGTTTGGAAAAGTTACATTTTTGGATTATACTCAGAGAGCTTCCTAGTCAACAAACCCAGTACAATTCCTAGAGTTGTAGTTTAATGGTCTTGAACTATACCACTGTGGACAAAGTCGAAACTCATAAGCCATTCCCACACCACCCTCCCAACCTGCCATGGGGACAGGAAAAGAATGGGACTATGATGACGCTTCTGCATAACATCGTCGTGGTCCCATTCTTCTCCCACTTCAGGTGGTGCAATCACAGATTAAATCATTGACAGGTTTTCTCTGTCAATGACCTGTGATTAGACCACCCTTGCAGACTTACCTGTCCTACAGAAGTCTGGGAAGTGCAATGGCTGCACTTCCTGCCCCAGCACAGCCTAGAAAAGCACCCAACTGTGCTGCAGAAGGAAGAGGTGTGACCGTGGAGCCAGCTGGTATGGAGGGGAGAGCTCCCGTTGCACTCCCCTCCCAGTAGAGCTGATGCTGGGATCCCCACTGGATGTCCTCACAGAAAGGTAGGGTGCAGAAAGGGCCAGAGATAGAGCAACTCAGAAATAAAGGGTTGACAAGAACTAGATGGGAACTTTCATTTGGTAGGAGAGTGTGGAAACTGTGACTTTGTTTTAATGAAAGTACTATGTGTGCAGAGACACCATTGTTTAAAATAGATCTTTAATGTTTTACCTTTCTATAGATTTTCATTTAAAAATGAGTGAGGAGAATCAGTCACACTTTACCAAACTGAATCTGACAATAAACATACCCACTTCCCTAACACAGTGATTACCTTCAGGTTCAAGTATAAAATCCAGGAAGTGATTTTAAGGGTAAAAAGGCAAGATGAGTGAGAGAAGCCCAAGGGCTGGAACTGCAGGCCCAATCTAGATAGGGGATCCATCACAAGGTCATTAAAAATGGTATCCCAGTCACATAGGAGCTCCTCATGGAGATGCTGGTTAGAATGTAAACTGTCAGCAAATGTGCATGAAAGACATACCAGCACAGCTTAATATGTTCATGACTAAAGGTTAAAAGTGCAAAATGGCTTATTTCAATATTTCCTAAATTTAACTGATATCCTATTTTTCTCCCAGTACAGGACACAAGGAAGCTTTGCAATATTGAAAAAAAGAAAGGAAAAAAAGAAAAGAAAAGAACCAATATGACACTTTTTAAAAAATCTGTTTTAAATGCAATATTTAATCATTTTTAAAAAATCAAAAAAAGTTAAAAGCATAGCACATCCCAGAAAGCCCCTTCAGCCCTATACTGCTGCTGCTGCTACATTCATTCACTCACTCATTCATTCATTCATTTTCTTCCTCTCCCCATGGATCAAGGCAGGGAACAACAACAGATTAAAATATAACGTGTAACATCAATTAAAAATACAATAACTGATTTAAAAGATATAACATCAGCTTAAAAGAACATATAAGACCAAAACATATTAAAACAACTAGTCCATACTTTAAAATTAATAATAAAATAATAAAACTAAAATTCATAATTTAAAGATCATCTGGACATGAATTAAGTGCCAAAGGCCTGCCTAAATAAAATGGTCTTTCCCTGCTGGTAGAAAGAGAGCAAAGAGAGGGGCAAGCAAACCTCCCATGGGAGGAAATTCCTCACCCTGGGAGATGCCACTGAAAAGACTTTCTTCTGTGTTCTCAACAACATGCTTATGATGGTAGTTGAAACTCAGATAGGTTCACATACAGTCTTTCAGATATTCTGGACCTAACCCATTTAGGGCTTTAAAGATTGTGGCCAGTATTTTGAATCTTGCCAGTAGTCAGAGGAGCAAAGGAGAGCAGTACTCAATGAGCTATTTCAACAGGGGAGTTATATCTTCCCTGTAGCCTGCCCCACAGCATTTTGCATCCAATAAAGTCCAGTGCAGAATCTCACAGTAAGTTGACTTAGGAACCACCTTCTTTATATACAGCACAGTATGAGCATTCAAGTCCGTAATACATACAAAGGCACTCTCCGTGTAAGTCAGTAGTATCATCCCTTTGTTGCAGCTATCAGTCTGAAAGAACAGAGGCTTGCCTAAGGTTACCAAATGCATTGCTGAGCTCCATTTTTTGATTAATCAGTTACTTTTATATCCTTTTCAAAGAAGAAGTTTCTTGCAGCATAAAAAGCAGGGTGGGGGAAGAAAAAGGGATGTAGCAGCACCGTTCAGTTTAACTGGTTTTTACTTTTCCATGAATATAAACCCACTTCTTCAGATACAGTTCACTGAGCTCAAAAAGAAAAGCAGGTAGGGGCATTGGAATACTGTAGAGCAGGGTCTGGAAATTTGCAGCCCTCCTGATGTTGTTGGACTGCAGATCCCAATGGTCATAACCATCATAATCAGTGGCGAAGGATGCTGGGACTTGTTGTCCAGCAACGTCTGGAGAACCACACTTTAGAGAATTGCTTGTATGCAGGATGTTGTATTTTCTTTCTGGCAATTCAAACAATGTACTCCTTGTCCTGATTTGTTGCGCCTCATTTCCCATTAAAAACCATTGATTTTCATGACACAATCAAGTTGGTGTAATGAAGTTCTGGGGGTATGGCTACCTGGAGAGCCAGGGGAGCCTGAAAACAGGTTGCTAGGCAACCAGAATAGCACCTCAGGGGAGAAACCCAACCCAGTGGTGTGGGAGAAGGGCTTATGATGAGAGGAAAAAGTTATATAAAGACAAATAGCTGTGGGTATTTCGGATTCCTTCAGTGGGAGCCCAGCAAGGAGCTAGGGAGCAGATTCCTTTAGTCTGTTAGCAAGTGTAGCTGTTTTGAGAGATTTAGTTCTCAGTGGAAGCCTAGTGAGAGGCAGAAGAGTAACTGAACCTCAGTAGAATCTGTTCAGAGAGTGTGACCTAGATTGGGGGTTAAGCCTTTGGTGGGAGTTTAGTCAAAGTGCAGTTGTAGGATAATTGTGGCTTTCATGAAAGCCTACAGATATAATTGAACTGTTTCTGAGCATGGAGTAACTGCCCATGTCTAAAAAGCACACTGAGGAAATATTAACATTGACCTGCACATGGACTCTACTTTATTCTTATTATTATCTTAATAAATGTTACAGTTTATCTTTGTAAATACGGACTCAACTTGAGTTGTCTATAGTGATAAGTAACACAGAAAACACACTACCATAAAATTATTAAGTGGTTCTAAGTAAACATGGAATACCGTTGCCCTTTTGCACAAAAGTGGTGTTATGGGTATTACCCTTTTCTTTGCTAAATCCTGTCCCAGGTTTTACAACTTTGATATAAAATTAATCTAGGGCACCAGAGAGGTCCCTCGGATGTGCACGTAGGCAATAGAAACGGCCATGCAATCAAAAAGGAAAAGAACCCAGACCAGGCCAGTAAATATCCCCAGTCACGCAGCAACAGAAAGACCTCATGTCATATTGCCCTGATGGGCAAATGGTATTTGACCTTTTTAGGAGTCCACTTGAAGGGAGTCAATGTGTTGGGCACTGGAAGTAATAAAACCTTATCAAACCATCTCCAGATGCACACACCACAGCCTCAAAGCGGAGGAAGATCCTGTTATTTAGATGATCTTCCGATATCAGAAAAATGCCAGATGTGAAGATGTTTTGGTCTTCTGCCCTGTTTGTTTATCCTGGGAAAGGATTTTGTTTTCAAAGAAAATGTTTTCTACAAATAGTCCATGTTTTAAGGCTAGAGCAGACAGAACAACACAGACACACACAGGAAAAGATGGGACCATATGGCTTTTCCAGGCATGGATCACCATAAATATTGGGACACAGTTCCTCATTCTTTGGGGAGTTCATTGCTTGGGAGTTCTTTTTGGGAGAAGTTCTTTTCTGGCTTCTTCCTCTGAAGTTTAAAAGATGCATTTGGAGTGTTAAGTGAGAAATCTCTCTCAGAGCCGCAGAAACAATGGAGATGGTAACCAGCTTAAATCTACAATACTATGGACTCCCCCTCCTCACAGGAGTGGCTGGAAATCACCTTTTCTCCCAGCAGAAGGATTCTAAATTTGGTATCGTATGTCAACAGATCCTTTTTGTCTCTCTCTCTTTCTTAATTTTAATCTTTTTCTAACTTTATAGCCTAGTATGCTTGGAGTGTGAATGAATCTGGGTGAGTGTATGAAATTTAACTTTTTATAAGCTTGTTTACTTGTTATAGTGAATGTAGCTGAGTTATTGTAGGGATTTTTACATTTATGTTAATAAAATACTTAGATTTGAACAATTGGTGTGATTTTTGTCTGACCTGACCTGGTATAAATTTGGGTTTGCAAGATCCTGCTAAGTTACCCTGCCTCTCGTAAGCTAAACAGTGCTCTGAACTAATTTCCCCACACTTTTGATAGATTTTGTGAATCCTCTTGAAGGAGTCCTAAGCAAATAGATTGATGTAGAGAAAACAGGGTAACATGGGGAAGGCGCAGTTGTGTGGTAAAGACAGGGCACCTTATCAGATTGTGAATTGCCACACCAATGGGAGAAGTAAAAGCCTGTTACATTTAGGAATTTAAAATAAAATGAGCTGATGTGCTGATGTTTGTTTGGTGTGTTTCTTTCCCCTCCCACTGCCAAATATCACTGGGGAAGCCATTACCTGATACATAGTCTCCAATAGCCATGGATTAGCTGGGATTGCCACCAGTCACGTAGGGATGGGGAGGCGATGGGGGTGGATCACCCCGGGTGGCAGTGTTTTTGGGGTGTCCTGGCCTGTAGCCACACCCCCGTGAGCCCTGGCCACACCCCAACATGCCCCCCTCCACACATTCCAAGCTCCGCTACTGACTGCCACCCTAGTCGTCTACATTCCAGATTCACAGCTCGTCTTAAAGTGTCCTGTTCTCTTCTTCTGATTGTCAGTCATCTGTTGCTTGCCAGAGCCTGCAAAAAGACCTCAAAATACCTTGCACTCAGCTCAATGCAAGGAAGCCTGTACTTTTGCTGGAGAAGAATGGAGGAGCAGGATCTGTCTCTTCCTAGTAGGGCCAGCCAAATGCAAAGCTGCTACAGATACTCAGAAGTCTGCACTGCTTCTGCAGACTGTGTGACCAGCAATAGTTTCTTTTCATAGAATCATAGAAATGTAGAGTTGGAAGAGACCACGGGGGCCATCCAGTCCAACCCCCTGCCATGCAGGAACACCCTCAAAGCACTCCCGACAGATGACCGTCAAGCCTCTGCTTAAAAACCTCCAAGGAAGGAGACTCCACCCAGGATTCCATAGGATGTTGAAAGTGGAATCATCGTGCTATAAGAGTGTAGTGCGGAAAAGGCCTATGTCTGGGTTACAATTGCTGAAAAATGCAGAAAGAAGCTGAACTGTGTTGGTGATAAAGTTCAGATAACACCACAACATATATCCTTACTTTGGTTTCTTTTCAGAACTGGGCAGGATGGGCAAGAAAGGTCCTTGTAAGGAGACTTTTACTGTATTGCTAGTTTTAGAAACTAATTTTGGACATTTTAAATTTAAATTATTTTAAATTATTTTAGGCCACCTTTAAGGACACAACCTTACCATCTTTAGACTCTTTATCATTTATGTGTTTAGAATATTTATACTCCACCCTTCAGCCGAAAAGGCTGTTGGTATTTATCTATTTGTTTGTTTATCCATTTGCTACATTTATGCCTGGTCTTTCCTCCAATGAGTTCCAGACAGCTTATATATTTCTGCTCCTCTCTGTTTTACCTGGATAACCCTGTGAGATAGGCTAAGCCAAGAGAGAGACAGAGCATCTCAAGGTCACCAAGTAAATTATATGGCTCAAAATGGGATTAGAAATAGAATCGCCCATGCTCCAGACTGACACCCTGACCGTTATACCATACTGCTTCTGGATTACATTGGAAAGTTCCCCCAGCACGTATACCATGATGTCCTGTCATAGTACAAAACATACCAAAGGACTACAAAGATCAAAGTCCTTTCAACACCTGATCTTTCCATTTCCCCACTGGTGTTAATGATTGGAGTTGTATCAAATCCTGAGAGAAGTCCTGCTGTTTCAAGCTTTTGGTCTTCCTTGAAAAAAACCTGTCTATTAAGACTCTTTGGTCAGATGACAACAAGGAATTTCTGCTCAAACAAAGGCTCAGTGGGAGAAGGAATGAGACCCATCAATCTAAAAGCCACTTGTAGAAGTGAACACTTCAGCTATACAAAACTGCTTTGCACAAAAGAAGAAAAAGGGGAGGGGAGGAAAATGCTTGCAACAAAGATAAACCAGCAAAATAGCTGACAGGTTTTTTTTTTTTCTTTAAAAGAAATGCTGGAAAGCTTTATACACTCTGTGGTCTGAATCTGGTCAGGATTTGGCATTCACATAGCCAGAGGTTACACTAGCAGATCAACATTTTCCAACACTGTGAAAGAAGATTATACCATGTCCCATATGCCACAATTCTGCTTTCAAGAATAGTTTTTCTCCCTGACCCAAATGGCCATTGATTGAGTACAGAGGGTTGGTGGGAATTCTCCCTTGAACCACTGCCAGGCTAGTTGCCTTGCTTCTCTCTCTCTGATCACTGGAATCTCTGGGTGAGTATAGTAGTAGAATTTTATACTCTGCCCAACTTCAGATAGGCTTTTGACCATTATTTCTCATACTAAGCTTTAAGGGGCAACACTGTATATCTTCCTTGGTTATCAAATACCAAGATGGAGGCTATTCCATTTGGTTCTCAGACCTTGGATGTGACTCCAGAACTCTCCAGCCATTCCCTGGGACATTCTTGGAGTTGTAGCCCCCAAAAGCAACCTTTTTTCCCCAAGATCTGCTAATTTTTCTCATAATACTTGATTTCCAAGCATGTGCAATCTAAATTCACACGGATGTAGAATGAAGAATTAAGTGCAATGAGTTTGGCTGACCTTTGTTTGCAGCTAGGCTAGATGTTTGTTTTATGGAGCACTGTTTACAGAGGGGTTAGAACAGAGGTGGGGAGGAATTTGGAATCTGAAAGGAACCTTGATACTTAGTACCAGGGCCATCTTTTTCTAGCATCCATATATGCCAGCTATGAATGTGCATCAGCACTGGCAAGAGGTAGGTATAAAAGTAACCAAAAGGAACTGAAAAGTGTTAGTGCCACTGCAAGAACTTTTGGAATCAACAACTTTCGCATAACTGAACTCATGAGTTTCTAGATGGCACATTACCTTCTAGGAGTTTAGGTACAACATGTTTATGATAACTTCTTTTCCATACATTTTCCCACATCCATTAGCTTCCTGCATCACGTAGGTTCCTTCTGTTCTCTGGGGTCTCATCTATCTTCACCGTCCTCTTTCTCACTCTCTGTCCTCCATGAAAGTATGTGTAAGAAGAGCTTCTCTCAGTGAGATGGCCAGCTTTCCTGATGCCATGTAGTACTCTTCTTTTCTTTAAGAAGATGGACCTGTATAAAATATGCATAAGTATTCATCAATAATGCTACTTTTATATACCTGATGAAGAAGTCTAAGGTCATCTTTGTGCTCTGCTACACACAGTGTGTCAGGGTGTGTGGATGTGGAACTGGTGACTTGTTCAGTTTCTGACCAGCAAATTAATCACCCTGCTTGAAAAATTCACAACTATCTCACATTTCCCAACAAGAACTGGGCATTCTTCTTTCTCTCAGTTAGATATATTGAGGCCAGGGTTCTTGTACCCTCACTTGTTCTGCTTCTATGAGCTATGCTGATTTGATTTCACAACTTGAGACATTCAAGTTTCTTTAGTGCATTTTGAATCAAATTGGTATGCATGGTTGCCAACTTTTTGTCTTCTAGGAATCCTGCACTTTTGACCACTGCATTCTCCTGCTACCAGTGTAATGTATGAAGCAAACTTTTGAGTGGAGAAAAGTTTTAAGTAAACATCTGTGTGATGGATTAGTGTATTGATCTGACTAGAAATAAGCAAAGTGAGCTAATTTCTGCACTGGGAATTAAATTAGATGACATAATTTAGGTGATTTTTCTGAAAAGATTCTACCAAAATATTATCTTCAGTAACTGGAGGAATACTAATTAATGTGAGCTATTTGATAAGAATACCAAACTTTTGTATTTCAGGCCTACACATTCATCTACATCAAAAAGTAGGTCATTATTCTTCAAAAGAATGACAAATGTCACCTATTGTATGTATAGGTATATTTGCAGGGAGCTATTAACTTAATTTAACATTGTTATTTTTCTTCACAATTGCTCATAGCAGCTTCCTGGAGTCCAAATGTCAGACGAACTAAACTTTTGAAAACTCACAAACTTCAGAAGGTCAGTTCACCCAATCTCACTTGCCTGACCTTAAAATCTATGAAGTGTATAAATGACTACATTACCACCCATCAAATTCTGTTCTACTTTCCTCTGCCATCAGCAAATTGAAAATTCAGCAGTTCCTGTGAAGAAATGAAAGTTGCCCACTCCTGGAAGTCAGCTTGCTGTAATGAGTGTTTAGGTTTCTGCTGGCTAAGTTTCTACTTTATCGTGCAGGAATGGATGAAAGTTCTCAGCTAGCGCTATAGGCTCAACCTGACTATGAACAGTGTATATCAGAAACTTGCACGGTGTGATTTATTTACAGATAGAGGAAGTGAACCTTCAGTAAAGTAAGGGCCAATTGGTCATTTTAATCCTGTCTGGGAACAAATGTAGGCACATAGATTCAAGTAAGTACAAATTAGATTTCCATTTGTGACTCATTCGTGTCCATTCATGCAACTTGTTTCTTTTGGAGCTTCTCTCTCACTGCTCATGATAGATGTTTTATTAGACCACACTGTTCTGATGCTGTGGGACCTTTCACATTATGCAAATTATAGTGCTATGATTCCATTTTAATTGCCATGGTAACATCTTATGGAATACTTTGATATGAAGTTTAGGGAGTGGTAGGAGTTTTCATCAGCCAGTGTGATGCAGTGGTTTGAGTGCAACGGTAGAGCTCTGGAAAACCAAGGTTCAAATTTCTGCTCAGGCATAGAAACTCACTGAATCACTTCAGGCAAGTAATGTTCTCTCTCTACCTAAGAGAGAAGTGACGGTACATCTTTTCTAGATAAATCTTGCCAAGAAAACCCTGAGAGCCAGCATGGCATAATGGTTTGAATGTTGGACTTAAGACTTTGGGAGGTCAGGATTTGAATCCCATTTGGCCATGGAAACCCACTGTGAGATCTCAGGCAAGTCATACTTTGTCAGCCTCAGATGAAGGAAATGGCACCTTCCTCAAACAAATCTTTCCAAGAAAACTCTGCAGTAAGGTCACCTTAGGGTTCCCCTAAGCCAGAAACAATTTGGAAGGCAAACAATAACCACAAAGAAAACTCTATGATGGGGTTGCCATAAGTCTGAATCACCTTGAAGGCACATATCAACAAACAATATTTAGAATTTTCTGCCAGAGAACACCAAACTATAGATCCCAAGATTCCATAAGATACATCAATAATTGATTTAAATTATGTTGTGTGAAAGACCCCTGTATTCATTCCTGTGGTGGCATATTGTGGGAGGGAAATGATGGCTTCCAAGAGGTGTTGCAGAAGTGAGTTCTGCTACCATGGTAGCAGAATAAATGCCTTTTAAAAAGTTGACAGTAAAATGAAAGAACAAGTTGCTAAAAACTGCAAATTATAAATAAATACAGTTAAATAAAACATTGAGGGTCTTTTTTTAGAACAAAAATGATTGCAGTAACAAAACAAAAATGAAAGGAATAACAAAGGAAAATGTATCTGCTTTATGTTGAGTCAGTCAATGGGTCCCTTTAACCACTAGATTCTAGCCCAATATTCTCAATAGTAACAGACAGAAGAGAGGCAGGGAAAATGTGGGCTTTGTGTGGCCACTGAATTCTAATATTGCAGAACCCCCCATGACCCTCCCAACCCCCCTCCAGTTTAAAAAACACCAATGATAGAGCAATTTTTCACCTGATAACTAGGCAGAAGGACAAAAAATCACCCTGGAGGATATGCCAAGGATGACAGTGAAACCCAGGATGAACTGGCCAAGATTAAAAAACAAAAGATTGAGGCAACAGGTACAAGGCAAAAAGCACCTCTAAGGAAGGTTAAACAAGTGAAAAAACCTCAAGATCATAAAGGTAAGGAAAGAAGAGTGAAATTAACATCAGAATACTATGTGAATATTAATCATGAACCATTAATAAATGGGAGCAAAAGAAAATATTGTCCCTCAAGTTCTTTGATTAAAAAAATGTCAATGTAATTCCTGCTAGACCTCATAATAAACAGCTGTACACTTTTTATAAATAATCCTTATAAATTCTGCTTAACACAAGTCATGTATAGTTTGCTTAGCTACTGGGGTATCAGAATGTACCTTTCAGAGATAACTACAAAAGAAACAAAACACTGATCTTGCTGGACACTAAGATTGTTGCATAGCATGCAATCACATTGCATAGGAGTTTTTAAAAGAAGTCAATACTAAATAGATTTCCATTACAAGCTCAGTGGTTGGGTAAGAAAAGCGGAACCTCTCATTTTCCAGCTGTGATCTTAGTGAAAATCTGCCCACCCACCCACTCAGATGCAAGCTACAAAAAAAAATAAATAAATAAATAAATAAATAAATAAATAAATAAATAAAATTTTAAAAACTGAAAATGATGCAAAACAATTGTGCAAAATCAATTTCTTCTTCAGGGGAATACAGCAAACAAAAGACTGTTCTGAGAACCTTCAAGCTTACACCATAACTTCTGATCTATGTCTTTGAGTTGTTGGCCGTATGTTGTATTATTTGGAAGTCTGCATATGTCATTGCTACAATGGATCGCCAGATCTGGATTTAATAATAAATTTCTATTTTCCTGCTGGGTTTAAGCAGTAGAAGTTCAGACACATTTCTGTACTCAGGCAGGCCTTAGATTTCTAGTGCCTCAAATCTCAAGTGGCCTTGATAGATTACAGGGAGAAGGTAAATAAGGATCCTTCTGATTTTCAGTGTTTGTGAAGAAGCTTTGCTTGCCTCTGTGAATTAAAGTGGTTGGTGTACTTGGATTTCACCTTGTTTCAGTTCAGAATTGGCACTGCTCCTAGTAAACAAACATATCTTACTTCACAAGGACAATCTTTGTTGATGCAGCAACTGAGCTCTTCTCTCATATTATTGGCTTGTTTGCCCACTCACCACAACAAACAGAGAGAAAAAAGGAAGGAGCAAGATGAAATAACCTCAAGGTAGCCAAATAAATAAGGAGGTAACTGGTATACAAATATCTTTGTATCATCAAAATATATTAAGGTGTAAAATTCATGTAGTGCTTACATTTATTCACAAAATCACATAAACCCAAACCCAATTGTTTATTCCAACTGGATGAAATTAATTGAATTGTAGAGATATTGGTAAGTCAATACTTATGTATACTCCATTGCTTTAATGGGTCTACTCTAGCTAGGACAAACAATTGGATATAAAACATAGAAATCTATGGAGTATTTGAAAAAGTGTAATATTCTGAGATCCACAAAGATGTGTCTGAAAATTCACTTCTGGAAAAAAAGGTAGATGCTGTTTTCAACTAACAAATTAAAAATTGCATCTATAACTAAATAAAGAACCCAGAATTTTTCCAACGAAAATTTATTTCCATAATATTTTGTCTGCTTCATTCTAGAAGAAGGCTTATTTTCTCTAAGGCAATACAACATAAAGCAATGGTCACTGTTGGAAAATTCGGGCACTCTCCCCCCGCCTTGTTCTACGGCATATGGGACTCAGCTAGCTTAGTTTCTTTTCCCTTTAAGTGTCAAAATCTTTTGCCTTCTTAACTAAAGCCTCAGTGTTGCTCTTTGTGTTATTTAAATGCATGGCTATGGTATCTGGGTGACTAGACCATGTGACCCAAGATAGACCCTGGGATCATTGGCCTTACATAAAAGACCACATTTGTCTCTCTTTGCCACTTTTGCTTCAGCCTCTCTGACCATGCTTCACCTTTCCACCAAGAAGATGGTAAGTTAAGAAGGAAGCTACTATCTTACCTAATCTTTCTGTTAGCTAGTTAGGATCTAGACTCTCCAATGCATATGTGATTGTAAAATTCATTAGTAAACTTTTCCTAAGTTTGTAACCAGAAACTGTCTGCCTTGTTTTACTTTCCAAGTCAGTCTCAGTTCAGGGAAGCCACACAGAGATTGGGACATGCTTTTTCTGCAACTCTACTAAAAGAAGGCTGATTCCAAACAGTTTTAGCTTTCATAGAATTTTCCTCAGTGGGCTAACACCCTGGGAAACTCTAACTCCCAACAGTCCCTCAACTAGTACACTAAACTAAACTAAACTAAAAAAAAATGTGAGGAGGGGGAGTATGGTATCTGGAGAGTGACTGAGCAGAAAAGACACTGTTAAACCTGGAGGTTTTCCATGGGAGAGACACTGTTAGGCCTGGAGGTTCTCTTTTCCCTGAACCCTGAAAAAAATCAGCCCAAAGCTCTACTTTCAATAAAGATCTTGACAACATGGCAGCATTGCTGATGACAGCCAAATATACTTCTCTATGCCTTCAATAATAGTATCAGCTAAGATAGTGTATCTCCTCTGAATAAATGCCTAGAGGAGGTAATGGTCTGGATAAGGAAAAACTGGATCCAGACAAGATGGAAGGGTCAAGGGTCCTAAGTGGGTTTGGAGGTGTATCAGCCAGTTCTGGATGGGGTCACAGTCCTCGTGAAAGCCTGTGTTCACAGCTTGGGGTTTTTCCTAGACCCTTGATTCCAGATAACAGTCCAGTTGGATGCAAGGGTCAGCCCAGAATCTGCCAGCACCTCCCTCTTGGACATTGCTGTTTTGATGAAATGTCAGGCCTTCCTTTCCTTGAAGTTTATATATTTATGACACCTCCTTGTGCTACCATTCTCTAAAGGGATTCCACTTTAACTGCCATGGCAACATCCTATGGAATCTTGGGGTTTATAGTTTAGCATGATGCACTACAGCTCTCTGGCTGAGAATTCTAAATGCCTTTTCCTAGATACTAGAGTACCGCAACTTCCAGGACTGAGCCTCCAGCAGCGCTAGCCAGCATAGCCAATGGTGGATAATGCTGGGAACTACAGTTCAACAACATCTGGGAATATCTATTAAATTCTCACCCCTTCTCTAGGGGAATTTTTAAGCCCTCACAATGCAAATAACATTAATCACTTTTTATGACTTAAATTAAACAAATAAACCAACATGAACAGCAGAAGACTTAAAATGTCAAGTGAATAATCTAGTAAAGTAAGACCTTTTCCGCATGGACCTATTAAAACGGTGCAGAGCGACCTCCTACGGAGGTCTTCTGCACCGTGGAGTGGACTGGGGCGGACTATTTTTCGTAGTTTCGCACCTCAGTCCGCTCTGGAGCAACCGGAACTGGTCGCACAGCGTGTTTTTTTAAAAAGGTTTTTAAAGAGCACGGTTTTTAAAGAGGTTTTTAAAGAGCACGGAGCATGCGACCCCGTGTCGCTTCGTCGCCGTGCTCTGGTGCAGATTTGCAGGTGCGCACTAGTGTGTACCTGCAGATCTGCCAGGGGCGGGCTTTAGGCTGGCGAGCTTCTCCGGTTGGTGGAGAGCCTCCACCAACCAGAAGCCACCATTTGGGACGCCTGAGCAGTGCAGAACGATGAGCTCACACTGCTCCTCATCCCAACGGACTCGCCCGGACGCTGAAGAAGTCCGGTGAGTCCCATTTTTGCGTGGTTCCTTTCCAACATGCGGAAAGGGCCTAAGTTTCTCAACTTAGTGCAGTCTTTTCCTGGAAGAGATTTTTTGCCTTTCAACTGCTATGCCAAATTAATAAGTGAGAACTTTAAAAACTCTCTGTGTGGATTTCATCAGTCTGTTTAAATACAAGCCTGAAGAACTTCTTCAACAATACTAGAGGCACAGGTGCCGGTAGTCTCAGTCATTCCCTCCCCATGGAGAAAGTATTGGCTTGCATTAGCATAGGCACCACTCAGCCAGCTGGCTGTGGAGGGGCATCAGTTGCCCTGGCAGACAGATGAATGAGAGGTGTTGTGTATAAGTTACCCCAAAACAGAGTGAGTGGGAGGGAAAAGCGATTCAGCAATTTGACAGCAGGCAATATCATCGTTCCATCTGCTTATTGCACTCACTTTACATAATATCAGTACAATATCAGAGGAAGTATATAAAGTGCAATCTACATAGCTGAACAGCCAAGAACCTCATGTCATTCACATCTCTCTTTAGGATAGCTTATTTGAATTCTGCCCAGAATCATTCAAAATATGGCATGCAATGAATTCCTACCAATTCTGCTCAAAATTCTTTGAGTAAAGTGATGCCAAGACAGAAATAAAGGTTTCAGTCTAGTTCTCTCTCTCTCTCTCTCTCTCTCTCTCTGTGTATGCCTTCAAGTTGCCTATCAACTTAGTGACCCCCTGAATTTCATAGGGTTTTCTTAGGCAAGGAATACTCAGAGGTGATTTTGCCAGCTCCTTCCTCTGAAATATAGTCTATAAGCACCTGGTATCCATTGGCGGTCTCCAGTCCAAGTACTAACCAGAGCTGACTCTGCTTAGTTTCCACAATTGAGGAAGGGGGGAAATCTGGTGCCTCTAGGGTATTTAAGCTTAGCCAACTAATATCCATACTGTGAGACTGGAGAAGGTGAAGTGGGGTTATGTGTCACTTGTTATTCCTATGTGCCTTTAGGTTATTTCAGACTTATGGTGACCCTAAGGTGACTCTCGGGGCTGAGAGTCTGTGACATGCCTATGGTCACCCAGTGAGTTTCCATGGCCAAGTGGGGAATCGAACTCTGGTCTCCAGAGTCATAGTCTAATGGTCAGACCACTACACCACACTGGCTCTGTGTGTCACTTAGTATACCTTAACTCTCTTTTGATTAGGGAATGAATACACTAAATTCACCATAAGATAGCCAGTTTATTTCCAGTGAATTAGAGCTGTCATTCCTGGCTCACTGCTTCTTTTGTTCCCCAACACCACTGCACATATTGCTCTGATTATAGTCGCCTTTCGCCAACTTCAAAGCCAGATTACTGCAACAATGCTGCCTTTAAAATTGCTCAGAAACAACAGTTGGCCCAAAATGCAGTATCCTGATTATTATATGAAACCAGAAGACTGGACCACATTGCCAGTGTTAACAAAATTTTGATCAATTGTCTATTCATCTCCAGATCAATTTAAAATATTGGTTTTAGCCAGTAAAGACCTCAACAGCCTCAGGGAGTGTTTATTCCCACACGAGTATCTCAACCTATCAGTTTTGCTGTTTGATTATATTCTCATCCTCTCACATCATTTGCAATTATTATTATTTACTTGCTGAAGAACACCTGGTGCTGTCCAGATCTGTACTAGTATCCCAAGAAAGGTCCATCAGGCCTCCTGTTTTCCCATTCCCCTTTTTTTGTATCTCAAGAATCTCATTAGTGATACCTCAGTGAGCCCTCTCCTTGTTTCTCACCTTTAAAGAAAAACCCTCAGGAATTCTACCAGCAGTGCCTTAGCCATCTCTTGTTTTCCCATGCCAGGAATCTAGCCCTTCTATATACACATACACAACACAGACACATTCCTCTGGCAGATTTTTGTTTGTGGGAAACCTGCCAATTTGAATTTCAACTTGAAATTGGACACTGCAACTGAAAGCATCCTGCTAATGTTGAAATATCCAGCTGAACATCCTGATGAGCTACAGCAGTGCCCTTTTGAGTACTGGAAAATGGAAAAGAGCACTCTCTCAAAAACTGAGGCACCTACTTTGGTTTTCTGAAGTACTGTGGCTTTTAGGAAGGCCCTGTTTGGAATTTTGATTGTTTAGCTTGAACCTTTGCACAATTTGGTTGAAAGCCAGAACCATCTACCAAATTCTGAGGCATCTAGAAGAATGTCCTAGTAGTAGTAGTGGTGGTGGTGGTGGTGGTGGTGGTATTACCACCTATTTGTTTTCACAGTCTATCAGCTGGAGTTTTGGACTATCAATGATTTGGTTTCTGTCAATCTGGGAATCTATTATATTTTCAGATGATATGGAACATTCCAAACTTTTTGAACCTGTGGCACTGTGATGGCAATTTCATTGAGATGTTTCATCTGTCCATTTGGGATTGCTCTCAGAGCACTTCTCACTACTGCAATCACAGCTGAATCTCAGGTTATAAGATGGGATATTTCATAACCTTTTCCCTCCGTTTGATTCTGCTATTCCTTAGGATTGCCACATCTATCATCCAAATTTTCTTTTTCTTAACCAGAATTATATCTGATATATTGTGTTCTGTCTGTTTAGAAGGGCCTTATGAGAGAAGAAAAGAAATAGATAATACAATGCAACTGTATTTTTGGGAGGAGCCAGTATAGTGTAGTGGTCTGAGTGTTGGACTAGGATACTCAGAAACCAAGGTTCAAATCTTCACTCAGTCATGGAAACTGACCATGGGCAAGTCACACTGTCTTGGTCTCAGAGATAGGCAAGGGCAAACTCCTCTAAACAAGTTCTGACAAGAAATCCCCATGATAGGTTTGCCTTACAGTCACCATATGTCAGAAACCACTTGAAAGTGCACAACAATGAATATATCTGTTGGTTCTACTTTCCAGCTAAATCCATGCCATGCCTGGAATGGTGGCCAAAGCATCCTGCAGGAGGACTGTGCAAGCTATGTTATCCATCTCTTTCACACTCCATTCAAGTCTGTGAGATCTGCAAAAGCCTTTTTGAAAGAAGAAACACTGCAGTAGGTGATGAAAGAAGTGAGGCAGGCAGGACTAACAAGTCTTCACAGCACTAAGACACCTGCTGTTTTTTCAACCAAGTTGTTAACCATGTCCTGTTAATCTTATAAATCAGGATACACTCAACTAAGCAACATTTCTTAAAGGTACATCATCTTCCTTTGAAATACAGTGGAAAACTCACAGCAATGTATGCTCGTATAACTGTGGAGCGATCATAGCCTTCTGGCCCTTTACTGTTCCTTGTCTTTTGCAGGGAGAGGCTAAGAAAGGAAGGACTTCTGGAGGAGAGTTACCCTCTAGTTTCCCTTTAAGATCATTTTGGCCTTAACTTTTAATGGTACAGGGATTGTTCTTTTTTCTTTAAAGCAAGGCAAGACAAATGTACTCTGGGTTGCTCAAGTGGGAGAGTGAGGGGGAAAGGGGGCAGTGAAAGAGTGAATCTGCTTAAATAAAGTTCTGGAAGAAGAGGACAGAAAAGGAAAGCAAGGAGAGTATTATGTAGAACACAAAGAGAAAGAAATCATATCATTTCTTGAAGCAGTAAAATGACTCTGCTAGAAAGATTCTGTTTCCACAATTAGACCTGTTAATTCACTCCCTCTCTGAGCAGTCTCAGATCTTTTCATTGTCTGAAGGTTATAACTGGAGATAAAATAATAATTTTACTCTGAGAAGTTTTCTCTCTCTCTACTTTTCTTTACTTTTTCATACTTTCCAAGTATCTCTATTTGGCAGACACAGTCCAGAATAATCCTTAATCATCCTATTTTTTCAGCAGCTTTTAAAATGTCCCAGTTTCTCTTTCCTCCTCCCACTTTCACTTTTTGTTTTCAGCTTACTTCAGTTGCTGCAAACAGAATTCAAAGTGCAAAAGTAGCTTGAACCCAATTAACTCAATGAGGGGGGAGGACACAGAAGGGAGAAGAATCCTGCCCTTCACTACAGACTCAAGCAAAAGCAAACTGCCGCAGCCTCTCCAAGTTTATCTGTTCTTCCTGTTTAATAACTCTGACATGCACTATGTCTTCTTTCTCATCTGTGAAATGCTGAAGGGTATACTTTTTTAAATGTATTCTGCCTGACAAGTCAGAATCAGGATTGACTGAGAAAGCCTTTCTTTTTCTTTCCATTCTATTTGCTTGCACATATTCCCACAATTCCCCTTGCCTACTCTCACACATTTAAGAGGCTGCCCATGTATATGGCTACATTCCACCTAGAAAATTGGGAAAGAATAGCCATGTTGCTTTTAGCAGAGGAAGTGGTTTATCTCAGAGGAACAATGAAACTGAGAGCTTCCTGCCTGTTCAGGCATAAGTGGAAAGTCCTGAAGCCAAGCCACTAAAATAAGTTATTTAAGAGAGCATTTTCCAGGAAATGGTTACAAAGGGGGCACCACTGGACTTTTGCTAAATGCTGAAGCAAAATCTATGGGAACACAAAGCATTCTTTTTATGTGGGGAGAGTTCAGGCTTCTTTTATAATGGTATTTGCACTGCTGTCAGCTTTTATAAAGCAACACATATTTGTCTGATATTGGGCTGTTGGATGAGGTCTGATTTTCACACGAATTTGCTGGAGGACTATGTGTCTGAAATGATGGCTGTAGGAGAACTGGAGAACAGAAAGATTATTGGAGTATGTGGGCAACTGTCGGAGATTATGGAGCTGCACTGGCCTCCCAGAGGATCCTGAAGGAACTCTTTCCCTGTCAGCTCCCTCCTAAAACATATTTGCCCCTCATTGCCCCTCCCCACAATTCCCTAGGATAAGTGGGGAAAATTTCATTGCGCTGGGTAGGGGCGTCTGCACTGTTTTAATCCAAGGTTCCATGCTACTTTTTGTTGAAAAGAGACCACTCCTAAAATGCATTTGGGAAAGCCAAAATATGGCCAAATTGCCCCCCAAACCCATGGGGCAGAGGGACATTTGGGCTCAGAAGAATATTTCCTCAGCCACTGCAGCATTTGAAATGATTTGTCTCCCACGCCCAGCCCTCATCTGAGAGTGAAGCTGGCACATCAGCTCCCTAGCTGAGCCATTTCCTATGGATCCCAGCCCAAAGCTATCTAATAGGAACACCTCCTATAGAACAGCAGATAAACCTATTCACTTCTTCTGACAGTGGATCCAGCCCACTGCCAACAATGTTTCTTTCAGGGTGAACCTGCTTGTGACAAATTGTAAGAAACTACATACACCAACAACATCAAAAGAAGAAAATACATTGAATTACCATGGAAGACACAAAGCCCTATTGGCAAAAAAAGGTCAGCTGGCATGTGAAACTGCTCCCTGGCTCCATCAATTGGCAGCCAACTAGCACTCAAAGAAAATGCCAAATGTACTAAATTTAGAGGAGGTTTGTGGGGAAGCGGGAGTATCAAAAGAACTGAGCCCCAGCCACTGTCTAGATACTGCCCCACCACTGGAAGCCCCTTCCCCTGAGCTGTCCCAGATTGGCCGCTGGAATAGAAAGCTGGGATGCTGCACAACCACACTGAAATCAGAAATGGAACACTACTGGATATAAAGATAGGCCTGCTCTTTCCTGCTCTCACTGCGCCATGCCTCCAGTGGGTATGAACTTGGGCTCCTGGGCTTATCATACAGTGCAACATAGAAAAAACTTTGTCATGACAAAGTACAAAAAAAGGGGGCTCTAAAAGGAAGGAAACTTCCTGCCTCCACAGCAGAACTATTGGTAATGCAATATGAGCTTCCCAGATGCTGACTGAAGTGAGTCTCATCTGTTTCAGAAATGAAAATAGATATATGCCATTTACTCTCATTCACACATCAGAGGTCATTGCTGAATTCCAAACCCAAACCATATTACACCTCTTTGAAGCATCTTCTTTGATTATCATTTGCTACTTCCGTTTAGGGATCAGAAAGGTCTAAAATTTTAAGAGCAAGTTGAAGACATCTTCTTCTTAATGTAGTGAATGTGGCTCATGGAGAAAAAACTCATTTGTCTTCCCTGCTTGCCCTATTCCTTGGAAAATCAGCATTTGAAATCACAGGGGCAAACTATGTGCAGTCAGCAGACTTCTCCTTTATAAGCAATCACCCATGCATGGACAGTGTAGGGGCAGAATCAGTGTTTGGGACAAACATTTAAGTTAAATAAATGGACTTAATTCTTCATTATCCATTTCATATAAGATCACAAGATAATATCAAGTAAACAAATTACCATCTGAGATCCTGCACTGAGGAGATGGAATGTAACTTTGATGGAAATACACAGCATTATCTCATTCATTAATTGTGATAAAATAATATTTAAATTATTTAATGGTATGTGGTTGAACAGGAATGATCACGAATAGGATCCAGTTGAAGATTATTATGATTTATGTATGTGAAGACCATTTTCTATGACCTACCCTAATGAGAGTGGAGATTTTTCCCTCAGGAGTAAAGGCTAGAATGACATACGAGAGGTCTGGTCAATAAGTGTCACATTTTGATGGAGGAGGACTTTGGCCTGAGGTTACAAAACTGAAATCATTTCCAAAGTTCATTATAAAGGTTTCATAAATGAATAAATATTTGAGTGTGGTTCACAGAATGTGATTTTGTAGGCATTTTAAGGAGTAGAACCCAATGAAGGCAATTATGATTAAAGTGAGACAAAATTGTGCTACAATCAATGTAAATGGATATCAGTATAATTAGGGAGTTAGATATGAAACATAAATTTATCTCCTGATATCAGGATTGACTTTACCAGCCAGAGTGGAGAGATGGATTCACATACACCTTGCCCATACCCATACATTATCACTTTCCCTGCCTGCGTGCCTTCTCTGTGTTATAAAACCAATTAACTGAAATATGTTATATATATCCTTTCTCCAATGACTGAGGGACTACATTAGAGAGTTTCACGTTAACATTTTAGCCATATTAACTAGAATGTATTGCTGTAGCACTCTGTCATAATACTCTGTCACTGAAAGGTACAGAAAACCAGGGTCTCCCCCCCCCAGTGCCATCAAGCATTAAACTAAATCAATCCACCATAGCAACACTGTGATCTCTTAGAGCGTGCTGTTTGAGCACGAAGGGAGAACAGTGTGGCTTTTCAAGTCTCTCAAGTGAGAATACTGTGCCAGTCCTTGAGGTTTTCTTGTTCCATAACAGCCATGAAAATGCCACAGGTTAATAATATGGTAATAGAAATTGCAAGTGACAAAAACTAAGAAAACCCAATTTAATTAAATGAATATAACTCTTATGATACAATCTACTGCATATGATAACAGACTTCTTCTCCTTTGCCTAACTTGAACACTCAGAGGGACTAGACTTCCAAAAATAATGATGAACTTTCTTAACAACTTAGATATAGCATCATAAGGAACCAACTGGCCTTCGGTTCAAATTCACGCCAAAGCAAAAAATGACTTTTAATAACCACCATCTCTGACTATTAGTTTAAAAGATGCATAAAGAGCAAATGTCTTCAGGGCTCCTTTCACACTACACAGTTAAAATACTGTGATTCCATTTTAACTGTCATGGTCAAATCATATGGAAACCTGGGATTTGTAGTTTGGTGAGGTTCTGATGAGAACTCCAAGTATCCCTCCCTCCCTTTAACTGCAAATACTAGAATTTCATTGAGCAGAATCATGGCATTTAATGTGGAATCATATCACTATACAGTATGAAACCCCAGATTAGAATTACTATTGAAAGTTAAAAAAAGAAAATCCTTGGGATGTTCCTACCCTAAAGAAATGCCAGGGGATTGTTTTTTCCACCTTAGAATATGTGAGGGAAATAAAATGAAAAGGTCTCTCAAAAAGACTGCTACAGAAGAACATTGCTTATCACTTAAGGCTGTAATTCTGTATCAATTTGCATGGAAGAAGACCCATTAAATCCAGTGCTACTTATTTCTTCATAAATTTAAAATACACAGAATGCAAATATCTGTCTCCTGCTCTCCCTCTCTCTCAGATACACACACAGAGATTCCAGGAATATAAGCCTCAAAATTCTATTGTTCAAAAAATGACATCTTCTGAGCTATTAATTTGAAATTGGCATTACAGATGTGAATTCCCAAAAGAAAACCAGAATTATTCAAGGAAAAATGAATATAGCAATAACAACATTCCCTACTTGGCCATGGAAACCCACTGGGTGAGCCTGGGCATGTCACACACTCTCAGCCCCAGAAAACCCTGAGATAGGGTGTGTTAGAGTCACCATACATCAGAAACAACTTGAAGGCAAACAAGAACAGTGGCATTTAGTAATTAGTATTTTGGGGAAAGCAGCAGTGGAAGTATTTGAATGAAATTTGTATTCAAAGAAATGTCTACTTTATATGTTATGAAGAGTCTGTGTTATGGAATTAGTTCTTTTTTTATTTACCATGTGGTGTTTTCGTGTAGTCTGTTAATTTGGTTTTTTCTTTACATGTGGTGCAAAATTAGTAGTTGTAATAGCTGATTATTTTTTATTAGCTCTGTAGTTGCATAGTTTAAATTTTATCTTTAATAAAAATAAAAATGTTTTAAAAACTTGTGTTGCAGGTAGATTTTTATGCAAGACTATGTACCGAAGAGAATTTTTTTATGTGTGTGAGGTAATTCTGAGGAAGAATGGAAGATTTGAGATAGGAAAAAGATTGGGGAACACCACTGAAAAAGTGAATAAATACAAAGCACAAACAAGAGAAAACAGTGGAGGAGTATTCAGAGCTCTTAACACAACATTCAGTCCTGCAGCCGTTTTCAGACCAGAGTCTGACAAGCTGAGGTCTGTAGCTGCATTCCAGCCCAGGGCTGAGTAGTAACAGTGTTACCCTGTTTACTGGGGGTCCCGGGAGGGACATCTAAATAACCAGACAACACACACTTGGGGGGAAATTAGCTTAGAGCACTGCTGGCAAAACGAGAGGCAGGATAACACAGCAGGATCTTGTAACCCAATGTTTACGGGGTCAGGCCAAGTCAAGAAGCAAACCGTGTTGGAAATAAATTAAGGATCTTTATTAAAAACAGGCACACAATGAAAGCAACACATGCACACAGATAACTAAGGGAATAAAGGTTTGAGTTGGATAGCGGGATTTTTGAGAGGGATAGTTGATTCGGGTGATACGGAACCTGTTCCTGGAGCCTGGAGAGAAGATAGAGAGTGATGCTGGGGTGCGATGTAGCTCAGCACATGGAGCTGAGGGGAAGCTCGCCGGGCAGAGCAGCAGCAAGACGGTCTGGAACTCGGGAGCAATCCAAGGATGGTCTCGGAATCAGGGGGTTTTATAGGGAGAAATGTAATTGCAGGCTATGCCATACTTGGGGAGAACAATGTGATTTAGGAGCGGGACAAAGCTTTGGAAAGGTCAGAATTTAGCATGATTGAGTTAAGTCCGAATTGACAAAGAGTTAGCCAGTATGCAAATGCTCAGTACTTGGCAGTTGAGTATTCAATTTGCCAGGTTGCTGCTCGGGGCAGAGAGTCCTTTGTAAACAGCATGCATACGTAATGAAGGTGTTTGCAGAGACGTCACTTAAAGCAAGGATTGGGCTATTTCTGGCCTGCCTGAGTGGAGAATGGAATGTCCAGCAATTAGTGGCCAAGCCTAGTTCTGTGCTTGTCCGGGGGTCTCACAAACATGTGGAGAGGGGTGGTAGAAGAGAGCCAAATTATTGATATCAAAGTGATATCTTGGAGTATCTCCAAGTAGGCCTAAACTGCAGTAACAACAGGCAGATCTCAGATGATAAACCCTAAGGATTCACATGGACTGCATAAGTGATATTGGACTCCAGCCTCTCCTGTTTTTCTTCCCTTTTTTTTAAAAAAAAAATTGCATTATATAGTTTTCTGAATTGCTCAGACTTCTTCTTCCCTTCTTCCTTCTTCCTAATAAATAAATTCAGGTCAGCAATTCTCTTCTTACTGCTGTTAATATTTTTATTCTGTTGCCAAAGTTTGATAGTCTTGTTTTTATTGGGTAGATTGTTAGGGGGGAAAACCTATACACAGGTGGACTTATGATGTTTATAATGTTTAAGACAAAACTAGTAACTGTGCAAGCTCCATTAAACACACTGGAACATATTTCTGTGCAGATTAGCTGTAGCAGTAACAGTGTTGTCAGCAATTCCTTGATTTTTTTAAAAAAATATCCATTTATTTGGGATCCAAAAATTCCCATATCTAATGTTTGTAAATTAAGAAACTGGGACATAACACCAATGGAATGGTGTTACGGAAAGGAAATGTAAAAGTTTCAATATTTTTTGTCATGTGTGCAGTAATGGTTTTCAGCAGATAAAAGGGTACTGGACTGTTTCTCAGTAACCCCTGCAAGGATATGAACACATGTACATTACATTATGTCTAAACTCCTATGCACGCATATAATGCCAGAACTGGTATATAGTGTACATAGACAGCATGTTTGTCCAATGTTACATGTAAATAACTGTGTGTGCATACAGAATCTAAATGAATTGGATGCCATATGTGCATATTCCTATTCTACCAGCTTCTCTTTGCTTCTAATACTCTCTTACCTATTTTGGCTATAGGTTACCCACAATGCACAATTATAGCAGGCTGATTTCACTTTAAGTGCCATAGCTTCACCATATGTAAGGCTGGGATTTGTAGACTGGGAAGGGACTTAAAATCCTCTTCTCAAGAGCTGTGGTGCTGGACTTTAGGGAAGTAAGGTAGAGATCCCTGAGTCTCTCACCAAACTACAAACCCCACAATTCCATAGAAGTCAGGGCAATTAAAATGGAATCAAATTGCTATGATTTTCCAGTATGGGTGTACACCACATAACTTTCAGCACTCACTGCTTGGGTTCACTATTGTGGCATCATATGATAGTTAATGTGAACTGTCATGGGAGTCTGTAAATGGCTGTGTAGATAAGCTTGTCACCACTCACTGATGATAGCAAGTGCTGAGTACTGGCAAGTGGTTGTTTTCCCCCCCAATTATCATATTAGAACACAATCTAAGCTAAGCATGATTTGCATCTTTTTACCAGGTCCGGATCGTGTTTACCTTTCTAGAACATCTAGTTCCAGTCTTCTGCATCGCACTGCACAAAGATGCACAAAAAAGTTCACCACAACCAATTAATTTTGCAGCCTTCTGACTTCTGTTCACCCTCGTATACACTTCACATGTTTGCAATTCTGCGTCTTTTGTTCCAAGGTGCAGGCCGTGAGCCATAGCCACATGGAATAAGGCTTGTATTCTGTTGCTAAGCAACCACCCAAGAGCTTAGATCTTTAAGTCAATTTCTTGCTTTGGCATACCTGCCCACATCCTTACTTCATTTTACTAGTTCAAAATTTATTTGGCCTGGACAGAACATTGATGCAGCTGTGTTTTCTTTTTAAAAAGCCTCTTATATCTAATACTATAATGAACCAGAATGGGCAAAACCTTGATTTCATGAACAGCATCTCATGGACTGAGGAGAGAATGAATCGATTGTTCTTTAATGTAGCAGAAGTTGAAAGCAAGCTGACATGCCAGTCTTTTCTCATCTCTCAAAGCAAATGCATCTGAAGCATGCACAAACAACTCTGTGTTTCCAAAAGTGCCAGTGTTGTATAGTTTGTGAGTATCTACCTGAATAAAGAAAAGCATGTTTCCATAAGATTGTTTTTCCCTCAAAATATGCTTATTCTTTCTATGGATGATTCAAGTAGGGGAGAGGTTCCTGAATTAGAAACTACAATGTTTGCAAAAGCAAATACATTTTTGAAAATAGCTACAGGTTTCCATATAATTTCTTTTATTTTATTCGTTAAAACCATTTATGTCCTGCCCTATATTGAAAGATCTCAGGGTGGTGTACAATACCGTTGATTTGAAACAATAAAAGATATTTGTTGTCGTCGTTGCTGTTGTGGTGGTGTGCCTTCAAGTCATTTCCGACTTATGGAGACCATCAGGCAAACCTATCGTGGGGTTTTATGGGGCTGAGAGTGTACGATGAGCCCAAGGTCACCTCGTGAGTTTCCATGGCCGAGCAGAGAATTAAACTCTGGTCTCCAAGGCCATTGTCCAATGCTCAAGCAACTACATCACACTGGATAGTTTACAAAGGCTAAAAACATATCAGATAATTTAGCCTCCAAAGGTTTAATAAAAGGCCATGTTTTCACTTGGTGCTGGAATGAAGCCAGGTTTGATGCATATGAGCCTCTAAGGGCACGATATTCTGCAAAAGGGGGACAGCAGCAAAGACCTTCTCTCACATCCTGCCTCAATGTATTGCCCTGCCTGATGGATCACAGAGGAGGGCCCTCTAGCAGACTACAAACCCTGGGCGCTCCTTCCAGTATCAACATGCCAAACCTTTTAGGACTTTGTGTCCTCACTTGCACTTTGACTCTAGAACCAAAGAATATTGGCAGAGAGTACAACTGCTATTAATATGAGGGTACAGTTGATGCTGCAGTTCTACTGTATTACTGTTACAGTACAGTTACAGTAAGCCCACTAAGGAAATGGGCCCCATGCTCTGCAAGTTCTTAAAAATACATTAGTATTTATGTTAGCCTGGAGAATTAAGCCTCAGTGAGTTCATTAGGGTATTTAAGCAATGGGAAAGATGTGTACCCATCTGCTATGCACTTACCTCAAATTATGTCCCGCTGAATTCCCTCTAAGCAAAGATGCATAGGAGTGCACAACACAGCCTATTGGATGAGAAACAGCATAAGCCTAGCAAGACAGTCGGCATTGCGCAAGGAGAATGACAAACTATAGGATGCCAGTCAGTACACTGCATACAAAACTACAGCAAGTAATAAAATGGTACCCTGTGGAGTAGCAAGCCAGTCAAATGAAAATAGCCTAAGCATACCAACTTAATTTGAAAGTGGAAACAAGGCAATATCCTGGTTGCATTCATTTGGTAACCACGTTCCTTCCCAGAGCCATGTTCCCTACCTTAAAAGAAAGAAAGAAAACTTAGAGTGCTAAAGTATCATACCACTTTAGCATTATATACTATAACTGTAAAAGGGATAGGGGGAGAAAAAGTCAGTGTGGTAATCAAAATCTAGTGAGAGAAGAAAAGCCTGAGAAAAACCTCCTGGCAAAGGTCACGCATCCCTTAAACACATCATCAGTGGGATGGCTTATGTGCCAGAGAAGCTTGAGACAATGGAGTAATTGGGACAATGGAGGAACTAAGGAATTGAGACAATGGAGACAGATGGGAGAATTTACCCCTGTCTGTATTGCAAACTTCCAGGACGGGGGTGGAGTGGGGGGAACAGAACAAAACCAAATAAAAGTTAGTCCTGGAAGCTCCAAGAAATACAGTGTGACAAGAGATACATTGTATAGATGTTTTTTTAAAAAAAAAAAAATCTCAGCAAGTACAGATACAACTGTTGCCACATCCCAAAAATTGGGGTAAGTCAGAAGGTGTCCTGAGACAACCCTTTTCAGGTATCCGCTTTGGAAAATATGTGATTACTGAATGGTAGAAATGTCCATTGGAATTATAGCAATGGGTTTCACATGTCTAATTACTTCCTTTCATATTCAGCAGTATTACATTAATCATTACATCTGGCAAAACACAGCCATGCTTAAAATAAACATGACGATTGGAACTCATCTATGAATGATTAACTGAGGAGTTAGTTATATGCTTCGCTGAAAGGTACTATACCTGTCACTCTGACAGCACATATTCTAACACACATAAATTATATGGTGTACCCTGTTTCAATTCTTATATTTTTGTATATTGTTTTTCCTTCCCACAAAATTGAATGAACTGGCATTTGTTTAACATAAAAAATATTTTCCAGAACTAACCTAGACTGTAGTGCTAATTAAAAGTGACTAGAATATTTTTGGTCCTCTGCATGCCTTAATCACATTTTAAATAGGGCTTCCCAGATCTTAGGGCCTGTCCTCTCTTTTCCCATCCTCAGGTTAAACGGGAAGATTCTCAGGTTAAGAAGACTACATAGTAAAAATTATCTGTGTCTGTCTTGTCTATGTTCTCATTTGTTAAACTTGGTGTTTTCTATCTGAGTTGCATTCTCTGGGCAACTGTGGTTGATGCTTAATTTATTGTGTTTAATAGCAATATATAGCAATAGCATTTACTTCTATGCCGCTTATCAACTGAGTGTTATCTAAGCGGTTTACAATGTATTTTAGCTAATTGCCCCCAACAAGCTGGGTACTCATTTTACCGACCTGCGGAAGGATGGAAGGCTGAGTCAACCTTGGAGCCGGGCAGGATCGAACTCACAACCTTGTGGTTGCAGTACTAGCATTTAACCACTGCACCACCAGGGCTCCTACCATCACGAGGACCTGCCCCTGTGATATCACTCTTGTAACATCATCAAAGCCTGACATCCTGTGACATCAGAAGGAGTCATCCTAGGCCTCAGGCTTTATTATGGTCTTGACCTGGCCTCCCTACTGAGAGATGAGTTGATGAATTACCTACATCCACCTAGTAAATTCATGGCTTAGTTAAGACCTAAATGTGGGTCTCCCAAGCCTAAATACAGCACATTGGCCATTGTGTCATGGTGAATCCCAGCAAGTACCAACAGCACAGTCAAAATACATTTGGGGTATCTCGGTTTTACAGAATAGTTTCACATAAAAATGCTTTGCAGAAAGCTCCATTCCATCTGCGACAGATTAATTTTAATGTATCTGTCAGACATGGAGCCTAAAGTAAAGTTTTATGGCACTGCTAGAAGCACTATACCATGTGCTGGCAAATGGGTCCACTGAATCATCCCAAGTAAAACAGGTTGCACTACTAGTAGTCTTCTGCCATTGCTATAATATTATCTTGGAGACAAAAGAGAAAAAATGAGAACCGGTTGGCCACACAAAAATGGAAACTGTGTTAGGGCCACCTAAGAAGGAGTTCTTGAAACAAGTAATGGAACTATTCACTAAAGTCTTGCAAATTGTTCAATATTCTTTCATTTTTTGAAGATATGTTCCAAGCATGACCTTTAGACTGGTAGCACATATCCACTGGAACACCTTCCCTTGAGAAGTACAGTTGATCCTTTCACAATGTTCCATTAACTATCTTGTAAATACATAATCATTCAGCAGTGATTTTTAAGAGCAGAACTATGAAAAGTAAATGTAATCTGGACTTTTTTTTTACTTCTAACTTTCATGTGTATGAGTTCTTTTTCATTTAACTGATATCAGATATTCTTATTGAGCTGATTATATGGTTGTGGTTATGGTTGTTATATGCCATCAAATCAGCTTCAACTTGTGACAACCCTATGAGTGAGAGATGCGCAAGACACCCTACTATCAACAGCCCTCCTCAGGTCTTGCAAACTCAGACCCGTGGCCTTATTGATTAAGGCCATTTCCACACTAGACTGTTATAGTGCTATTATTCCACTTTCAACATCCTATGGAATCCTGGGGTTTGCAGTTTCGGGAGTGGCCCCTCCCTAAACTGCAAATCCCAGGATTCCATAGGATGTTGAAAGTGGAATAATAGCACCATAACAGTCTAGTGCTGAAATGGCTTTAGTCTATCCATGTGTTTTCCTCTTTTCCAATTACGTTCACCTTTACCAAGTATTATTTTTTTCAGTGAGTCCTGTTGTTTTATAATATAATCAAAGAACAAGAGCCTTCAGATCAGTCATTTTGGCTTTAGTGAGAATTCAGGCTTGATTTACTCTAGCACCCATTCATTTGTCTTTTTGGCAGTCCATGGTATCCATAGAACTGTCTTCCAGCACCATTCAGTTTCTACATATTCTGTCCTAACAGTGACCTTTTATGCAGAGCATAGGTTAAGCATCGAGACAATCAAATATTGAGACTTTCCGGTCTCAGCTTCAAGATGGAAGACATGATTTAGTGGAGATCTGCTGAATTGTGCCGTCTAACAGTGTGACAGAGGGGGTCCCCTCCATCAGAACAAGGATTACCTGATCCAGGACCATATCAGCAGTTGAATACCCTTTGCAGTTTGACTGCAGTTGCATCATCAGACCCATGCAACCTACTTGTCCTTTGCTCTTTTCCTGCAGCTAGTTGAGTGACCTCTGATTTAGGAGTCTTCCAGTACTATCTCCTGCTTTATTTTAGATTGTCTCATCATAGTGCTTGAAAAGTAAAAGACATTCAGAAATGGTTTACTAGTTTCTTCTTTTATGCAGTACTAACAATAGTTAGCTAAAATGCTTCTGCCACTGTGTCTAAGAGTGTCACCTCTAACTTCAGCTACTCCCCAGTAGCTTTTCTTTTGAAGCTTGTCCACTGCATTCACCATTGGAGCTCTTCTGCTGGTGCAGTTATTATTCCCTGAAGAAGGTGGCTGCATCTTTGGCTGGTGTCTCCACTCTGAGCATACTGCCTTGAGTGACCCCACCTGGAGTCCAGATTCTTGACAGAGTCTTGTCCCCAAACATTTGTATTCTATAGCATTATGTTACTTTATATACTTTTTATATGTTATTTTGGGACTTTTAATTATTAACATAGGAACATTTTGGTACAACAGTTCAATAATATAAACAAACACAAGTGGGACCAGCAACAAATGTCATGTGGAGTATTTCTATTAAAAGTTCCAGTGAGCTAACTTTGCCTTCTTCCAGAATACTCCAGTCTATCACCATCAACTCTCATTTTTCTATTCTCTTTCCCCAACTGTCAATCAGAATTCACTGTCCATTGAGCAAGTTCAGTCCTTGCTGGGTTGTTCTGGGGCTCCCACTGACTTAGTGGTTTCAAAGATGTTGGTTTTGTACTTCTGCACATCTTGGTGTTTCCTCAGGCTTACAAGTTTGTCTCTCTTTTGGATGTGAGTGGTCCTGGTTGGCTATATAAAGAGTGATGCTTGTTCTTATTATGTAGAGGTGGAGTATACAGCTGATGGGAACTGTTGGTCTCCACTTCCCATTAGCTTTATGCAGCATGGCCAGCAAGGGATGATGGGAGCTGAAGACTAGAAAAATCTGTGGAACCATAGGTTCCTCATACATTTTATATAGGATTCACATCCCAGCACAGCTAAGATCTCCATCCTATATGTCTTTACAAAGATGTAGTTCTGACACATTGAATCTGGTCAGCTTTTAACACTTGTCTTGGGATCATTGTTACCACAGATTTCTTCCTGTATTCCCACGTCCGTATGACTACATGTCTCAGATGTTGACCGAGGAAGTGAAAGTCAAAATCAGTTGCTGTCTGTTTTTCAACCTATACATAAAAGCATGAGGTCAGCAGAGTAGGTTAAAAAGAGGATAATTACCAGCATAACTGGCACTAATTAGTATCTCTATTGGCAGCTTCAGAATAAAAAACTAGAGCAGACTGGACAGAATCAGCTGTCCTTTTTACCCTCAGCAATTGTCCCTCCAGGTCCATGTTGAGGTACTTTAGTGTTGTGTGGTTAGAATGGGTGTGCTGCCATCCTAGATGACAAAAATAAATTAGCCTGATGACAAAAATATATTATTTCAGTTTCTAAATCTACAAACCACAACAAAGTCCTATCTGTGTGTACTCAGAAGTAAATCTTACTGAATTCCGTAGACATTAATCTCAGGTAAGTTTTTTGTTGTGTCTTCAAGGCATTTTTAACTTATGGTGATCTTAAGGTGAACCTATTATGGGGTTTTCTTAGCAAGGTTTTTTCAGAGATGTGGTTGCCTTTGCTTCCCTCTGAGTTTAAGAGTGTAACTCACCTAAGATCACCCAGTGGATTTCCATGGTCAAGCTGGGATTCAAACACTGGCTTCCAGAGCCATAGTCCAGTGTTTAAACCACTGCACCACACTGCCTCGAGAAGTAGGCCCAGATAAATAGGCTCAGGTATGTAGATGAGTAGGTGGATCGACTCCATCAAAGAAGCCATGGTCCTGAGTTTCAAAGACCTGAACAGGGCAATGGATTACTGATGATTGATAATTCATAGGGCTGCCACAAGTCCAAGCTGATTTGATGGCAATTAACAACAACAAAGTAGGCTGCAGTCTTACACACTCCTCACAATAAGTCCCATTACAATCAATAGGATTTGTAAATGTGTGCAGGACTGGGCTGTAACTTATTTTGAAATTTTCAACAAGACTCGAGGCTTGCAGCCAAATATCAAATATGACCTTCACATCTGTATATGAAATTCAAGGTCCCTTTTCTGTGAGGATTCCCATCTTTTTCTTGATAGGGCATGTGTGCATTTGACAGTTCCAAGACAATCAGACTTTAAAAATCAACAACTTTCCAAGTGTGGAGTTAGAAACAACAAAATGGAGATAAAGACCATTTCTGCACTAGACTGTTATACTGCTATTATTTCACTTTCAACATCCTATGAAATCCTGAGGTTTGCCATTTAGGGAGGAACCTCAAAGGCCCCTCTCTAAACTGCAAACCCCAGGATTCCATAAGATGTTGAAAGTGGAATAATAGTGGTATAACAGTCTAGTGCGGAAATGGCCAAAGTTTTTCACCTACTGTTATGGTTTTGTACTGTTATTTTGTTTGTAAGCTATCCCGGCCATGCCCTTTGACATTGACGTTATGTGGTACACATTTTTGAAATAATGTTTAAAAATAGTATTTTCTTTGGCCCTTTCCACACGCGGTTATTAAAGCGAGCCAATGCGTCTTGCCACAAAGGTTTTCTGCACGTTGGAGGGGACTAGGTTCGGTTTATTTACCTTCATTTTGCACATAATTCTGACTAAATGCGCCTCCATGTGGTGGTAAAGCACGCTATTTGAAAACCGGAAGAAATTGATTTTCCAATTTTCCAGATCAATCTGATTCGTACTTTCACAGTGGTGCAGACGCGTACATTCGCACCAATGTGAATTGGTGGTCAGGGGAGGGCTCATGGGAGGTGCCAGGGGGTAGTATGGACTTACGCACGTATGCAATCACGTACTAAACCATGCCAAAAAAAAGGGGGGGCCAATCACAGGTGACAGGGTGGGGTGAGAGGAGTGGCAAGAGTGGCCACAGCAGAGGCAGTGTGGATTCATGAACTTGCACTCCTCTGAATCAGAATGGAACATACGCAGTAGCTGTGTGGAAGGAAATGAGGGAAAGTCCGCCTTGTTTCGAGTCCAGAAAATCCGGTAAGAAATGGCACAAACCAATTCACCAGCCTCATGCAGAAAGGGCCTTTATGGCATCAACATTTCATAGTTGCTGGAAGATCAGAGGGACAGTACTTGGTTATTTTAAAAGGTTTGTTTTCTTTTAATTTACAAACTTAAATAGTTCTGCTTGCTGAAGGATTCATCCAAATATGAAAGGTCTAGCTCTCTACTGTAAACATTACATTTTTGTAGGATCAGTCATGCATTATCAAAGAAAGGGACGTTTTCAACATCTTTCAGAATGACCAAAAGAAGGACCATATTGCAAACATATGTTGGAAAATGGAGCATACCAAAGAATTTCAGAAGAAAATCAGCCTGTGCTTTATTGATTATCACAAAGCTATTAAAGTAGATGATGAAAGATATTGAAATAGTTCAAGATTTTCCATACCTTGGCTCAGTCATGAATGGAGACTGCAGTCAAGAAATCAGAAAAAGACTAGGCCTTGGAAAGCCAGCTATGAAGGAGCTAGATAAGATCCTGAAGTGTCAAGATATATAATTTAATAAAGTTAGGATTGTTCATGCTATTGTATTTCCAATTTGTATGTATAGTTGTGAAGAAAGCTGATAGGAAGAAAATCATTCCTTTGAAATGTGTTTTCGGAGGAGAGTTTTATGGATACTGTGGACTGCTAAGAAGATTAATAAATGGCTTCTACGGCAAACCAAGCACGGATTCTCCCAAGAAGCCAAGATGACTACACTGAGATTCTCATACTTTGGGCATATCATGTGAAGACACGGCTCACTAGAAAAGCCAATAATGCTTCGCATGGAGAAAACAGTAGGAAAAGAAGAAGATTGCATCATAGATGGTTAGACTTATTGCAGGAAGCGTCAACCCCCAGTTTGCAAAATAGGAGCAGGCATGTCAATGACAGGGTTACTTGGAGGTCTCAGTCGTAGGATCACCATAGGTAGAAATTGACTTGATGATAGTTAACAACAACAATTATATATCTCCCATATTTATTTTTCCCATTTATATTGCTATTGATTTATGGTATCTTTTAATGAATTGGGGGGGTGCACATGTTTACATTAAAGTCTGAGATCTTTTCATCTGAGAAAATATGATTAAAAGTATTTTTACTGAAATAAATATTAACAATTTTATTTTCCCATCAAACTCTAAAGTTTTGGATATGCATGTATTTCCAGGGAAAAGTAACTGAAAGCAATAAATGAACAAGTATATTTTGGGACACATAGAATCCTGAGAGAGAAAGCTACAGAGAAGGCAACTGATCAATGTCAATGAAAAACATTACATTTTCAAACAAAATTTCTCTCAAGTATTATTTTTCTGTTTCCTTCAACCTTTTTTTATATGTACTTTCCACAGGGGGATGATAGAATATGCTCAGTCAAATAGACAAATATATTTTTAAAGATGGATGCACTGAAAAATGCATACTTCAAAATATCGTTCCACAACCATCATCAACCAGAGGCTCATTTCTTTCCTAAGAAATGTTTCAGAGGGACTCAGAAACAGGATGTTTTTATGTCTAAGAGTCAAAATGCACACGGAAGACTTTACCTCATAATAGCAACCAACATTTCAGCAAAGAACAAATCAAGCTAAACATGTGATACAATAGTGTAGGAGCACATTTGCACATTTGAATTAGCCTTGAACTGGGGACAGGGGAATTTGCCAAAGCTGCAGGAAACAACTGTCTGAAATCATTTCAAGCCATATATGACAGGATGGAATGTTCTGGAAGCTTGTCCTTTTTACATATCCACAGTCCTTAGTTTGGGGAGAAAAATTTTCAATGATCCATTTTCCACTTTTTTTCTAGAGCAGTTAAAGATCTTGGGCTGATTGCTCTATATTTAGCTGATCCCTCCATCTTCTCTTTTTCTTTTCTGCGAGGTGAGTCTGTTTCATGAAACCTCCATTCTTTTTATTCATCCCCATACATGACTTAAGTGCTGGCATTCACAAATGGCATGAATGTCACTCACTAACACTGTCTTAGCTCACCTCACCAGAAGAATCAGAGTTCCAGGAATTTATAGCTAATGTTGGCTTCTCCGAGTCCAAGGAGCTGAGTAATGAGGCAATTGGGATGCCCACTCCTCAACAGAAACCTGCAAATGGTGAGGACTCTCCTTTGTCATTTGAAGATTGCCAAAGAGATAAGGACAGACTACACAGATCCCATTATCTGTTAAATAGTGAACCCTGACTTCTTAAGCACTTAGTGCCCTGAGACAGTTGTATATAAATCTCCCAGCAGCTCTCCGGCATCTTTGTTGCTTGAAAGTGTTCTACCTTGGAGATTGGCAGTACTTTCAGCATTCACATGTTCTTGACCTTGAACTGGCTACAGTTGACATTGCTGTGTTTTACTCCTTGCTGCTTCATTTATCTGGATGTTGTAATGACCTCTGGACTGGCCGACAACTTCCCTCTTGTCTCTCCTTTCATCTTGCTGAATAACCTGTGAATGACCTGGACTGGATTAACTACCTAACAGCTCTTGCCTTACAACCATCTGACTTCTGAATGGAGTATAGGACAGATTGCAAACAACTCACGCTGACAGCATGGAGGCACTGCTCCAACAGAACCAGGCTCTGGTTAAGCAAGTAAATCAGCTCACCACAGCTGTGGCCAGTCTGCAGGCACAGCTTCACCAGCAGCAGATACCACTTCTACTGCAATCAAATCTTTCTGACTTGTTGAAGGAAATGAGAGGAGCACAAATGTCCTGTGTCCCCAGCAGAGAAATGTAGTGGCTCCCCGGACTAGTTTGAGACTTTTCTGGCTCATTGTCAGCTGTGCATGCAGCTTCATGTCAAAGACTTCTCAGCTGACCTGGTAGAGGTGACATTCATAATCTGCCTGCTTACAGGTCCAGCTGCAAAATGGGCCACCCTATTTTTCTTCCAGTCAAGCCCTCTTTTGATTAACCTTGATAACTTTCTGAAGGAAATGAAGGCATCTGTCACTTCTGCCAAGGGATGGGGTTTGTTGTCACTTATACCACTACCTTCCAGCTATTTGCTCAGGACTTGGGCTGGAGTGATGCAGCACTGCAGGACCAATATAAAGATTGGCTTATGACACCTAGGATAAGCTGGGCCAGACTGATCCCTCCCCCCCCTTCCCTGCAGAAATTGATCAAACAATGCTTGCAGATCTATGAGCAGCTGGAAACCAGCTGCAAGACTCATCAAGTACCAATGCCCAGGGCAGCATCTCCTTTATTTGCAGGATCAGCACCATTAGCGGTTGATGCAAAGATGGAGCCCATGCAGTTGGGTGAGACTCAACTTCAACTTCCATTGGAGGAGAAAGAGCATTAGAGGCAGGCAGAACTCTGTATGGCAGCCCTTCTGGTCATTTCACCAGGAACTCTGCTGCAAAACCAACAGATAAGCCCTCTTGAGAGCCCCTCCTTGTAGCTGCTGCCTTATGGTATACCAAGGAACAAACTTCACAGATGGGAACTATGGTAGACTTTAGGCGTCCGATAACTTCATGGATGAAAACTTTGCCCCCCACCCCCAAAAAACATCCCCATGCAATGCTTGCAGGACCTTTGCCCTGCGGTAGCCACTGATGGTAATCTGCTCATGACCTATGAAACAACTATATTGACACTTAAGATCAAGGGCCATACTGAGCAGCTCTGATTCTTTTTACCAAAGGCACCTCATTTTCCCTTGGTCCTGGGGATGTCATGGGTCATCCAGCATGATTCATATATCTCTTGGTTCAGGAAGGGAGTAATCTTCACAACTGAGGTATGCCAGGAGCATTGCTGACCAGAATGAGTTTATGCTGCTCAAGGCTCAGAGCCAGTGGAATCTCCTGTCATGTTACTAACCAAATAATAGGACTTTACAGATGTCTTTGAGAAAAAGGAGGCTGACTGGCTTCCCCAACACCAACCATATGACTGTGCAATCAACCTAGTTCCTGGGGATCCCATCCAGCAGGTCATATCTATTTCCAGTCAGAGCCAGAACTTGCCACTCTATAGATTTTCTGGAAAAAAACCTGCACTGTGGTTTTACCCAACCCTCAACCTCTCCTACTGATGCCCCTGTCCTTTATGTCAATTAAAAATGCAGGGATCTTTGGGTGACAATTATAGGGCCCTCAACTGAATCAGCATACAGCACTGGTACTCCCTGCAATTGATCCTGGAACTGTTGGAATGGCTGCATAATGCTAAAGTCTATACTCAGTTGGACCTCAGGGAAGCCTATAATCTAATCCAAATCCAAGCTGGCATGATGGAAGACAACATTCCAGACCCATTATGAATATTATGAATATCAAGTCATATTCTTTGGGCTAGGCAATATCTCTGCTGTTTTCCAACCCCTTATGAATGATATTTCCAGAGACAACCTTGATTGATTTGTCACCATTTATTTGGATTATATGTGTGTGTGTGTGTGCTCTCCACTGAACCAGATAGTTTACGATGCCCATGTAACAGCCATTCTCCAATGACTGCAGGAACACCAGCTCTGTGCCAAACTAGAGATATGCACATTTGACCCCCCCTACTATGGACTTCCTTGGACACCTGATCTCCCAAAGGGATTGGAGATAGATCCTTCTAAAACAGAAGCAGTGCTGGGGCTTGCAAATTATTACTGATGCTTTAGTCCAGACTTCACAAAGCTTGCTGTGACTTTAGGCGACCTCCTACAGGGCAAAAATTCCATTCACTCAACAAGCCTTCCAGAAGTTAAAGGATCTGTTTATATCTGAACAAACTTTGCAATATCCAGACCCCCAGACCTCCTTTGTCATAAAAACCAACACCTCCAATGTTGCCACTGGGGCAGTGCTTCTCTGATGTCATGTATACACCTTCTTCCCCGTGCCTACTACTCAAGAAGGCTGGCACTAACTGAACAGAACTACACTGTTTGGAGAAAAAGAACTCCTGGCAATCAAGGCTGCATTTGAGGTATGGACCTACTAGAGGGGGCCACATACCCAGCTGAAGTCCACAAAAATCTTTGCAATCTCAAATACTTCAAGACAGCCCAGAGGTTAAATCAGAAACAAATGTGTTGGACTTTATTCTTTGTGAGGTACAATTTCAAGCTCACTTATGTTCCCTACTCTCAGTACTGGCAAGGTGATGCCTTATCCTGGGAACCAGCATACAGCTCTCTGAAGTGTAAAAAGTCTCACTCTACTGTTCTCTATCCACACATATTCTGCCAACACTGCTGAATCAGATCCAGGACCAGCAAGGCTGTGATGTATCTGGGCAGACGCAGTCACAGACAATGGACTGTCACACTATGCCTTCCAAGATGGACTGCTATACTACCATGGGTTCTTTTATGTGCCCCCAGGATCCTGTCAGGATGAGATCCTCTGTCTGTGCTATGACACTTGACATACAGGGTGCTTTGGGTTTTACAATTCTGTACTTTCTCACTAGGGAATTTTGATGGTCAGGCAGAAGTGGGACAATATGTGAGGACCTGCCCCACCTGCCATCATGCTAAGGGTCAGTCAGGAAGGCCCACCAGCTTATTGAAGCCACTGCCTACCCCTTCAACACCCTGGAGGATGATCTCAATGGACTCTGTATTAATCTGTCCCTGTCCATTGTCATACTACCATTCTGGTAGTGGTGAATTTGTTCACTTTACAGCAATCTGACTCCTGTTTCTTCCTTACAACCATTTGACTCCTGGGTCATTTGCTGACTAGAACATAGGGCAGGCACTCACAAACGTATCCCAGTGTTTACATTACATTCTATTAAGGTAATGTAAATACGTTTGGACAGTCAAGGAACTGAATGGGATTCAGTGCAAATCCAAAACATTTTGTTAAATGAACCAGAGTACAAATGGAACCCTCTCCCCAACTAGGCCAAAACATTTTCTGACTCACAAAACTTCCCAGATGGCTAAAAATCAGCCTGAAAACAGAGAGGTACACTGGTATTTTAGTACGGGCTTTAAAGGAATTATCCAAGGTGCTGAACTCTGTTCCCAGATATGTCCAGCTCAACTTGTACAACTCCTGTAAAGCTATCTAAAGCTTGGAGTGGATTCACTGCCGAAATGACATGGAACCCAGCAGCTGCTACTGCAAAGATATTCCTGCATTTTTGCCCAAATGTACCTCTATGCAGTCCATCAGGCTGTGCAAGAGTGAAAATTACTCCCTGCCCCAGCAATGTTGCCACCCTGGTCAAGTTATCTTTCATTTTCTTCACATACATGGTTTGCAGATTCACTGTTCAGTATTTCCAACTCAACAGCATTTGGAAAGTTATACATATTGGCTGATTGATGTACACAAGACATTGCTCACTTTTGCTCACATGTGTATTATTTGTGGTGTCTGGTGAATGTCTACTTGATTCAGTTTGTAGAATTTTCTGTATTAAGCCTCCATCCTGTGCAGTGTAGGCAATCCAAGCACAATGACAAAGAAGGATACCCTGCCAGCTTTAACTGCTGTGAGCCATCAAGTACCCTAGCATTTACAAATGGAAACTATAATCAGCTTAACAACCGTGATTGATTTGAAAAACTCTTGTCATTCAGGTAAAAGGCAGGCTGCACAACAGAATCTTTTATCCTTTGTATGGGCATATTGTCACCACACTCATATTTTTGAAGATGTCATAAAAGTAGATTTGGATATGTGTGGAATAAGCAATTAACCTTGGTCAGTATGTGCGAGGAAGAAAATGTGTTGTGTTAAATTATCTTTGTTCCATTAAAATGGAGGAGGGTCAGAACTTAACCATCTTGGTAGTTACAGTCAGCCTTCCATATTCACTACGATTAGGAGTGCAGGACATCCACAAAAGTGGGAAAACCATAAATATGAAAATGTGCATCTCTGGGAAGGGGGCCGAGGCGTGGTGGGGAAAGCGGGCACCCAGTGTCCAGGTTAGGGAAAGAGAGTGGGCCAGCTTCGTGGCACTAAACTTCCTTTCTGTCACTCATCTCCTTCCTTAAGTATGGGAGAGCATTGGGAGAAGGTTTGTGGTGCTGAGAAACTGGGCTGTGGTCAGTCTGGCCAGGCAATGACTGGTGGAGGAGGAGGAAAATCAGAAGTTGTTTTTTAAAGGGCTGAGTTGCCTGATCATAGCTGCCAAGAGGGAAGGGTGTCCCAGAAAAGAAGTACCTGGGGGGGAGGCAGGGTTGGAGAAACGCACAAATAATCAAATCCGTGAAAGTGAAATCCACAAATGTAGATGGCCAACTGTATATCATTTGTTAGAGCACTGAGTGAATGAGTGGTAGACTTTAAATCTTCCTGTTGCACCACAGTGCCTACCTTGCATTATAACAATGAACTTGGAGATGGAGTATTGAAGAAATAAACCTCAGGCCCTCGTTTACAGAGGCAGATGCCATTTCTTGACAGTGGGCATGGTGAATAACATGCATTAACCTATGTATTTATATTGTACTTTTGTGCCACAGTCCAATGCACAATGAGGCAGCTGTGGGAGAAATGTGTAATGCTATCTGGTAGGGAGAGAGTGGGTACAACAGCTAACTATTATTCTTAAGGACCAATGACACCAATGGCTATAGAAAACAAAGGTTTATTACAGAACTCTTTAAGGAGACTAAGCAAGGACAGGTGAGAAGCCAGTTTGACTTTTGTAGCAGTGAATTAATTAAGAGGATGCAGAGGGAAGTGGTGCAATGATCCCTTTTAGAATATTAACCCATATCTCAGAGAGGTTAGGCTTGATGGCTAAGACATAAGTAGTCTTTAGGTCACCAAAACACACACACACACACACACACACAAACTATTTAACCATCTCACTAGTGCCCTCTCTCTCTAGCGCACATTTAACTCTTTCAATGTTAACCATTGTTGCATTTCCCACACTCTCAAGACCACAGGAGCAGAATAATATCATTTTGTAATGTTACATAGTGCCTTATACCATTCTTCTTTCATTAGAACTAAGAAGGTAGTTGGAAGATGAGACCTTTAAAAAGGAAAATATTCAGTGCATGCACAGGTCTATCGTACTTTATCAGAGAAGATTGCATACCCTTCAATATTTCATAGATGAAAACCGGGACACATGGTCAAGCAACATCAGGGTGTGGTCAAGGTAGCAAAAGGTATTGATGAGAAAGAATACATAAGCTAGGAGAGACTGCAGCAGTTTGCATTCACTGGGCTTCCTGGGAAGGGCAATAATCCTCCCTGTTTTTCTTCTCTCCTGTCCTGAGTTAATTCAGTGCAAACTAATTTTGCACTTAGAACTTAGTTTGCAGCAATTGAAGTAAGCTGAGAAGAAATGGGGGGAAATGGGAGAAGAGAAAAAACAGTTTAAAAGCAGCTGGAAAAGTGAGACAACAGGATAAATTGAGAATGTTTAAGGACTGGTTAAGCAGCATCCTCTGCCCAGATGACTTGCTGTGAATACTCCCTCTCCTTCTCAAAGCAGCTGTGGTGTTTACTTCCACTTAGAGGCAGGTTATTCCATAACAGAAAAATGTGCAGTTAAGCATAGGTACAGACTAGAGATGTGAAGGCCCAGGGGGAAAGAAAACTTAAATACAGGGAAAAGGAGTTTGTGTTTTTTTCTCCCTCCCCCCGCCCCAAAATGAGGGAAGGGTTTTTTTTTTCCTGAATTTTTCCATTTTCTCCACATGAGTCTTCACATCTCTAATGCAGAACCCTACAGGTAAGTGTAATGTTTCAGCACGCCCATTGCTTGATCCAGGCTAGATTTATTACAAAGGCCTGAATTACTTATAGAGGGCTAAGCCCAGGTTTTCTATTCACTGTCTGAGAAGGCTAGAACTGTTGGTCTGAGGTTTGGACAAAGGGAGGAGCAACAGAACATTAAAGTGAAGCCATTTTTTTCTTTTCTGCTCACAAAGATATCAAACCCTGTGCTAATTTTCACCCCAAATTCTCTGATTCCACAAGCCAGACTTAAACGTTGACACATTTGGATAGAAATAACAGTGTGGGAGATTCAGAATAAAATCCTGTGTCCATTTATTTGAGGCTGAACCCAACTGAATTCAGTGGGATTTCCTTCTCAGTCAGCATTCACAGACATACCTGTCATCCCTGAGAATGACTGAGGAAGCATTGTATAGGACTAGAGTGAGAATAACAGAATACAGTGATATGTGTTGTAGACTGCAGATGTTGCCTCTAGGGTGCAATGCCTGTTAAATTGCTAGAGTAGATTTCTAAAAGTTAGGCAAGATTTCTGTGCATAGCTCTGTTATGGGTTACTAGAGAAAGGAGGGAGGGAGGAGCCACTTACCAGCCGGGCCATTTCTACCCTACACTGTTATAGGCCCTTTTTGCACCTTACCTCGTCGCGGCAGTGGGGAGCAGCGCTCGTGCGAGCTGCTCACGACAGCCCTTTTTGCCTCCCACATCATCTTCCTTGTAACGCAACCGTGGCACTCGCACCCTGCCCCTTCCTTCCGCAGCGCAGTCTGGGAGCTGTAGGCTGTGCGGGGGGAGGAAGCATGACCGCCCCTGCTCACCGAAGCACCGCACAGAGGTAAGTGCGCGAGGGCGCCGCGAGCATTGCGCAAGTGCATGGTATTTTTGACTTAAAGCCGAAAATCAAAACATGTGCACGCCCTGCTTTAGCCTCGTGAGCGTTGCATGAGTGGGAGTGCATCATACAGAGCGACGTTCCCACTCACGCAACGCTCAAGGGGCGCTCGCACAAAAAAAAAAGCATGCGAAAAGGGCCATAGTCCTATTATTACTTACAACATCCTATGGAATCCTGAGGTTTGCAGTTTAGGGAAGGGCATTTAGAATTCTCAGCCAGAGAGCTCTTTGGCCTCAGTAAACTACAAAATTCCACAGGATGTTGAAAATGGAATAATAGCACTGTAATAGTGTAGTGTGGAAATGGGCCTGGTCCTCCATACTGTGCAATTACAATGCTACAGTTCCACTTTAACCACCATGGCTGCATCCGATGGATTTCTGGGATTTGCAGTTTAGGGAAGGATGTTTACAATTCTCAGCCAGACAGCTCTTCTAGTGCCTCTGAGCAAAATACTGAACTCCATTGGAAGCAGCCATGGCAATTAAAGTGGAATTATAGTGCTGTAATTGTATAGTGTGAAAGAGTCTTTTCTCACTGTCATGTATAGGAAAGAATGGTGTACACACACAAACATACACAGAAATAGGGGCAACGCTTGATGTGGATGAAGAGGGCAAACCTGCCACAACTGTAATAGGTGGGAATATGGAGGGTGAAGCCGGAGGAAAGAGAAAAAAAGAAAAGCATGATTAAGAAAAAGAAAGATGACTGGGACAAGCTCTGGATTCAGCATAAACTAACAGAACTTGGTCCTCAGGTTCAACCAGAAGCTATGTTGGAAGCAAAGTGAGACTCCTTTCCGAAGGAGAGCATACCTTTCAGCCACTGAGAAGAGAAAATTTGGTTTGCTAGGTATTTGCTCAAAGGGCTGTTTACAACAGAATTCCACTGAAAGGGAATACAGGCATCTGACCTGCAAAAGTGAATCAAAAGTTAACACTAACAAGCTTTCCTTAAACTATAGATGGTAAGTATGGTGAAACCAGGCCCATTTTGATGAATAGAAACAATGGCCATTTCCGCACCGGGCATTTAAAATGGTGCAGAGCGACCTCCGATGGAGGTCTTCTGCACCATAGAGTAGACTGGGGTGGACTATTTTTTGTAGTTCCACACCTCAATCCAGTTTTGCGCGACTGGAACTGGTCACGCAGCGTGCTTTTTAAAAACCTCTTTTTTGAGGCTTTTAAAAAGCACAGAGAGGTCAACCCCGTCCTGCTCCGTTGCTGTGCTCCAGAGTAGATTTGCAGGCGCATGCAAGTGCGTGCCTGCAGATCTTCTGGGGGCGGGCTTTCGGCTGGTGAGCTTCTTCAGTTGGTGGAGAGCCTCCACCAACCAGAAGCTGCCATTTTGGACACCAGAGAACTACAGAGCGCCAAGCTCGCACTGCTGCTCTTCGCAACGGACTCACCCGGACGCAGGAAAAATCCGGTGAATCCCATTTCTGCCCGATAAAAATCCCACATGCAGAAAGGGCCACAGATATCATCTGCCACCAGCCTCTTCAGACTTTCATCTCTGTTTAGCTGCAGTTTAGCTCCATAGTAACTAGCAATGCAAAAAGAAGTTCTTGATTTTTCCCATTGCTGTTGTATTGTTATGAATTATGCCTGCTGTTATACAAAGCACTTGTGCATGTTTTGATCTTGAAAAGGTGTTCAGCCTCATTAGCGTTACAAAACACTTACTGTAGGTTGAAATGAAAACTGCTAGAACTGGTGGGTTGATATGGTTTGACACAGCTGCCTCCATTGACTCTCCTTGGGGGCACGGTAATGGGAGGAATGAGCACCTACAGTTACAAATTTAACATTACATCATTGAGTACAGAATTGTTTATGGGCTTGCACAGCTGGCTACTCAGTTCATTCCAAATCAATTGATAGTGCTTCACTTCCTGTCTTCTCCTGTTACTGTGTTCTTAACCTTGAAGATTGTTCACTAGGTGACAGGCTTATGCTTCTTGTTTGGTAAGAGGTACGTATGTCCTCTACATGAGATGAAGCGGGAGTTATTTAAGTCCTACACTTGTCACTTAAAACTGAGATTGTGATAAATGGAACTAATTGGATTTAGTCTGAATTGGAACTGCGTTGATTCAGAGGAATCTAAATAGGCTGGATTCATTTTAAGGAGTCTGATTGGTATCTCAATTGGTGGAAGAAGGAGCCCCAAAGCTTCCAGAATTTTAGCAACTGGAAACAGAAAACAGGAGAAAAGAGGAAAACTAGGGAACGTCTTTCATCACAGCTCCTCAGCATCCTCTTGTGGAAGAATAGTATAAATGACATTCAGGAGCCCAGAGCACACATATGCAGAACATTTCATTAGCTCTGATTATTGATATCTGTCTCCTATTTATATACACAGCAAGGAAATATGTAATTATAAATTTATATGTTTAATGCTGAGATACTTTTGCTGCTTCACAGCTGGTACAAACTACCAGGCTGCTATTGCAGGCTTTGTATAGAACTATAAGCTGTAACTGGATTTTGCAGTATGATTCACCCATCTCTGAGATAACTTACAGTTATAATATTGTTTTCTAAAATAGCAGTGAGTAATACTGGAAACTCTGGAAAAGGTGAGTCAGATTATGAATAAGGGTCTTAAATGGGAATAGTTAAATCATTGTATAGAGAATCAGACTGTTGGAGAGCTTTTTTTAAAAGTTTTTAAAATGAAATTTTAATTAATGAGAAAGAAATTAACAAAAAAGTAACAAGGTACAATCAGTGCCACTGTGTGTAGACCAGATTGCAATACTTAAATATAAAAAAATGCAGGCTGAGATTCTGCATCGAGTACAATGTCATGGTTCTATTCTGGCTCATGAACCAACTGGCCAAACCCGCCTTAACATCCAGGCAGCCATTCCAAGAGATGGATTTCTCCAGTTCTGGCAAGTGAGGCACCGAAGGATAAGGTGTTCAGCCTACTCTTGCCAGTGAGCCACTGTGGGATGAGAAGAAGCAGGGGCCCTGAAATGTCCTGTCACAACTGGACATTGCCTCACTGGCAGGAGAGGACTGGACACATCATCCTTCAGCACCCTACTTTCCAATGGCACAAAACTCCACCTCTCAATACAGTTGCTTTGATTTTAGGGTGGATTTGTGTGGGAGGGCATTTGCAGTCACGACAATAGTGCCGTGAATGTAAATGTGAATAGCAAACAGTTACAAGGGCATAAGCCTTACTTACATCATTGTGGCTGCCCAAGGGGATGCCAGCCACAGAGTGCCATCCAAAATTATCATTTACTTGATTGAAGCACATTGTTCCAAATGTTTCCATGAGTTGCGGGAGCTTGCTTCAATGTGTCATTATGATGATTAATATCACTAACAAAAGAAAAAGAAGGTCTACAACAGAATTCCTTTATGGGCATCCCCACATGAAGCCTTATACGGAAGATGGCAAGACCTGAAAGAAAAATGGTTCAGATACAGGGACATCATAGTAGAAGAGAAGACAAATTTAAGAATAAAAACAAGAGAGGAACTAGAAAAGGAAGGTCATTCTTGTCAATGGTTTCTATATTACCAACTTAAGGAAAGATTCAAAATGGACAAAAAGCTGGAAGGTTTTGAAAGTAAAGAACATCAGAATGAATTTGAGAAAGTCATTGTTGAGAAAACAGATCATTTGGTGGCACAACTATACAAACTATTATTAAACAGAGAACTAGAGATGGAAATAATTAAAGAGTCGATGGTACTATGGGCAAGAAACATAGAGCATGAAATCAGACTTGAGCATTGGGAAAGCAGCTGGAAGAATACACAAAAATTCACATTGGCCCAAAACCTGAAAGAAAACCATTATAAGATGCTTTATAGATGGTATCTAGACCCAGTAAAGCTAAAGAAAATATATAAGACTCCCAGTAAATGCTGGAAATGCAAAGAAGAAGAAGGATCATTTTTTTCACACGTGGTGGTCATGTCCCAAAGTCAATAAATATTGGAAAAATATTCACAAAAAATAATGGAAATATTACAAATTAATATCCCTTTGTCTCCAGAGATCTTTCTTTTAAATATGCTTCACCAAATAGAGAAAGAATATGTGAAATATTGGAGAGTTATAATGTACATGGTCTCAACAGCAAGAATTATATGTGCAAAATATTGGAAGAATGAAATTGTTCCAGATATAGAAGAATGGGAGGCCAAACTAGCAGAATTGATATTGATGGATGATCTGACTATGGCTCTTAAAGGCGAGACAAAAGGAAAAAATTGTGATGAAATGAAACCAATTAAAAGATACATACAACAAAAATGGAAGAAACAGATGGAAATATGGAAAATTAGAATGTAGAGAGAGAAAAGAGATGACAATTCTAAGCAAAGATATGAGAAAAGGGAGAGATTAAAATTAACAGTAATAAAGCAAGTTACCAGAAATATGAAAGTATCAGAGGAAACTTGGGAAAAGTAACTAATCAACCAAACAAGAGAAAGGAAGGAAGGAAGTCGAATGTGTATAGGTACATGTAATATACTAGAATATAATGCAAAAACTACAGATATTTACAAATGTTATTTGTATTAATAATTTTTTGGATATACAAATCCGACATTTTTTATGTTTTATATATATTTGTAAAATATTAATGAATGCTCTTTTCTCCTTTTTATTATGAGTTTTGTAAATATGGATATTTAAATAAAATATATAAAAAAAATACCACTAGCAAAAGAAATCTAAATTTCTGACAATTGTAAGGACGGGAAAGCAATGCCTTCAAGGGCAGACATGTAGGGAGGGGTGGGGAGCAGTTTGCCCCAGGAGGCAATGTTTTTGGGGTGTCCCAGCCCATAGCCACGTCCCTGTGCACCCTGGCCATACCCCCACATACCGCAGCCGTGCCCCCATGCACAGTGATCACACCCCTCACACTGTAGCCCCCTCCTCCCGCCCCCCTCCACACATTCCAAGCTCCAACACTGCTCAAGGGAGGATCTGCCTAAAGTTTCTTAAAGATTTTCAGTTTATGAAATGGTGAACAAATGGCCAAGATTTCCTTATTGACTAGGGAAAAAAATATTGTAATAATATGTGCAAGATATTTGTGTCATTGTGATAGGTATATCATTCCCTTTTTTTTCCCCCCAGTAAGCTCAAGAAAACATTATTTATTTTGTATCCCGCCTCTCCATATGGATCGAGGCGGCGAACAACTTACAAATTGCATGTATTTCGAAACATTTCTATACATATATGGCTCTCCTCTGCCCTGTCTTATTGTTAAAAAAAAATGTGTCTTCTTGTAGTTTTGTATGCTGACATTTGTAATGTTGAACTCCATCAAATACAAACCATTTCTCTATGTGGATATATGAAATGGTTTTGGAGCAATAACAAAATGAAAGTATAAACGTATGTATTTGTAACAGTCTTAGTCATTAGAAAATGGTCTCTCATGATATAGCAGCTTGGGTTTTCCCAGTCGTGCTGGGTCTTGTCACCTCTGCAGCAATTTCTTGGAGCTACAATAGAGCTCTTCAATGTATTTTAAAAAAAAAACTTGGAGTGTGGTTTGCTGAGGTGGTCTTATAGCTTGAAGGCAATTTTTCTCCTATCTGAATTGGTGTTGTTTTTTTTTTAAATTATAGTTATAGTGCAAAAATGTTATTTCATTGATGCTCTGTGGTATTATAACTCTTCCAAAAAAAAAACAAGAAGAGAAAGGAACATAAGGTTTCTGTATGTCTCAGAATTAAATAAACCTCACATAAGAGTGGGAATAAAATGTTGTAGATGATGCCAGGAAATTCCAGAAAATAATCCTGTGGATATTTGTAACTCCAGCAACAAATACCACTACCTCCCAAAACATTTAGCCACATCTGAAAGATCTCAATAGGAATCCAGACAATCGGCTCAGATGCAGCAGCTGAATGATTCTGGTGGGAATTGAAAGGAGGTTGTCAAGAAAGGTTCCAAAATTGCTCAAAAGTAGCAGGGAGCCCATCAGTATATCTTGGAATATTGATGGCATCCTGTATTAAATACTGCAGTATGTTTCATCAGCAAAGTTGGAACACTCATCCAATCCTTTTTTTCCCCCAGTCCTTTGACTGGAGTCCTAGGCCTAAATCCAGTTGCTAATCCCAGCTCAAACAGATCCATTGAATAATTTCTATTGACTTTTTTTCTTGTTGGGACTAGCAATTTGATTTAGGCTGCAATGTTTATACATCAAGGGCCCATTCAAACTACGGAATTGTAGCACTGTTATTGCACTTTAATTGGCGTCTTTCTGTCCTATGGAATCCTGGGACTGGCCATTTAGGAAGGTACATTTAGATTTCTCAACCAGGTCCTAGAACTTCACCAAACTACAAATTCCAGGATTCCATAGCAGTTTAAAGGGAATAATAGCACTATCTTTCTGTTGTGTGAATGGGACCATTTGCATCTCTTTCTTTTCAGCAGTCAATGTATACTCTCACTGTGGCTTGCTGTCAGTGTTACAAGGTACTATTTAGCCTAAAATACACACTGGGCATTCTCCAACATAGCTGAGCAATCCCTACTTCACATGAGACCATTCAATGTCCTTACCTTCCTCCAGTCCTTTTGCCTAAAATAGTTTACATTAGGGATGTGTATTTGTTTCTTAACAAAGGAAATTTTAAATGGAAAAGGCACTCAGTCCATAGGTTACTAAATGCAAGACATAAGCAATAAATGCTTTTTCATTATCCCATTTGTCACTCATTCAGGAGTGAAGGATAGGAGCTTTCTTCACCAATAGCAGCTGTGTTTCAGCAACCAATTTCTGATAACCACTAAATTGTTATTTCAGAAAGGACCAAATGTTGTGTCCTTCCACAGCATAGGATGGAGTAGAAAGGAAAATGGCAATTCTCAATGGGGTTGTGATTTGTTGTTGTTGTTGTTGTTGTTGTGAGATGATTGATTTTTTCCCCCTAGGATGCCCCAAGAAGAAGGAAAAGGACAAATAAAATGGCTGGTATTGAGTAGCAGCTGCCAACACCATTCCAACTGGTATCTGCAAGCAGCCACAAAAAAGTGAAAGAAAGACCGAAATAGCAAGTAATAAAACTAAAAGTAGCCAAAAAAAAAAAAAAGGATGCATCTTCAAACGAAATCTTGCCGTTCAGATGGAATCTTAGCCTTTGAGGCGCTAGCATGAAATAGAAATCCCACAGAAGGAAAAGAAGGGAATAACTAGTTCTGCTGGGTTATTTTCCTCATTTCTCTGATTTTCCCCATGTAAATGTCGATTGTCATAAACAACGGTAAAAATTGAAAGCCTCATTATTCCCTCATTCTCTTCTGTCAGTTTTCTGGTCACTTTGGAAGCTAGTGTCATTCCTTCTTCTCTGGAAAAAAAAAGTCCTAGAATTGCACTCCCCTGTGCACCACAATTTGTGAGCTAAAATTCTGTAAATGTCACAAAGAATCTTCAGAAAATATAGACAGTTATGCTGATCCATTAGAAAAAGTCCAGAAGCCTTAGTAGGATAAAACCTTTATTATAACCAAGTAAAATATCACCAAAGAAAGCACACCATTCTGACATTTTAGAGAGATTCTTTACACCCAGTATAAGATAAAGGTCATGGTTCTCACGCACTCCCCATTCAACCCACCCCTCATAATTCCAGCAAGATTCACACAATTCCCATGTGATTCTGTGTCTGTTTGTGAGATATGTATGCAAATTTTCTCTTCCAGTTTATGAGTTCTGGAAGACTGATGTGAAGTGTGTGCTTCTGCTTCAGAACAGTCCTATTTCTACCCTGTTTTGCAGAACAAAGTGACAAATATAAAACTTGGCATCTGACACAGGCATAAAGCATCATAATAAAACCTAAAGAAATAAATGGAAGCTCCTCTCTAGCAAAATTAGTTATATTTAGGTGGATGAGCTTAACACTGGGGACTTGACTGTTTTGTTTTCCCCCCTTTTGTTTTATTTTTTTAACTGCTCATGAAACTGTGAAATGCTGTTCTTAGGTGGTTGTTTAAAAAGAGGAGTGCATTTCCATTGCTTTGTGTGTTTCGTTGCAACTGTTATATGTAGAAAAAAACTAGTCATGTGCTACAAATAGCAACCCTAGTACCCACTGCCTTTGTTTCTAATGAAAAAAGCCCTGGTGGCGCAGTACTACAAGCCACAAGGTTGTGAGTTTGATCCTGCCGGGCTCCAAGGTTGACTCAGCCTTCCATCCTTCCGCAGGTCGGTAAAATGAGTACCCAGCTTGTTGGGGGCATGTATAGAAATATGTATAGAAATACATGCTATTTGTAAGTTGTTCGCTCCCTCGAACCATATGGAGAGGCTGGATACAAATAAATAAATACATTTAAAAAAAATGAATCTCCATGATATACAAATCCCATTTTATGCACACGGTGTGTGTCTGTCTCTTTATGTGTAGTGGGGAGGGACACCGCTCTGGGATTTAGTCCAAACTTTAAAGGAGCTCCCCAGGGATTAAACCCTGTTCCCCAAATCCATTCCAAATAAAGCTCTTTTAAAGTTCTGATTAAAACCCAGAACAGGTTTACATTCCATTCCCATGAAAAGAGTCAGGTGGCATCGTCTGGATGTCTGGGTGTCTTATAGGTTTAACTGCAGTCCTGTGGATGTTCAGCTGGTAAAGCATTCACCAAACACAATGAGATCTACTTTGGAGAAAGCAAGCAAGAATTGCTCAAGAGCAGTGGTTCATAACATTTTCTTTACAGGGACCTCCTTCAAATATCTTTTGTTGCTGTGGACCTGCATGACTTAAATCAAAATTTAAAGCCCTAAAGCGCATTAAATATTTATTTAAAGTTGCTTATCAAGGATCTCCATATTTGGAGAGAAGGGAGAAATAAGTTAATCCACACACTCCTATTATATTTTATTGGAATGATTCTATATAAACCTAAAATAGCAACAATAACGCCTGAACACTGAACATTGGCTCAATATTAGTTGTTAATTTTAATTAATTAATTAATTAATTAATGAAAAGGCTGGTGCTGCATTTCACACACAAACCTTGTTGCCTCAGGCTTAATAGTTGAAACTTGTATTCTGAGTTCTGACTCTAAGTTTTTAAGACAGTTTCTATACTTATTTCTAAAATAAACGAGAGTGAAGAAAGCTTTCTCACACAAACATGTTGTTACAAAAGGCAATATAACTTTCATAGCCCTCTTCAATAGTTCTGGAAAATTTGCTTGTAAGTAAGCCTAGAAATTTGGAACAGATAGTTCCTTGAAACGCAGTTTCAAAGCGCCATGCGTGGATATTTCTATGATCTTGTATTCTTTTGCTGTTGTGAGCCCCTCCAGTTCATAAACATTAACTGAAAATGGAGCTCTAGTTTTTGCTTGCATCAGGAACAGGAAAATATTTACAGAAACTATACTGCAGATCTTTGAAATATCATGCAGTAAGTTACATGTCCTCCTCAGACAACTCTTTCTTGGTAGACCCAAGACAATTTGTGTGGATTGGGCATGTCTTATAGTTTCAGTTTGTCTTCAACTTCAATCTTGTCTTCAACTTGAAATACTGTAATTTTTTCTTCTTGAAGATTTAAGTTGAGCATATTTAAATGGGCTAAGGTATCTGACACATATGTTAATTTTACTGACCGGAAAAAAATTGTCAAACAATTGCTGAGATGAAATTGCTGTTCCATGAGGTGAAGGAGTTAAATTCAGAGAAGTATTGCATGAGTAGGAAAATAAGTGAATTGGACAGCAGATGTCCCTGCCTTATCTCAGTTTAAAAATATGATTGGCCTTGTAATGCTATGCTTAGGTGCCTGGGAAGTAAAAAGGGAGTCAGGCATACTCTCTCTGCCTCTGCTTTGTATTATCTGGTGACTGGGGTCTTTGTTCCCTTGTTTTGGGGGTGGTATTAAGCTCCAAATGTAATGGCTGACGTAGACTAGAAATGTGATTGATTGCTGACGTTGTTGACCAAAGGTATAAAAACTAAGTGTTTTAATCAATCGGGGCGGGCAGTTTTGGACATTGTATTTCCGCTGCTTGCCCTGCGCAGTAAATAAATGGTTTGGAAAATAAAGCTTTCTGTGATGGAACAACCTGAAGGTCTTCATCATTTCCTTGCCACTACAGAGGAATAATCTTATCTCATCCCTCAGTGCCCCAAAATGAAACAAAATTTTACCTTTTGATAGCTGATGCGCTTCAAAGTGTAGCAAAAGTTGACGGTGTTCACTGTCCATATCATTGCAAATCGGCCTCAAAAAGTCTTTTTTGAGATTCAGAGATTAGCTTTTTTAAAAATTTGACAACTTTCATTCATTTATTTAAGCCCTGTTTTAGATTTTCTCATACTTCTTAACAACTAGAGCTTTCCTATGTATGTAGCACCAGTGCAAAGTTACAGATAGTATGTTTTCCTTAACCTATGCTACACATCCAGTAAGCTTCCCAGATATTGCTTATGCTCCATCTGTGCTAATTTCATCACATTTCAACCTATCTATGTCATGAGATGTTAAACGCTCATTTAAGTGCCAACTTTAGAAAAATAATGTTTGGAGGGCCTTTAAACTCTGAACCCCCCCCACACACACACACACTTTATTTTCACGTGGTATTCTTTTGTTTCTTCATCAGTTGCTCTCCTTGTTTTTATTTTATTGCCATTCATACTTCCATGTTTACATCCCAGAATCAGGGGGAAGACAGTAGCAGAGACTTGCATTTTGTATAAATGCCCCGGTCAACTCTGAATAGGTTAGTTCAGCAGTCCTCACAGGGGACCTAGGAAGGCCTCTCTCTCTCTCTCTCCTTCTTCCTGCCCCTTTGCAGCCAAAAGCAGTCCAGTCATCTATCAGAAACCTTCATACACACACACACACACACACTTTTCTTTTTTTGCCTTCTTCATCAAGAGGGGAGGAGACTGAGAGGAGGGAGGCAGGCAGAAGAAAGAAAGAAACGAAGGAAGGAAGGAAGGAAGGAAGGAAGGAAGGAAGGGTCTGACTCCCCTTCTCAGCACTGATATCAACTAACTGTTGGGAGTGGCAACCTTTGCATGCTTAATTAACTAGCTAGTTAGTTTGCATGTTTATTGTAGGCATAGAGAGAACTGCCTAGAGTAAACTTCCTGTTGTTTAGTCAACACTCATTTCCCTTTGCATGTTCTCTTCCTCTTCCCTTTTTGTGCTCTGCTTCCCTGCAGGCATGTGCTCTTCGATCCTCTAGTAGGCATGCTTTCCTGTAAGCATGTGACTGCTTAATTTCTTGTTATCTTTCTTCAAGCATCTGAACCTGTGTAAACTATGCTCAAGATTATGTGAGTAAATCCTTTTGACATACTTTTAAACAAATTGTTTGTGTTTTATTTTGAGCTAGATTAAGTGTGTCTGGGGTGGAGTGATAGAAGTGGGGCTGGTAATCTGTTCAGCTTCCATTTGTGCATTTACTAAATGCTCTGCTGGTTGGGAGACCTACCAATCTCTCAAGTTTAATATTTCCCAACACTAACCACCCTCTTGCTTTCCTTCTCCCATCTCAATCTCCTCCTCTCCTGATGAGGAAGGCCAAAAAAGAGAGGAGGGTGAAGGTTTTCTGATAGTGGTCTGGAGTGCTCTTGACAGGAGAGGAGGGGAGCAAAAGAGAGAGAGAAAGAAGGACAAAGGCTGACTGGCAGGCTGGCTGGCTGGCTGGCAAGCTGTCAGCTCCATTGTCACTCAGGTGGTCTGCTTACCTCCTCCCCCCAGTGGAGGAACTATGTGGCAGGCAATGCACAAGCCCAGCCAGCCCATCTGCTTCCCCTTTTTTATTATTATTATTTATTTGTATCCCTCTCCATATGGATTGAGGTGGTTAACAACTTACAAATAGCATGTATTTCGATACATTTCTATACATGTCCCCAACAAGCTGGATACTCATTTTACCGACCTGCGGAAGGATGGAAGGCTGAGTCAACCCTGGAGCCTGGCAGGATCGAACTCACAACCTTGTGGCTTGCAGTACTGGCATTTAACCACTGAGCCACCAGGGCTCTTTGTCTTGGCTCCTATCATGTTGCTGCTCTGCTGCACGGTGGAGGTGGACTGAGGAACTTCCAACCCTTTGCAGGTCCCCTGTGAAGACATTGCCGCATCCGAGAGATCTGCCAACCACAAGATAAGAACTGCTGCTGTAATGGTATACACACATATCTGACCACAATGGGATTTATTTCCAGTTTAGCATGCAGGTGCTTTTTCTACAAGTGTGATGGTGCCCTGGAAGTTTAAAAAGGACTCTGTTGATAATCTCTTCCTTAATAGTGGAGTTCATTGTGTTTTCATACTAGCATCTATAAAGGGCAAAATAAAAGCAAGTTGGAAAAATAATTTCAAGAACAAGAGTGCAGCAGATTTCCCAGGGCTTCATCATCATCAGTAGGCTAGCAGAAGAATGAAAAGCTATTGCAGAAAATCTGCTTAGATAAGATTCATTTCCTTAGCCTTTATGTGACATAAAAACAGATGTACCTCTGTCATTGCTCTGACCTCTCTGGCAAGATGAACAGCCTGTCTGATACACTTATTGATCAAGAAAAGGAACACTCCCTAGGAAATAAGCAGTAGATGGCGTGCTATGAAATCAAGGATTTTAACATCTGTCCCATACAGATGGTAATTAATCTGGAATCTCTAATGTCTGCAGTTGGTTGGTTGGCAACATAACTTTCTTAATCCAAATGCATATGATAAACAAATTTATTGGATTGCTCAGTGGATAATATTTTATGAATGCATTATCATTGCATATGCAAGTCATAAATCAGCAAGTTCTCTCCTCTACAATCTTAATTGTGTTTATTACTGAAAACATTTCTCATTTTGCTCTCAACCTTAATGGCTTATTTCCCATATCTCCCATCTAACTTACTTGAATTATAATGTAATGTTTGCTGGATCCAAGGATTGTAGATGTATTCCTTAATAAAATTACCATAATCAACAAGGAAATTCAACTAGATTGTACCTATCTGTACATGTTTGCTGTGTAAGTAAACATGGATGGAAGAAAACTCACAAGACCTACAAAATTAATAGCCTCTCTCTCACTCTCTCCTCCCCCTTCCACACACACAAACTGACACACCACAAACATTCTTTCCAAATTACCTTGTAATTCTGTCAAGTGCCTTGGATTTTGAAATGTGGCCTGTTACTGTAGGGTTTTGTTCCTCCCTGGCACTTCCAGGTCAGTTGAAGACAGTTCCTGAATATTTACCCTGTTTTCTCTAATATAAAAAGCTTAGAAATGTTTCTTTTTTGGACTTTCCCCTCCCAGAATCCCATGGTCATGCTAGCTTATAGGTTCTGGAAATAGTAATCCAAAACAGTAATCCTCCCAAGCTATGTTAGTATGTGAATGCCCTTCAAATGTAGACAAGTCTTGCTCACCCAACAGGTAAAATATAAGAAGGCTAAGCTTTGCTGTAACATATGAAGTTATTCTAATCTTCACAATTAAAACACTGAAGATGTAGTTCTGTATGCCTGACACAACAGCTTAGGATGGGACAGAAGCCCTATTATTCCATTATATCTTGCAATACATGTCAGCCAGTAAAGATCCATTGACCTGACATCCTTTGGAGATGTAAAACATAATTAAAGGTGTGAAGTTAAGATAATGTTTTTGTAGTAGGGTTTTTCCAAGAAAATCCCAAACCTGATTTGCCCAGTTTGGAGAGAGGGTCTTCATTTCCCCTCAAGCTGGATGGAGATAATGAGAGACTGAAATGTTCAGTTAGTTTTGAAAAAGATGAGACAGAGCATTTGGTATGTCAGTAGCAGTAGTTTCCTCTTCTTTTTTTCACCTTTTTCTCTGTAAATAGACATGTAATGCTACAGCCAGGAGCATTAATGAAGGGTCTGGGAGAAGAAAACAGAAGCTGTCACAATAAACATCCCCTTCTGGCCTATCATTTCAGCTTCGTTCCCCAAAAGTACCAAGGAGACTTCTGCTAATTACCACATGCAGACAGCATGGTAAATGGGTGAGAGGAGACTCTGAAGACAAGCCTACTCTGTAAGTGGCCGCATTAAACACAAAAGGATAAGAAATACACATTGTCTTGGCTTATGCCTTCTTTGGAAACATTCTCCGTTTGTGTGTTCAATGGTTCCCCTTCATTGCTCCCCCTCCCTGACCACCATCTATACATAGGGGCTAAAAGTCTAAAGGAGGAAGGTTGCCATAAGCTTATAAGCTCCTACACAATCTAGCATTCCTGATAAGACTCCAGGAGATCAGAGTTTAGATCCTTGCTCACCCATGGGAACCCGCTGGATAATTTTTAGTAATTCCTACTCTCTCAGCCTAAGACGAAGGTAATGGCAAACCTCTGAATAAATCTTGACAGAAAATCCTATGATACCATCACCATAAGTTGGAGTCAGCTTTATGGCACATAAAAGAACACAAACTATCATATTCAGGGCTTGGCACACTTACTTTGGACATGACGATTCCTAGAATTCCCCAGTCAGCATGTTTATTCTGGGAATTGTACTACAAATGAGTAACTTGCTCACATGCATGAACTCTCCATGTGGTTTAGAGGTCAGTCTACCTCCAACATCTTCCCCAATATGTAGGCTGTAGGTGGGGGGGCAGTCTCCCAGATGAGCAGAGCCTTAGCCTCATGTGATGATTATCACATAAGGGGAGAATGACTGAAGGAAGCTTTGCTTGAAGGGGAGAATACATATTAAGCTCTGTTTTTTTAATTTTATTTTAAAAGGCATACAAACAAAGCAACAGAAAGAACAAATAAAAAACAAATTACAACAATAAGGATTTTTTTTAAAGACAGTAGACAAACAGAAAAATATAAATACCATATATTAAATATTAAAACTAAGTACAAACAATAAACATCTTTTAAAAAGGTGGTTTCAGGCTTTACTAAGGCATCTTATAGATAAATCTGTATAGAGGAAACTTCTCTAATTTACAAGTACCACTCAAAACTTCAACTGCTACTTATCCCAAAATACTAATTGTCAAATCCCATAATTTATATATTGTACTCTTTTCTTTGCCAAAAGAAAAAAGAAAAGCAAATTAACAATTCCCAATTTTTCACAAAAGTCACTACTGATTTTTCTCTGATCAATTTATCTATTTCAGTTGAGTCCAACAGTCTTCTTACACTGGAATATCTTCATTCTTCTGTCCGTATAAAAGTCATGCTGCAGTGGTCACATATTGTAGTATCTTGCCATAATTCTTCTTCAGCTGATCTTCTACAAATCCCAACAAATATAATTCATGTTTTAATTTATTAACTGTCAAAATTTTGCACACCATATAATGATTTCATTCCAGAATTTTTTGGCCTTTTCACATGTCTGCCACATGTGATAAAAGGATCCTACTTGTTGCTCACATTTCATAGCATCTGTTAGAAACCTCTTTATGCCTTTTGGCCAGTTTTTCTGGTATTAAATACCAACAGTACATCATCTGATCAAAATTCTCTTTGAGATCATAACACAGTATAACTCTAATTCCTTTTGAGCACATTTTCTCCCATTGATCCACTTATATATTATGACCAATGTTTTGTGCCCACTTTATCATGCAGTCTTTAATCAATTCTTGTTCCATCTCTAATTTTAACAAAAATGTATACGTTTTACTAACCAAATGTTCATCATCTGATCACAACTGTTGTTCAAAGTCAGGTTTGGTCAATGCAAAGTCATGTCATTTTTTGGTCCATTTTATACCTTTCATCAAGCTCTTTTTTATTATTATTACTAAACTATGTGCCTATAATTCTTGACAGCTTTCAAAATATTTCATCTTTTCCTTTAGGGTGGTGTGGCATTTTAAAAAAATTAGATGCAAGTACAGATTTGAGCGTGAAAGCAATGTAATAATGAGTTTTCTGTTTGTTCCAGCTTGGGGTTTTGTTTTTTGTTTTTTTCATTTATCACCTTCACCTTCCCATAAACTCATTATTTTATGTGGTTAATGGAGAAGCAAGGTGAGAAGGACCAAGGATCTTTCTCTTCTATATTTGACTGGAAGTCCTCATTGTGCATGTTTATGCCTCTATTAGGAACTAGATGAAGGTAAAAATACTCCATAATGCAAGTGCAAATGAGATACAAACCTTGACATTTACCATTCTATTGTGGCACATACAAAGAAGGCATTAAGCAATGCAGTGCACTTACCTTTCTCCATTCTTTTGTTTGCCTGTCATTTTAAAATGAGAAAGCATGTCTCATACAAAATGTTGTTCAGACAAAGCTTTGCAATGACAAACCCGCTGTGTCCTCAAGTCTTTTCTACTGCAAAGCATAGCACCAAAACACCATGCATTTTCCACTGTAAAACGTGATCTCAATTGTTATTGCTGTGACTGGATTTCAACCTTGAATGAAACCTAATTTTTCATTAGCAGGATAAGTGCAAAGCTTTCTGGCTTGGACATTCCAAAGAGGTGACCTATGGTCAGTGGTGCAGGCAGGACAGGACTTTGGCTTGAACTCTAGGGACTCCTCAGAAGAATAAGCAGGAAAGGTCGAAGACTATTACATCTGGCATATAAAGCTAACTACAGAAATGCTTATTATGGAACAGTTGGATATTTTAATTCCTCCCACTCTGTAACCTACTTCTATAAATCTGAAAATACCCTTAAACTTGTATCATTGTAAGAAAGAGATCCTCTTTATTCATTTGGCAGCTGGGTTTCATTTGCATTTGCTCATTTATCCACAGGCACTCAGGGCTGGCTAGGGCAAGGGAGAATAAAACCTTGAGCTGTAGCCTTGATATAAGAGCCACCAGCCACCACTGAAAATAACCTATCTGTTTGGGGACACAATATGACTGTTTTTAATGAGAGGAGCTGCTCTGCCTCAGGCAGCAAAATAACATCAGCCACTTCTGCTTTCTGCTCATTCCTCATTAGCAGCAGCAACATTGGACTTCCACCATACCAAAGGCCAAACTATGTCAGGAAAGAAGCCAGTCCAGGCTCATAACAGTTCACCAGACTGACAGACATTTTGATAGTTACAAACAACTAACAACTTTTCCATTATTCCCACCTCCAAAGGTGAGTTGAATGATGGTATATTATAGAAAATCCTGTGGAACAAAACACACTCACGTTTTGATTACAGAGATATACTGCACCCTTCCCTCAAAACTTTGCCAATGGAAGATGGACTACCATGGAACTTTGCTTCTCCTGCAAAGGTTTTGTCTGTTTGAGGCACACATATTTTGGTACCATATGAGCAGGAAATTGAGGTGACACTTTTGAAAAGTGGACAACAGCCCTTGAACGATCTCCCACATTGCAACCCATTTCCCAGCGGCAGCTGGTGGTTTCCATTCTTAGTGGAGTGGTGAATTTGCTCCAAATTTTCAGCTGCCCTTCAAAAAGAGCCGTCTAAGGTTCTGAATCCTCTCCCCAAAATAAATTCAGCACCTTGGATAGCCCCTTTGAAGGGTGGACTAATACACTCTCCCATTTAAAAGTCACAAGTCACCAGCCACCAATTAAAAAGAAACCAATCAGGAGACAAGGCAAACAGTGCAGTGTAAATGGCATTGTTGGTACTCAGAAATTTATAGTGTGGAAAAGAAATAGTGAAAGTTACACAATTAAAGCACAAATGTGATAACGGTGTGACACACAGCATCAGCTTTCAGCTATCTTTATGAATAAGGGTGGAGCCGTTTTCAAATGGGACAAACCAAAACAACTAACTAGTGTGGTGAACACTCTAGTTGGGACTAGCAGGTGGATTTAGGCTTACTGGGCTAACTACCTGGACTCCCCCACTATGTAGAGCAGCAGGAGATTTCCTTAACATGGAAGTGAGCCTCTTTCTCCTATCCTTAATCTAGAGACAGGCAACTAGATATTCTGGGCTACAGCTCCCAGAATGCTGGGCTTACGATGTTGTAGTTTGAGTGTTGGACTAGAACTCTGGGGGACCAAGATTCAAATCACTGCTCAGCCAGGAAAACCCAATCAGCAACCATGGACAAGTCACACTCTGTCACCCCCTGAGGAAGAAAATGATACCCTTCCTCTGAATAAATCTTGCAAAGAAAATCCTATGGCCAGATTGCCAAAGTCAGAGGTCACTTGAAAGAGCATCATAGCAACAAAATGAGAGGTGTAGCCTGAAACTTCTGTACAGTGTCAGATTGCCTACCCCTGCCCTAATCCAGTCAAGCCATGCAGAGTACATCCTGAATTGATCAGTTCAATGAGAGAAAATGCCATCCCTGAAGTTTTGCTACTAAGAATAAACACTTTAAAAGTCTACACCTGAGATGTACACCTGCAAGGTATAAGATATTAATCTTATACACCTGTGATAACAGGAGGGAGTGGGAGGATGATCCCACTCATTCTAAGCATACCTTCTCCCTTTCATCCTTGGAAAGGTTGAACTTGGGCAATTCACCCCTATAAGAGAAGGCAACAACTAGAACTTCATTTGTTGTGCAGCTTTGAGAAAGCTAACTCTGAGGACAAGCTAGGCTGTTCTTTCTCTAATTATCTCTACTTCCCACAGTATTATTCTCACTTCTCCAGTTCCATTACTTTACATTTTGCTCTAGAAGTAGATCCACAAGAAAATGGAAGGCTGGCATTCTTTTGTTTCCCTTCAGGGATTTACTGGTTAAAGGGCTCTTAATGGGACTTCAGAGGCCTTCACTTGTCCTGGGATCTTAGCATAGATGTAGCCCTTTTCTCCTGCCAATCTTACTGCCTTATTTATCCATAGCATCCTCCAGAGGGAAAAACATCTCTCTTAGCTACATGGGAGGGGACATATGCTTTCCCCTCTCCCCCCCACTTTTTTTCTCTATTTCTCTGCCTCCCCCTCAACTTTCCCTCTCTCTCTCTCTCTCTCTCTCTAAGCAAAACAGTCCCACTTCCAACACTATGTCCAGTTTTCTCCCTCTCTAAATCAAGTAAGAGTTTCATATCCATTTGGAACCTTCCTTTCTCTCTAGTTCACATTAAGCTTCTACATTCAGAGACACTATAGTGCTATGTTCCACCTTAACTTACATATCAGCATCCTACTGAATCCTGGATTGGCACTTTAGGGAGGGACATTTAGAATTCTCAGCCATAGGAACTCCAGTGCCTCACTAAACTACAAGTGCCAGGACTCCATAGGATGGAGTCAGAGCAGTTGAAGTGGAATATAGCACTATATGTATATAGTGTGAATGGCCTCCATCTATCCCATTAGGATATCATTAGGGAAACAGAACTTAAGAAAATATTTTCATTGACTGAAAAATGGATAGTTCATTCTGAATGCTGCCGTACAATCAATCCTGAACAATTTTTTATTTTTTATTTTTTTGCTTCTGTAAGAACCTTGAATATTCATCAGTGCTATTTTTCTATAATAAACACAACTTTTTAAAAATCTCTATGCTTTAGTCTGTTTGCTAATTCCCTCTGGTATAAGTGTAATCTTATATGGTGGGGAACAACTCTTTGTTAGCAACCTGAAAAACACACATGGGCCAGAACATATGATAACAGAGTACTTTTAAGTTCCTAAATTTCAAGTTATATGTGCAATACCACTAAAGCTAAGCTACTGGGCTTATTTTGTTATTTTTCCAAACCAAGCATTTCATGTGAATTATATATTGATATTTTACTGAGTGAAGGGCCAAGGTCTTTCATTCCACTTTTATTATATCTGTAAACAGGAATCTGTAGAGGTCTGATTAAATAAACCTTGGAAGGCCCATATATCTGTCAGCCTGTCATCCAGCTCCCCTCTGTGCTTTTCTTTTTCTGGTCCATCAAAACAAAATCCATTTGACTGTAGCACCTCTTACAACATCATCTTATGAAATAGTTAGTGGATTATAGGTAAATAACAGAACTTTGTCCTGCAAAATTATAGAAACGATGTGCCTTTTGCGACACACTGTGTGCAAACTGAGGTGATAATTTTAGATTAGAGAAAGAACTCCAGTCTCATGATTGAAACAGACTTAATGAAAAGAAACTGCATGGTTCATGTTCCTGAAGTGCAAGGGAACAGAACATTTTCTTCCTGAGAGGTATGAAGCAACTGAAATGAAATAGCTGCTTTGTCTGGAAAAATAAGCATCTGAGTTCAAATTATGACAAGACAGAATTGTGCTGATGAAAATCTGAGAGATGACAGGTAAATTTTCAGCAAGACAACATTTTCCATCTTCTACTCTTCCCTTCCACCCCCACCTCCACAAAACACCTTGCTTTACTTTTCATGCATAGTTTATCTCCTCTTCACAACCACTTCATTCTTTTTCAACATTTTTGGAGGCAAAAATGTATTTCAAAGAGGAGCTATTTCTTGAAATGATTTGGAATCATCGCATCACAATACAGCAAGTCAGTTTGGACATTATCACAAAGTAATTCTGAGCTATGACACTGAGCAATGGTACAAAACTCAGCAATGGTTTGTGATTCTCTCTGAAGAGGGTTCGTGGTTGTTGTTTTTATGTGCCTTCAAGTCATTTCTGACTTATGACAACACTAAGGCAAACCAATCATGAGGTGTTCTTGGCAAGATTTGTCCATGGGTGTTGTCTTTGCCTTCTTCTGAGACTGTGGGAGTGTGACTTGCCTAAGGACACCCCATGGCTTTCTGTGGCCAAGCAGGAAATTGAACCCTGTTCACCAGAGTCATAGTCCAATGTTCAAACCACTACTCCACACTAGCTCTCCACACACATTTTGGCAGAGCTGTAATTAATTACACTGTACGAGTGTGCCAGGAATGCACCACCCATTCACTTGCAACCAAAGAAGACATGGTGCAAGATTATGCTTTAATCAAATCTAGCTTAACATAATTATTCTTTCTGAATAATTGTTGACTATTTTTTGAAATATAATGTGCTATTTTCTGAAGTTGGTAAACAACTTACTAACATGTGGCATTCCTACCTTAGCCACTTAAAGAGTTACTAAAATGAGATTTGATGTCACCCAGTTGCTGTTCTGTAAGGGTTTTCTTAAATAGCAGAAAACATAAAAGATATTCATGGCAGAGTGCTGAATAGCATTTGACCAGAAGTAATAGAAACACTTGCTGGAAATGACTCTGTGTGAGAAAAGGTTCAATGACGTGACAGCCTGACATTACCAATACATCAGGAGTTTGGCGGGAATAAAGGAGTTTGCTGTGCCTGACGTTTCATGTTGCCTGGTTGCATTACCTTGTGCTATATTGATCACAGAGCGTATATCAAAAAGCAGAGCGTCACTCTGTTGCATCAGTGAGCCACTTGTCGCTGTGAATATGTTTTTCTACTGAAGCAAGCTAATTGCCCATCTTGTCTATTTCTGCCATCATGAACTGATAATATGTAGAAGGCATTGTGGGTCTCCAAAAAGCAAAATGGGTTCAATATTGGACTAGCTGTAGGAAGATGCACATTCAGATTCCCCCACTCAGCCACATGACCTGTGGGCCTGTCACTATCTTTCAGTATAAGCAACTTCCCAGATATAAGATGATAAATGGAAGAAGGAAGATCCAGGCATATCATTCTTGATCCCTTTGAAAGAAAGATGAGGCAGAAACAATTATTATAACATCCATACAAGTGGTAAATAACTAATACCATCTTGACTGGGAGATATCTTTGGCTGAAAAAAAAAATCTGCTTTCTCAAATCGTGATTTCCACCTTACTAAGGGCCTTTTAAGAAGAGGGTTTCATATAGAATACAACATTTCTCTGAACTGTCAGTTATAGCCATCCACATATTAAAAGCAAGAATTGTATAGTTCAAATAATATAGACCAGAGTTCACTAAGGCAGTTATAAATACATAACCTAGACTTACCTGATTTGCTCCTCTCCTGAGTCCCATTCATGATCCCTATATATTCATTAGTTCATGACATACATAGGGACCATGAAAGTCCCCCAACCCCACTGGGCTGAAGCCATTGTGGGTGACAGAAGGCTGTTACCCTATTGACTGGAAAGCAACTGACTAATATTTCCCACACCCCCACATAAGCAATCTCCAGTGAAAGGGAGAATTATGACAGAGATGTTCTTCTGACTCTGGCATTGGAGATTGCTTATGGGAGGGGATGGAAATGTCAGTCAGCAGCTTCCTGATTTAGAGGGGAACAGGTCCCTCTTGTTCAGAGCAGCTGCTGCCTGATAAGTGAGGAGGGGCGGGGTAGGCTGGGAGACACTACATAACTAAGGTGGTTGCATCGCTAAGTAGGTGATGCACAATTCTGGCCACAGAAACTAGTATGCTTTTTGTTTAAAAGTGTGTGAGAAGTAACCTCTTCCATACAAAGTACAGCTGAACAGCTAACTATTTTGTCTTCAGATGGTTTAAGTAATAAATAAAATCCGGTCTAGTAGATAGCCCAGACCCACCCTGATGAGGCATCCTAAGAGTTGTCACCATAGCCATTAACATACCATGGTTTAATATGTCACTTGAATGAAATTTATTTGGAGAGGTACCAGGATGGGAACTTCTCAGCAGAAACAGCCAAATTTCAAGGAAGTGCATGGGATAGGAGGAATGCAGTGTTCTGTAGTTGAATTTCCAACGGTTTCCTCATCCTTTTGGTTCCATGATTTCTTGACTGTATTAGGGAAAACCATCTCATGTTACTGAAGCTTCATAAAAATTGTACTTACAGGAGACACGCATAGAGGACTGGGGCCCAATACCAGTTTCTTGCTTAAAAAATAAATTAAAAAATCTCTCTCCCCATTTTCCCCACCCTTTCTCCAGATTCTGTTAGTTCCTGTAGGTTGTTTTCCCCACCCCTTTTCCCAGATTTATTTGTTCCTGGAGATGATCTACCAGTGTCAGAAACCTTACATAGGTAGGAGGTGACCTCTTCAAGGTGAGCTAATCAGTCATTGGCTGGGACTGTGGCGAGTGCTTGCATAATAACTGAAGGGGCAGAGCTAGCCCTCCACCTTTATACGTTCAGAATTCACAGGTGTTGAATGTCTGAATTGGGTTCAAAAATGCCAGAGGTCTGCAGGAAAAATGTTGTCCTTAAAGTTCACAAAGCTTTGGTTTAAGGTCCAGAGCAATAGGCATTTTGACACCTACTGAGATGTTTTGTTTTCCTGAAAATCACCACAACATATTAGACTTACAAAGAAAGATTTGTCAGTATGAGACTCACTTAAGGAACTAAAATGCTGCCTGTATATTCAGAGAAGGCCACTGCTCAGGATCCAGGCCAGAGACCTTGCATAATCCATGAGGAAAGCAGGCTTTGCCACAGAAATATATTGGTCATGTCAGGGATAATTAAATTTCACATTTCACACAGTCTATACATTTCTAATGGCATTAATTTAAAGCTGATCAATAGGTGGAGAAGAAACTTGCTTATTGTACTTTACGAGCTACTCTTTAAAGTATGACAAATGTCCCTTCTCTCCAGACACTCCCTGTTAGGTCACATACAACAGTGCTTGATTCAGCACTTTTTAAGAGTCAGAATGTTAATGTTAACCTAGAAAATTGAACTTTAAACTGTGCTGCAGGCTTATAGAAAGATGCTATTTTCCTCTGTGACAGAGCTTGGACATTACATTTTAAAAGTGAGTTATTCTCATTGCCCATTATATTGTTTAGAAAGTAATGTATTGTTCTTATTAATTACAAATTTGAAAAATCTCTGTCAAAGTGCCTCCAACTACAGGTATACGTCAGTTAATGAAGTAGATGCATTCCTGGGTATGACTTGTTTAACACAAAATTTGGTATCAGAGGCAGAAAAAACATGAAAAGGATAGGGATAGGTTCTTGTCCCAACATGTTTTGAGAAGTTCAAAACTAGCAATATGCACATGTGAATTGAAACAATCAGGTCAAGTAAAACTTGCATAAGCACACAAAAACAATTTGAACCTTCTAGAGTCCACTTGAACACTTATCCAAAATGCATCTTGGAATGTTTTTTCACTTTCACTCCTCTCCCAAATTTCTTATGATTTCCATTTTGGTGGCCAAGCTTACAAATCGCTGCTTTTTTTTTTTTTTTAACATGCTAGGAGAAGCTGGTGAGGCGGAGACTTATCAGTTTTTCCCTGTTCTGTTTTGGATTTTGTGCATACTCTGTAAGGTATTGTTGAGGCAGCTGCTGTTTACCTTGCCTGTTGTAGGCAGCTACAGAGAGCTACATTAGGATCAGCTAGATTAGAATCCCATTCTTTCCCAGCTCAAGCTTTATTGCATTGTTTACTGCAGACATGCTGCTGTAACCCAACACCAAAGTTTATGTTTCTCCAACCCGCCTTCAATATCCTACCAGTGAGAGTGCTGGGGGAAAAAAACCTTCCAGCTAGAGAAAGGACAAGAAGCAAAGGAGGGGCTGGGAAGACAAAGATAACCTTTGTATAAAGGAGCTTCTGTGTCAGAGGCTTTGTTAATTAAGGTATAGTCAAATGCCCTTTTGAAGTACCTATGAAATATTTCTAATTGAACCAATAAAATAGCTTGGCTTCCCATTTGCTGTGTTACTTTTGAAATGTAACATCATTACTTCCTTTTCAAAAAAGAGGGAGGTAACTTCTTAGAGATAACTCAACCGCTTGCAGTTCTGCTCTGTGTTCCAAGAACACTCCCAATTGTCCAGAAGCAGGCCACCACTGCCTTCCAGGAGGACAGGAAGTAAGTCAGAACTAGAGTGAAGCTCAAGAAACCATCTTAGTAGTACAAATTAGATGGGCACTGGGAAAGGCAGATCCCAGAAAGAATGCCATAGAAGCCCCTGGGAATCTTCACAATGATGCTCTGAGCAACACTTTGAACATTTGAGGTTCAACTTATATATTTAAAATATTTTCTTCCAACCATGAGCAAATGGGGATGTGGTTAAGAACTTTCTCTGGTTCTATCAGACCCCATTTTGCTAGCCTCAATATTCCTCATTCCCCTCTCAAAATTTGCTTCAAATTTGCCAGCAGTTTGAATCCAGTATCTTATCAGCTTTGCCCACACTGGGGAGATTATCTCCTTGTCCATGTAGGACTCTTCCTACCGGGGCATCCTAGCTGGAGAGGAGCAAATGTTACCCACAGAAGAAATTATGTTCCCTAACCATCCAACACTCAGGACCACAGACCTTATAAAAGGCTGTCTGTGGAGTCTCCTACTTCCCAAAACAATAGTATGGTTGAAATCAGAAGCAGCTAGTCTCTTAAAATAATGCTTAGCCATCTTTAAGCCCTCAGTGATTGAAAACAGCCACAGATGCTGTTAACATTAAGTGCGGTATTTCACTCTTAAATTGTTTCTGGAAACCATGAAGAAAATTACAGTCCCTTTAATTAAAAAAAAAAAAAAAACCTCATCAACTCTGCACCAGTCAAGGATGTGGTTTAAAACAAAATGTAGGATGCTGCAATGCCAGTTATTGCACTGAATCTTTTTTTTTTTTTTTGGTAGATCTGATAGAGCCATAAAACAGAGAACAAACAAGGAGGCAGTTAACAAAGCAAAACTGCTCTTTATGTATTTAGCATGACAGTTTTATGAGTGCAGTACACCAAAATGGTTCCTGCAATGAGAAATCTAATAAATGTAAGTTATATCAAGGCAAAAATGCACTATGGCCCATGGTACTCAGTGTCATACTGTTATCAGGCCTATTTTAATCAGTTTAAGCAGCTGAAATGCAGAAAGGTCACAGTCAAGTTTTTTTCCCCTCCGCAAAGACAAAAATTTAGGTGGTATTTCTGAAGAAGGACCTAAATACCTAAGGGCACCAGCTCCCATTTGATCTTTGAAGCTAAGCAGGCTCGGCCCTGGTTAGTATTTATATTTCAGAGGAAGGAACTGGCAAAACTGGCTCTGAGTATTCCTTGCCCTAAAAAGCCTTATGAAATTCATGGCATTGTCATAAGTCAACAGATGACTTGAAGTCACGCAAGCACACATACATGCATTTCTGAAGAAGACAAAGCAAACCAGAAATTTTGCTCAGAGAACAACTTGAGAACAAATAATGATGCTACTTTGAAATTCTACAGGCAAAAAATGTCTAGCTTTCTATGGCCGCTATAACGAGTAACTCCTAACTTGTCTGCCAAGGCCACTAATATATCACAAGAGGACTGTAGTTTGTTGGCTTAGCTAAAGAGTCACTAAACTCTGGCAGATTGGTTTCTGAGGTTCCATTTTAAATTTCAGACTCCATCTTTATGCAAGTACCTTCCAGTACCTCCACCAATTATTTATCCACCCCAGCTGGCTTCCTTACTCCAAAAGACCTCCATCATTGCTGTTGTTGATGATTATCTTCAGGGATTATGAAAGTCTTTTTGATGCATTTTGATAAATTAATTACTTTACTGAACTTGCTGTCTATCCTTTTTTTAACTGCTCAGGCTTTACATACAATGTTCCATTATTGTTTTCCTTACCTGGAGAGTAACAAATCTGAAAAGCTATTGGTATGGCAACCTGCCATGCAAGCAAGGATGCTGGAAAACCAGCTTTCTTACTCCTGTGGAGAGTCCCATGTGATCATTGTAGACAGATTTAAGTGAGCTTCTCCACAAAGAGTTTGGTCTCTGTATGGAATTGTATGCAATATACATTGTTTCTATCTCTGATCTCTGAATCGAGCCTTAGCTCCTTTTCTTTTCTTTAACAAGAGCTGGATACTCGTGGAATCCTGTCTTGCCCTGGGTGCTGATGATAAGCTGAAACTGAGCTTGTTTTTAAAAACAAAAACAAACTTTAAATGAAATAAATCCTAAAGTGTTATGAGCACAAGAACATTTACCTAGGCAATTTGTCTCTTCATGCTTGGCTGTTTTGGTCCTGCTTTCTTCCAGTCACCCCATACTGGGTAGTTCTACCCACATGTCTGCATCAGGTGCAGTTGGATAGCTCTCTCTTTTCCAGAAGTACAAAGGAGGTGCTCTGCCTTGTGACACGGAGCATTCCATATTCTTCTTTTACACATTAAAACAAACCTGTCTGAAGTATAAGTATGAAGTTTCCACCTTAGTGTCAGTTCAAAGGTATGAGAAACTCTAACCAAAGCATATAAGTGCATGCATATATATATATATATATATATAAGAGAGAGAGAGAGAGAGAGAGACAGACAGACAGACAGACTTACATTCTATTATAGCAATTTCCTTTAAGCCTGAAATACAATGCCACATGTCAATGTATCTGTGAAAATAGTTCTCTTTAAATGCTCAGAATACTATTGTGTCGAGTCTAGGATTGACATTTTTGCTGAAAGCATCGGCAGCTCTTTCTGGTAGTGCTGCACGAAGGCCAAAAGCATCCAGGTTCGATCTTAGTGGAAAGCCAAATTTTCACAGGCAATGCATTTGGCTGAATGTGATTACAGACTGAACAAGATGCAAAGGAATCAGGGGAAATCAAGAATGTTCAATGACTTTCTGATGCATATGTATCACTTTGTTTCCTCATGGGCTTATTACTGATAGTTTTTGTTCAAATCTGAAAGATGTTCAGGATCTTTCCCTGGTAAAATGAAACAAAGAGGGAACCATACCATGAAGGATTATAAAAAATTATCATATATATTAATCTTATGCCTTTCTAGAGACTTCTGCCAAGTTCATAAGCTGGTTAGGTAACAGCTCTCTCTTTCCACAGCAAATGAGAAATATTTTAGGCTTCAGTGATTGTGAGGCTCTCAGTTGCAAGATGTTCTGCTGAATTCATATTATTCTCACATTTCATCTCACAGTCTGGTATTCTTGAGGGACAGAGCTGGGATAACAACAGCCTCCCAAGAAAAGTACTGCCAGAGGCAGCCAAAAATCTGTTTGTGACAGTTGCTGTGGCCACCTAATCAATCTCAAGCTGAAATCAAGCATGCATTTTCTCCAATTACTCCAGAAAAGAGGAGGAGGGGAAATCCCCTTTGACCAGAGAGCCAACAAAACCATCACAAGAGAGCCACCAGTTGTTAACAAGACAGCAGAAGCTTTATTGTTACAAATGATACTGCCATGTCAGTCTGAAAAACATTTTCTCAAGGGGAGAAATCCTGCTCATTTCAGTGAAACTTAAGAGCAAATCCACATGTTCAGGAAAAGCAATAGAATACAAAAAACCTTGTCTCCCACTGTGTGCTATCTGATAAAGCCAGTAAGGGCTGCATGCTTGAATACTCCATCACCAGCACCATGCAGAACATCTAACTTGTGGGTAGACAACACATCAGTGCTGGGCTGAACTGCTTAAAAACATAAGAGCCCTACTGGATCAGAGCCAAGGCAGGCTGGGTCTAGCATTCTGTTCTCACAGCAGCTGGCAAGGACATGGGAGACAGACGTCTCAGTGAAAGCTTCAGCTCTAAGTATCTGGGGCAGAAGGATGTCCAATGGATGTGCTGTGTTTTTTAATATGTGTTAACATGTGTCGAATGTCTTTTTAATTGTTTTTAAATTAATGTTTTAATTGGAGTGGTTGTTTAATGCTTTGTAAACTTTTGCACTATATATTGTTTTAGCTATTTGTTTTAGCTTACATTGTTAGCTGCAATTCATTTTATTGCAAGTCACAATTCATTTTGTTTCCAAGTAAATACACTTACTCTGAAAACAGCAAATCTCATCTGATATTGGAAGCTAAGGTCAGGCCTGGTTAGTGCTTGGAATGAGGACCCCCCAGGAACACCAGGTACTGAAGATTATATCTCATAAGAAGGCAATGGCAAACCACCTCTGAGTATTCCTTTCATAAGAAAACCTTATGAAATTAATGGGGTTATTATGTTGACAGGCACCTTGAAGCCACATACACACAGAGACAAGTATTGTTGGGATAGCAACAGGGTCAGATCTTACACACAAACTCTCTGGAGTTTATTACTATTTGATAGACATCTCTGTCCCAAGAATGCCATAGCAACATGTCTGAATAATGCCAGAGATACCCTGGCATAACATTATGTTACCATATCCTTAGCCCTAACACAACTGTATTGGTACTCAGGAAATCACAAGCATCATATATAATGAGAGATTTGAAAAGTTACTTTTTTGGACTGCAGCTCCCAGAATCCTCCAGCATGGGCAATAAGTTAAGAAGTAGGAAGTAATCAGCCAGCATTTACAAAAATCTCTTTTCCTTGGTTAACACATTTTCTTTTCTTTCAAACTTTTCTGGATAGTCATCTGTGCTGAACTCTGGAAAGATCTTCAAAGACTCACGATTTGAGAGGGAAGAAATAATCCTCAAAACTTATGAATGTTACTTCAATGCTTGGTCAAGTAACACAGCCAAATGGGAGAAAGCAGAAAGTGATGGCTTTTTGTTATAAATTAATTATACTAAAGTGTCAAGGAAGGGAGAACTGTAACATACCAATAAATCAAAACACTCTCAAATGTCTAAACCATTTCTCAACAGAACTGAAATATGGTGGTAATATCTTTATTAGGCTAATCAAAAAGGCACAGATTCTCTAAGCATGTACCATTTTGTGAGTCTGAGATTTGTTTTAACATAACTACTCCTGAACTCATTTCAAAAACAAGTGTGACCAATCTATGTTAGATTGGGTTGGGCAAAATGTGGCACCCAGGGCTGTTTTTGTAGCACCCAAGGATTGAAAAAAATAGAAGAAAAAAAGATTAGAAAGTGTTTTTGCTCCCAAATGCCCGCAGAGGGGTAACATTTTTGCTGTCTTCTTGAATCATTTTAGGTCCAGAAGAGGCTTTTTTCTAAAATAGGAAATGAGTGTGAAGTGACATCTAATCACTTCCTGTGGCTTAACAAAAGGCCCAGGGGATCTCCAAACACGGCACAAATGCTCCCCTAGAGAGCATTTGGGGGCCAAAAATTATTTTTTGTGAGTGGTGCTTTGAAGGGTCTGGCCCTCTAAGATCTCCTGGGGAGCTAAAGTGGACCTTTAGCCTCCCACAGTTGCCCACCCTTGTCTTAGATATATTTTTCCTATGAATTGTAGAATGATAACTTGGTTCACGAAACTACTTGTTCCCCAGAACTCTTAGAAGAAGATAGTATTTGACCATGAATCAGTGACAATTTTTCTATTCTGCTTGTGTGTGTTGTGATATTTGGTTATCTGGACAATGAGTCACAAAATGAGCTGTAAGCATCTGTATGGACATCATAACGAATCCCAAAACACCATCATGGATGGATTGCCAAGAAGTGTCTTTGTTTAAAACGACTTCTCCTGAAGCAAACCAGACCTTGCCAAAATAGTGGTATACTGAGTAATTTTCCTGTGATGTTCTTCTGTAATTTAACAGAGAGACCTTAAAGGAACAAAACATCAGCAGAGAGCCCTAAACCAAGAACTGTAAGAGCAACAGAGCTGTAGAAACTTTCATGGCTATGTTTTTAAAAATAGAGAACTTGACAGTAATGTATTATGATAAATTGCCCTATGGCCTGAACAAACTCTGCAGAGATTTTTTTTCCCCAGATCAAAGATTCTATATAATCAACTGAGTAGCTTCTCTGTCCTCAGCGATGTCTCAACAGTCCATACATGTATATATATTTTCAAATAACCCACAAATATACCCCCTCAGAGGTACTCAGACTTGATAAAGATGTTGGTTCCATTTTGAATAGGAAGACTTGGCATATGGATATTTTAGCATCGCCATCAGGGCTTCATAACCACAGGACAAATATGTTGGCACAGCCTAGGCTCCATAAGCAAAACCCAAACAGAATTTTGATACTAAAGGGTAGAATTCCTCTCTCGCGCACAACTTTAGGAATTAATTTTCTTTCCCTCTAGAGCGAATTAATGTGCAAAATGTTGAATGGGCCAAGTCTGAATCTCCAGAATGCCAGTTGGCCATTGTCTCCCATACATAATCTTCAACAAAATTATTCAAAACCTCTCCAGAACATATAAACCAGATGCTCATTTTGCTGGCCTCTGAAGATTTACAGATGCTGTATGGATGTACTTTTAATTCCTCTTTATGTTTATAGAGTTCCATTATTTGTCTTTTTCTCAGGCCCCTGGGGTATGTTGAAAAAGGGGATTGAGAGTGTCACTGACTTATATCATGCAGTTAATGCTTAGAGATAGGGGAATGAGAATTGTCTAATTTGCCTCCAGCAGTGTTTAAATTAGATTCCAGATGGAAAGCTCTGATTTCCACTTTAAAAACCTGCTAGCAATAATCTAGGTCAGGCGGGAAAAATTCAGCAAATCAATATTTAAAACATATTGTGCTTAATTTTGTAGGTATTAATTCAAGATGAGAAAAAACTGAAAGATCTTGATTGCAGACAAAAAGTCTTTATTTGGGTGAACAGTATTTTACTCCCCATGTAGTTTCAGTGAAGTTTCTTTCTCTTTCTGGTATTAACAGCAGTCTCTCTCACTTGAACAAAACAGAAGATGGCAGAAAAGACAGTCTTTCTTTTTCAACTATTTTTTAAATCTCCAACTAACCTGAGTTTCTAATGCCGCTCATGTTTTCTGTGATTCTCTTCCTTCTCCGTCTCTCTCTCTTTCTCTGGCCATTTCCGCACTACACTGTTATAGTGCTATTATTCCACTTTTAACATCCTATGGAATCCTAGGGTTTGCAGTTTAGTCAAAGAGCTCTTTGGCCTCAGTAAGCTGCAAACCCCAGTATTCCACAGGATGTTGAAAGTGGAATGATAGCACTATAACAGTGCAGTGCAGAAATGCCCCCCTCCTCTCTCCCTCTCCCTCTCTCTCCTTGTTGCTGGCTCTTCTTATCTTTCACTCCTCACTAACTACACAACACCCCAGGAAGAGTCAAGAGGAAGGAGCCAGACATTTCAGCCTTCCCTGTCTCTCTCACACACACACCTACCTTTCATGTTCAGATTGAGTCAGAACACAGCCAGTAATTTGTAATAGGCAGATACTCCATTTCATCATACTGAACAGTAGTGAAGTACAGACCTGGCCATTAAAGGTAAAAAAACCAACACTGTCTCAGTGTGTTACTGAAAAGAAGTAAGTAGTTACTAAAGTAACTCATTAGAAAACCACAATTCTAACATACTAGAATTGCATTATTCTCAGTGACACTTACTATAAGGGTAAGTTCTTCCTTAGCTGCAAATGGCTAAACTGAGGCACTAAAAATGTTTTCATTTATAAGCAACGAAACACTTTCCCAGCCATAATGCTGCAGTTGACTTCTAGTAGAAGATGCTGGAGACCATTTTGAATATCTCGTGATATAATCATAATGCCATTTCATGTAAAAGCTGTCTAAAAGAAGTGGAAGTATAATGTAATTCATTTGAAATGTTTCTCAAGGTGCTAGAATTGGGGCTTGGTAACATTCAAATACAGCCTGGATTCCTTGTTTGTTTGGACAGGAACTTTCAGAATCTCCCAGCCAATGTGATCGTGGGCCTTGCTGAGGGAATCCTCTGAGTTTTCATCAGAAGAAGTAGATTTTCCAAGCTCTAGTGGAGCATTGTTCTGCATTGTTGTGCACGTTGAAAGAAAGCTGAGAATTTCTTCATACTGTCCTTAGATTACTAACATTTGTGATTAATGTGTTTTGTGTGTGTTGATTATGGAACAGTTCACACCAAACATGCAAATGCTGGATGGGGTAGTGGATCAAGGTGGTGGATTAAATTTCAAGATTGTGCACATAAACATATAGGCAATTGGTTAATTATCTTGTGTAATGATCACTAGTATGCACAAAATGGTGAGTACAGTACCCATCTAAAAACACAGGAAACTTCTTTATGCAATGTTGGATCGCTGACTCATGTAGCTCATTCAGTACTGACAGGCATACTAATAGTAACTGCGGACACTTAGGTCCAATTTCTATTGGTCTGTCAATTGTTGACTGGCAAGCCTGGGTATGTCGGTCAACAGTGGGCTAATCGATGCAAGGATCCAGACCCATGTTTTGGCCAACCCACTGTATGCTGTAGCCAATAAAGTTGTGGCTTTTGTTTCCCTTTTGTTGTGTTGTTTTATTTATTGCCCCTACCCACACAAAATCCCACCAATCCAATCAATCAGTGGCAGCTGAGACTAACTGGATTTGTGCCTTGGTGTTTCTCTGTATTCTCCATTCCTCCTGTCCTGCAGTGAATATCCAGAAAATTTATTCCCTGTATTATCAACAGTACTATTAAATTTTTCATTTAATAATGGAATTATTATTTCTGTTTGTATCTACTCTCAACAATAGGAATAAAACTATCTGCCCCTTACATTAGAGGAGGAGGAGGAGGAGGAGGAGGAGGAGGAGAGGAAGAGGAAGAGGAAGAGGAAGAAGAAGAAGAAGAAGAAATAATAATCATAAGGGGTTAGCTGATCTATTTTGAGGAGGATAACATTCAAGGCAAGCTGCAAAGCCCCCTATTTTGGTTAACAGGAGGTGCTTCTTTTCCAAAATGTATGGTGAGTGGACTGGAAGCTTATAGCAGTATTGCTCTAAAGTAATACACATTCTTTGAAAGTTTACCTCAAAGAGCTAGATGCTCTTTTTTTATGCCTGCTTTGTTCACTAGCTTCCCTAAGAAAACTAATTTGCATGAGAAAATGACACTGCTCTGATCTATTTAATTAAAGTGTATAATGCATCAGTGGCTGACCAAAAAAAGGAAAAAAGGAAAAAAGAACACCAGAGTCATCAGCTTTACTGCACAATCACAAGTAGCCTGTGGAATGAAACACCAGGCCTTCTGCTCCGAGCGCATAAAGCAAACCCCCAGCCACTTAGAGAGCTGGATTTAGTACACTATAAGTCTTTGTCAACTTCCATCTCCTCACCCTCCTTCTGTCTCCATTGAATTATCCGTTATGCTCCATGGCCCAGAATGAAAAATGAAATCAAAGGAAAATGAGAAGAGCATGAAAACATCTTTCAATCTCTTCTTGAACAAGTAATCCAGTTGGAGAGCTTCCTATAGTTTTTACCATTTCATTTTCCTCATGTGCTCATATCATCTTCTGAGCACATGCTATGGCTGCAGTGGTGAGGCTATCAGCTGTGTGGAGTAAGTCTTTCTTGGTGGTAGCTCCTATGTTGTGGAACTCTTTTCTATGGGAGACTCACCAAATTTGGTACCTTTATGCTTCAAATAGGTTTTGAGTCATGTATCTTTGTGGCCATTATTTATTTATCTAATGTACAAAAGTCAAAGTTTGTGAGTTTGTCTGTTTGTGTCAGGCAGGCGGAGACCTCATATGATTGGCTGTGTCAGGTGAGAAGACCTCATATGATTGGCTGCCTGTGAATATTCTATGGACTCCTGGGGTTGGCAGTTTAGGGAGGGGACTTTAGAATTCTCAGCCAGAGAGTTCTTGCGCCTAGCTGGTTGCTATGGAGATGAGGCCTAGCACCAAGAAGGAGGAGGACACTGTATTCCCTCAGGAACCCAGCCTCTGCATGTTACTAACTCTGAATACAGATTGGATTGGGGAATATCTGGAAAAGTTACAGGTACTTAATGAGACAGTTTGAAGAATTAGAGACACAAGGTCTCAAATCTTCCTAACAAGTACTACCTATGAGATAATAAAGTCCCAAGGAATTCCGGGTATATAAGCTAGTTTTCTATAAAACTACCTGTATGTGTGATACTTTACAAAAATGGGTTTGACAGGTCCCTGTGCCAAGGAGATTACAACAGTTAAAAAGACATGGGGAAACAAAAAGGGAAGGAATGGCAAATGGAAGTAGGGAAAATAGGAGAGGAATACGTAATTATTTCAATAACAAATGCTTTAGGTTGAATACATTAAGGTACTGGGAAGAAGATAGTATACAAAGGATGCATATGAAAGAAATAAGAAAGGAGACTGAGCAGAGTCATTCTGGTAACTATTCCAGGCATAAGGAGCAGCAAGGGAGAAAGGGCGGAGAGATTTCAAGAAGATAAACTTCAGATAGCTGAAGATAGTGGAGCTGAAAAAGCACAGATCATAGGGATGGATGTATATGCAGGATATAAGGGTGGAGAGGTTTTTTAAAAGAGCAAGACAATGTCGATGGAGAGCTAAAGCAAAGGACAAGAAACTTTGTCCCAGAAGCACAGGGAAGTTAGTGGAAAACACACCACTATTTTATGTTAAGTAAGTTGATTGCATTCATGTAGAAATTGCTGTTATGTGCCTTCAAGTCAACTCCAACTTTTGGTGACCCTGAAGATGTAGGAGGCTTGTCTTTGCCTTCCTCTTAGGCCAAAAAAGTGTGTCTTGCCCAAGATTGCTTGATAAATTTTCATGGCTGAGCAAGCATTCAGGACTTTATCACATGCTGGTTTGTAACACGATTGCCCTGGCATAGTTCTATTTCTTTTATCTCTCCTTATCACATGACATCAGCACTCTGAATAGCATTCCCATCATTATTTCTTCATCTCTTTTCATTCATAGGAAATACCTGTGAATGGCTTCAGTAACACTGCATTTCCAGTATTGTATACTGGTGCAATAGTGTCATTGCAGCAGTCATGTGGTCTGTATTCTCCCCATTCCTCCTCCCTATCCCCAGTGTCTGGACAAAGAAGACATCATGATACAGGTGAATAACCTTGCTTTTACGCCATCCCCTCCAGATATTTTTCTTTTAAATTGGGTGTGTGTGGTTGCCACCATGCCATCATGAAATGCTGCATTACTACCATGTAAAATGTAATGTTGTAATGCTGTAATGGTGACAGCACAGGAAACTGTAACTCTGGACAAGACCAGATGGCATCTCCACAGGATAAAGAATGCCAAAATGAAAGAGGAAGTCCCCAGCTGTGCAGTTTCAGCAATATAAGAAAGAAAAAAAACAGAGAAAAATAGAGGGCATGTGCTAGCCCCAAAAGGGGAAGAGAGGCAGGGTTAGTTGGGTGGTGTGGAAGACTGATTCCACCAGCATGGCATAATATTATTGCAGAGAGGTGTATTAATAACTTTTTCTATACCAGTATGTTTTTGTTACCTTAAACAACACTGTTGCTATAGGACAACTCTTGGAAATGAGACCAAGCCTGTTAGGATTCAGCCTTCATTTAGCAGAGATACACAGAGAAGTGGTTAAAAGCTTGTCTAATGACTTGTGGCTTCAGTTGACTGATGCAATAAACACGAATGCAGGCAGCTTTGAATAAAAGACTTAAAATACTTTACTAATGGCTTTTCATTTACATCTGTATTGATAGCCTGCTACTTGACTAACTAGTGAATAAGTAGAACCTTCGGTTTAACTCACCATCCATCTTGATGGGATGCGAAGCGTGCAGAGTTCAGAGGATAGCAGCCATGAGGACGAACAAAGAAGAAGAGAAGCGTGAGTCTGAGAAGAGGGTCTTAACTTTAAGACCAATGACCTAAGCACAGTCTGGGTCACATGATCTGATCACCTGAGAACTAAAGGTATTTATGATCATGCAATAAAAGACAGAGAAAGCAAATGGAGAAGATCTGACATGTAGGAAACAAAAGGAAACCCTATCTGGCTATTTGCCCACTTGTTCTAAAGAACAAGATGGGGGGGAGAGAGAATGCTGGAATTTTCCAACAACAACAGACTAGTGTGATAGAACCCTCAGTCTCTGGTGTCCCAGAGTCCCAGGCCATTTCCGCACGACAGTCTTATAGTGCGATGATTCCGCTTTCAACCTCCTATGGAATCCTGGGGTTTGCAGTTTCAGGAGGGGCCATCGCACTATAAGACTGTTGTGCGGAAATGGCCCTAGTCTAACATTCAAACCATTACAACACATGGGCTCTCTAATAATGTTGAAAGGGAGATATTTATTACACTTATATCGGCTCTGACTTGCAGTATAAATTAATGCTACATGGGTGCACTGAAAAGATTACCAGAGTTCAAATGCACGAAAAAGATGATCAGAGTTCAAATGAAAAACTGTGGCCATTACTTTATTCCTCCCCTCACTGCTCCCATTTGTCCCTATTTTGAAATTGGGGAGAAAGGAAACAACTGTATGAACTTTAGAAATTCCCATTTCTTACCCACTCACCCACTGTAAGGGAATGAATGAAGATTTTAAAAACATGCACACAGAGGAAAGATTCAAGAAAGAATTTTAATAGGAAATGTAATCTATAAACCACGTCTTCTCTAGTCGTCATCCCCTTCAATAATACCCAGAACACCCACGCCATCAACAATACTCCACAAGAAGAATTCTCAGGGGTTTTTTTTAAGGAGGCAGTGATCTATGGCCATTTCCGCACTATACTGTTGTAGTGCTATTATTCTACTTTCAACATCCTGTGGAATTCCAGGGTTTGTAGTCTACTGAGACATGCCTCTCCCTAAAGTGCAAACCCAAGAATTCCATAGGATGTTGAAAGTGGAATAATAGCACTATAACAGTGTAGCACGGAAATGGCTTTTGTCTTTTATCAGTCATGTCATTTCCACCAGTGCTGAAGTGGTGTTCAGTCACTGCAGTGACAGACCGCATGCCTGTGTTGTACTGAAAAGGGCATGGAGAATCTAGGAAAACTGGCATAGGGAAGTGGACATTTCTATGCTATATGTGTTCAGGTATCTGAAGATTTCCTCTTCAACAGACACCTCCTCTAGAACTCCACATATTTGATGTAGCTTTGATGTAGCTTTGAAAAAAAATCTTCTGTCTCTGGTAGCTGTTTTCTTTCTGGGGACCCATCACTGTCCCTGAAATTGCAGATACTTTTAGAATTCATTCTTCAGCAAGGTTTCTAGGAGATGGATGGATGGATCTAGGAGAGAAAAGAAAAACATAGGTTAGGGAAAAGGGACAGAAAAGTGTCACTTAGATATTTGCTTGAGCTGGAATATATTATGCCCCAGTTCTAGTGACAACAACTGCCAGCCTAATGGTTTTCAGAAGAAGAAAAAAATAATGATTTGCTGCTGCATCTGGATGGGCCATTTCTGGGGAAAATATCAGACTACATGCCCTCACCCCCATCTGACAACCCATCTGAAGTCTTCCTATCATTTTCTAATCACACATGTTATCTGGGCATCTGCAACTGGTCCACTTTGAAGCAAGAGTATAGGAATGTTATTGCAAAAGGTGGGGGACCTTGAGGTCCTCCAGCAGTACCCGTGCCTCCATAAAAAGGTGGGGAAATATTAGCTCAAAACGGGAGGCCTGAGAGAGGTGGGATAACTTTACAGGGTCTTTTCACCAGTGTATACCAGTACTAACTGTAGGATAACAGTTGGAGATCAAAAAGGATGTTTTTATTGGGGGAAATTGACAAGAATGCAAACAATGAAACAGTCAGAGAGAAAGAAAGAAAGAAAGAGAGAGAGAGAGAGAGAGAGAGAGAGCAGGCAGGCAGGCAGGCAGGCAGGCAGGCAAAGTTGGAGATTGAGGAGCTGGGACGAAGTGGGTGATATTTACCAATCCTGAAGCAGCAGAAGATTAAAGTGAGCTTTTTCAGACTTGGGGGAGTCTGAGGGCTGTACAATGAACTGAAATCCGGGAGAGAGGCCCTCACACAGCATAGCACACCATGTATGTTCAAGGTGTCAGCAAGCAACCATCCAGGATTTAAATACCTGATACAAGATATAAATATTCCTTTTTCTGCCCTGAGGGAAGTGTGTGAATTGCTCTCTGGTATAGCCAACAAAGGGGTCTGGAAGATTCTAATTGCCTTTACAGCCAACGACAAAAACATAGGAGGATATCACAATAGCTTCTTTTACTGAAGAGGTGGAAGAACAAAAGGATTGTTTCAATGCTTAAAAAGGTAGTAGGATCTGAGCCTTCTAGCAGCTTCATTGGCTATTATCTTTCAGCTAGGGTACTTTAGAGAACTATCTAAAACTTGTCAGGTTAAGTTTTTTTTCTGCTGATTGATTCATCTAAATCTATGACCTGGCCATACTAATGCTTGTCTTAGCTTCAGGAAGCTTCCAATCAGAGTCCTTTGTCTCCACATAGCTTTTGAGTCATAAGTGCAAGATTTATTTCATGACATTTAAACAATATTTATAGCCAACCATACTGTATCACAGATTGGGATGTACAGCATGGTAACAGGAAGGCTGCCGGAAGAAGGTTCTTGTTCTCCCATAGAGGTGTAAGTTGCTGTTTAATGGCCTCATGCATACCCCTCCGTGATGAAAAACAGACATTGTATTGTTAAGGTTTAGTTTCCAACAACTTCAGCTTGTTTTCTAGAAGATTCAAAATGGGTATCAGATACCATCTGAATATGCCATCCCCTTACTGCAGGATATCTAGGGACAAGGCTAATGGCCCGGTGATCTCTGTGTACTCCAGCACCAGCAAACACTCAAGTGCTGAGATCCTTCCCAAGGAGTACGGTAGTAGCCTGTGATGTCATCCAGTTTTTCAAGCAAAGCAGACAGGAGTCCATGTAGTTGTTTCAGTGCATCAAATTTGGAATTCTACCTGTCTTTGTTTCGAATCTTCAAATATCACATTGGACATGGATGTTCTCTACAATCTGTGCTGACTAATCCTATTTGGACCTTGGCTTGCTGTACTTTCCCATCAAGAAATGAAAGTCTTGAGACTAACATTTTCACTGCAATAAGAAATCAGGGTTTGTATGTCATGTGTTGCCACCAATTTGATGGTTTTTGCTAGCACTCCTCTGGTGTGGTGGCAAACAGGATATTCAGTGTGCAGAATCTCAGATGCACATTATTTTCCTCCATCTCCTCCTCCTCCTCCTCCTCCTGATTGAAATCCACAGCATCTACTGCTGGTTCTTAGGTCTCCAAAACTGGAAATATTTGGACGAAATTTGAGTTGTTGTTCTTTGCAGGGCATTTGACTCTTCTATGAATTTGGATCTAGCCACGCACATTTTGCAATGCCTTTTCAAAGATGTCAAATGTATGGCTGCCTTTAAGATGTTTTCCAGCCAACACCACAAATTCATGCTTAAGAGTAGCTGGATTGGTCCAGTGAGATTCCCCTGCCCCCCCTCCAAAACTCTTCATGACCTAATCCAGCAAACTGCAGTGGTTGCTACATATGACACAGTATCTATCTCTTCTGTTAGTTCTTTGTGCTGATGGAGAGAGTTTATTTAGTTCTATTTTTCAGTCTTTAAACAAATAAGAGAGATGTTTTTGGAACTTGATATCAAACACAATTCACAAAAGTAGCTTTTCTTACAAGCTGAAGGGGCAGTGTACAAGTTTAACAATTGGTCTGTCAATACTATGCTATACAATACAATACTATACTGGTGTCTAGCTCTCCAAATGCCTGCTGGAGCTTTCTTCATGGACCATTATTCCCCTTCTCTCTTCATTGGCATCCACTGTGTACCTTCCTTTCTCCCAGCTGCAAAAGTACAAATGTATTGTGCCTGTGACACACACACACCCCGCCACCTCCAACCACTGATTGGCTGCAGGGATGCACACAGTACCAACTGCAGAAATTGCCAACCCTTTATCTCTTTGGAGGGAATTCAGTAATGGAGGGGACACCGCTGAGAAGTCGCTGTTACTAGTGCTCACCAGCCTTCCTGACTGTTGCTTTTCTTATAATATACAGTAGCTTCAACACAGCTACTCCTGCCATATTTTTTTAAAAAAAATCCATAGATATTCTTACACAAATTATTTACTTATCCAAGTAGGCTGAAATACAGGCACAGGGCAAAAAAAAAAGCACAGTTCAATGCTGTTTTAAATCTATAAATGCACTATATTTTTTATATTTTTTCCCCTCTTCCCACACCTAAAGGGGAAAAATGTATTCCAACCTTGATGTGAAGAATGTTTAACAAAACTGCCTGAGATATAGCTGATTTTTAAAAAGGCTCTGTCAACATAAAAGAGATTATATTTCAGCACAGTTTCCAGCACCATATGGTGACTAAGCAAGTGGGAAGAATTGATGCTTAACATGCAATTCTACTGATTTTTGCTTACCAAACTCATGTGGAAAATTACAGCTCCTTTTATTCCCCCTCCCCGAAAAAACTCTCTACATTACTTTGAGAATGATGTATTGGAAGACAAGTTAAGTGTAACACATTCCACTTTCACCATATGGTAATACCATTTAAACAACTGGGATGCCTGTACACCTTGGTAAAGTCTATCTTGTTCTGTCCCTTTAACTTTTGGTAGAAGGAGTCTCGCTTGACAGCAAACGCAGGGTGCTGATTTTGGTTTTTTTTTTTAATCTTAGCCTAAAGGAATGCCACATAATCAGAACTAACAGTACCTCCATGAACCAATATGGTCTCCTCCTAAAGCAGTTTTTAAAGTTGAGGCTCAAAGTAGAACATAAAAACTGAAATATGGGACTAAATGTTGGAAGATCAGAGTTTTAGTCTTTGGTTAGCCATGGAACTGACTGGGTCATTGGGCGAGTTATGCTCTCAGTTATGCTCTCTCCCTGTCTTTGGGCCTTTCTGCCCTGCACTGTTATAGTGCTATTATTACACTTTCAAGATCCTGTAGAATTCTGGGGTTTGTAGTTTATTGAGGCCAAAGAGCTCTCTGGCTGAGAATTCCAAAGGCCCCTCCCTAAACTACAAACCCCAGGATTCCATAGGCTGTTGAAAGTGGAGTAATAGCACTATAAAATGTAGTGGAAAGACCCTTTCTCTCTGCCTGAACTGGCAACAATGCTATGAAAATGAAGTGTGACTTTCCTTTCTCTGGCATATCAGCGAGACAGTACTTCACCCTTGCAGTTCAAATAGTAACATGTTCTACCACAGAGATTTAGTGAACAAAAAAACACCTTTGGACAAACTGGGGCCCTTTTCACACGTGGGCGGCGAAATGGGGAAAGCCACACCAAAACGGGGCATACCTTGTTCTGTGGCCCGCGGAGCAGCGCATTTCGCTGCTCTACATGCAGCAGCGTCCCACAGCGTCCTCGGCACCCGGCAGCGCTCGAAATGGCGGATTTTGACTGGTGGAGCCTCTCCACCAATCGGAGAAGCTCGCCAGCTGGAAATCCTGCCCCCTGCCCGGTTTGCAGGGACGCCCTTTCGAGCGTCCGCAAATACACACGGGCACTGCGACGGGGCTGGATGGGGCTGGACGCCCCGTGCCTTTGAAAAACCACATAAAATGTGGTTTTTCAAAAGCACACGGCGCCGCCACTTGCGGGCACCCAACCGCGGATTGGTGTGTGGATTTACGCGCGAGTAATCCACCCCAATTCGCGTAACGGTGTAGATGACCTCCACGGAGGTCGATCTACACTGTTTTTTTAAACCCCATGTGAAAAGGGCCTGGCAGTCTTCTGATCTGATTCAGCAGATGTGCAGCCCTTTGTATGAGCCATAAAGGAGAAGATATCCCTTGCTGGTTTATTTTATCTCAAATTGGTACTTTCTGAGGATTGGTATTTTTGATGGATAATTCCCTCCCTCCAGAGATAAAAGTATCCAGTTTAATTCCTATCCAATGTTATAGGCTCAGTCTTAAGAGAGAGGGGAGGGGAAACATTCCTGCTTCACACATTCTCTGTCTGATCCAGGGACTACATTTCTCTCCAGCCCTGACAACATCGAGACTTCCTGAAGAGCTCACTGCTTTCTGACTATAAAGGGGCCTGCGAACTTTTTATTTTATTTTATTTTATTTTATTTTATTTCACTTATATGCCATCTTTCTCCTGGAGTGGGACCCAAGGTGTCTCACAAAAAGAATCAATTAAAACCTAAAAACAAAAATTTAAAAAGAAATTAAACACTATCACATTAAAACAGCATATAAATTGTTTACAACTTTGCAATGGACAGGTGTGGATTTTAAAAGAGTTGATTGATTGATTTGGTAGTCCTGAACAAGAATCAACTCTTACTGCTTTTCTTTTACTGCTTTTCTCGTTCGCAGTCAGTTCATAGCCAGGAATCAGCTGGTAGCTCCTACTTCTTATCTCAGCGGCTGATGACCAGAGTTTTAACTTTTTCCTTTCTTTCCTATTTTGGAAAGAGCTCTACAGAAGAATCTGTTTGTTTGTTTGTGCTTTCTCCACAGTCACCTGACAAGGCAGTTCTAGTGATAGCTGCTCAATTCATGTCAGTGAGGCAAAGAATCCTGTTACTGTAGTTTCTAGCCTGGACTTGGGGTGATATTAGATATCACTTTGATATCAATAATTTGCCCTTCTTTACCTATTCCTCTCCACGTGCTGCGAGTTCCCCCGGGCAAGCTCGCAGACACGCACAGCCACTAATTGCTGTAATATTCCAAACAATACAGGCTGACCAGAAATAGCCGTCACGCTGCTTCAGGAGACATCAAAGGCAAGTACTCTATTATGTATGCCGAGCAGGCAGCTTGATTAGAAGAATCCTCATCTGTCAAGCACTCTGCATTTGCATACTGTCTACTCCTTTGTCAATTCGGACTTAACTCAATCATGCTAAATTCTGGCCTTTCGGAGGCTTTGTCTCAGCCCGAAACTCAGTACGGACTAGCCTACGGCCACATTTCCCCCTATGAAAACCCCTGACTTTGAGCACTTCTTTGGATTGCTCGGATTGCTCCCGACTTCCATCTGGCCTTGCTGCCACTTTTCTTGGCGAGCCTTCCCCTCAGTCCCACCTACTGAGATTCCATACCTCCGAACTTCTTCTGCAGACTACCCGGGCTTCAGGACAGGTGTAGTATTACCCAAACCAACAACTCCTCTAAAAATCCCTCTATCCCACTCCAACCTTTATTTCTATAGGTATCTGTGTGAGTGTGCTACATACACTGTTTGATTGTATTTTAATAAAAACCACAATTATTATTTCAATTCTGTTTGCTCCTTGACTCGGCCTGACCCCGTAGACATTGGGTAAAAGATTCCGCTCCGTTGCCCTGCCTCTCTCATTGCTAGCTTGTGCTCCGTGCTAATTTCCCCAACTTATATAATTGAGAGTGCATTTAGGTGTCCCTCCCGGGACCCCCAGAAAACAGGGTAACAATCCACTCCATGTTTTAATCTGTACTTTAGTGAGCCTTGCATAAGTAAACAAAACATTTTGAACCTTTTAGAGACCTCTTGAAAGCTTCTTCCAAAATGTATCCAGGAACCACTTTTTAATTTCAGCAGGCCCCACTTTTGATTTCCATTTTGGTGCCAAGCATGCATGCCTATGCTTTTCTTTTCTTTTTTTAACATGTTCAGGCTAACTGACAAAGGCAGGCTTATCTTCTCTTGCCTTTTCTCTCTGTTTTGTTGTTCATGCATCCTCAGTTAGGGATTCTAGCAGTAGATAGAATTTACCTTGTGCAGGATTAACTACCCACCAGGGCACTACCCTTTCATAGTGGTAGGATTGTGTGCTCTTGTGAGGCAAGAGGCTATGCTGATGGCAGGAGTGCTGCTAGTAGGCTGTCCCATGTCAGATGAGCTTTTGCTGAGGAGCCAGACTACATGCACCAAACAGTTACTGGGCAGCAGTAATAATGGGTGTTGCTACTTGTGGAGGATCTCTCAGAGACAACAGCGCTGACACCCATAGTTAATGCTTGTTAGTACTGTGCAGAAGAAGGCACAGTGATCCCCCTTTCAATGTCTCTTACCAAGAAACCCCAATAATGAGATAATCCAAAATGAAACAACAGACATTGCCAGGAAATGAAAATCCCAGATCAGAAGACATTCAACAGGTACTAGAATACAGCAGGGGACAGCTGTGAGTTGCACTGTGCCTAAAGATGCAACTGGCTCAGACCAAAAGGACATTCATTTGTTGATGTGCTCAAAGGTAAAAGGAAAGTCCAAAGCTGCACTACACATATTGTAGGAACACGGCATGTGAGAAGCATGGATCAGGGGAAGCTAGACATAGTAAAATAAAAAATGATATCTATAAATATTGCAATACTCAGGGTGAGTGAGTTCAAGTGGCCAGGAATGTGACATTTTGAGTCAGATAGCTATACAGATAGGAAATGAAAATCTAAGAAGCAATGGGGTGGCCTTAATAGTGAAGAGAGATGTAGCACAATAGTTCTCATGCTATGGGGCAGGACTCTAAGGGGTGTGCAATGGTTGCTCGGGGGGGGCAGAAGAAAAGTCAAGTGCAGCAAATGTGAAATAGAAGGGCAAGCCTCTGTGTGTGTGTGTGTGCGCGCACCATTGAGGACTGACTGGTCTTTGTAAAAGAATGATGCAAAGCATCTTCCCCATTATGCCTTCCTCCAGCCTCAGCCATAGCAAAAAATGGCCTCTCTTTTTTAATGCTTTTCCCACTCAGCTTCCCCAAATGTTCTGTCATTGACACAGCAGGAGCGTGCCTCTTAGTGACCATGAGAACTCAGCAGTAAGGCAGAAGGCACATGTGGCACAAGGGGCCTGTAAGAGAGATGGGGGGGGGAGAGAGAGGCATAGGATAGGACATGGGAGGGGCTAACATGGAGCAGGGGGTGCAACCTCCTCTTGTAGATGTAAAGGAAGTCATGGGGCAAAAAGTTTGGGAACCACTGATGTAGCAAAAGCAGTCAAAAGAAAGAATAAGTCTCATCAAATAATAGCAATAATACTTCAGGAAAAACTGATCCATATAACCATAATCCAAGTTTATGCTCCACCTACAGAAGCAGAAGGAAAAGAAATGGAAAGATTCTATGCTGAAGTCCAGGACAAAACTGATCACACACCAAAATAAGACTTCTTGTTAATCATAGGTGATTGGAATGCAAAAGTAGGCAGGTATATGGGCGTAAAAAGTCTTTGTAAAAAGGACCTTCTTTGTCAAAGGCCATTTCCACACTAGACTGTTAAAGTGCTATTATTCCACTTTCAATATCCTATGGAATCCTGGGGTTTGCAGTTAGCCTCAAAGGTCCCTCCTTAAACTGCTGACCCCAGGATTCCATAGGATGTTGAAAGTGGAATAATAGCACTATAACAGTCTAGTGCAGAAATGGCCCAAGTGTGGTATGTCTGTATATAATGGAATAGACTGGAGTCTGAAACTATGAAACCAGTATAACAGCAGCATAAAATGTTTACAACAAAAAAAGTTCAAACGAAAGGGGGGAATATGTGCACCATACTAAGTTGCACCTTAAATTTCCTGGTCAGCTAGGTTTACAAACAAAAATCTGTGCCTGTGCTCACAGTGGTCCCAGCTAGGTCGAGCTGTAAATCTAGACAGTGCAAACTAATATACAGATATGGTTGAAGGTGAAGGTATCCATCCTGAGGTTATTGTGTATTAATAGGCAAACATGGTATTTGGCAACCCCCTCTTTTTGGGTTGCTGTTGTTTTTGTTGTTGTTGTTGTTGTTGTTGTTGTGTGTCTTCAAGTCATTTCCAACCTATGGTGACTCGAAGGTGAACCCATCACTGGGTTTTCTGGAGCTGAGAGTGTATGATGTGCCCAAGGTCACCCACTGGATTTCCATGACTGATCAGGGAATCAAACCTTGCTCTCCCAGGGTGTGGTCCAGCGCACAAACTGCTACACTACACTGGCTCTCTTCTTTTTGGGTACCTCAACAAAATGTATGAAGCCCCTGGTAAACTGCCATTCATGGCTGGTGGGATGCATCCAACTTTGAGTAAAGTATAAGTTGTCTTGGTCTCATCAAGTCCTTCCGTTCTAATACTCTATGGTTAATTACAGAATCATATCCAAAGTTTATATTTTTTTAAAAATGTAACAACAAATGCAGATAAAATAACAAGCAAAAGCACTCACTCCCACTGGAAAATACAAAGATAATTAAGCCTGCTGTTGTCAGTTTCCTAGGGAAGAAAGTTACTGATCTCAAGAGATAGCTTTGGCAGTTGTTTTTCATCATCTGAGAAAAATTGCACAGGAAAAAAAGAATTGTAAATATATATTTCCAAGCATATTCATGTTTTAGGCATTAATTATCATTATCACGGAAAGGCAAGAGTTTCCAATTACAATGCAAATACCCACCAACAGGGTTCTCTACTTTCCTCTGCTTGACAACATTAAGTTTGCCTTTAACTTTGCAACTCAGATTTTCTACATCTTAAATCAGAAAATTCCCAAACCCTCTGGCATTTACAGTTGTAAATTCATTAAACAGGCTTTGTATTTCTGGAGCCTTACTGTCTCTACTTAGTACAAACTGCTTTAGGGGGGCTTATTTAGAACATCTTTTCAAGTGTTTTTTTTCTTAGCTAAAATGAGGTGTTTTGCAAAAATGCATTGGACGAACTAGCCAAAAGAAGCTGTGGATGACAGTCTGTACTTGACAATGGCTATTAAAAACTAAACAGCAGAGATAGATAGATATAGATATAGATATAGATATAGATATAGATATAGATATAGATATAGATATAGATATGATTGAACACTATATATGTTATGATTAACCATTATGCAGCAGAGAGATAGATACTAGGAACAAATCACATAGTCAGACTAGGTATAGTTTTGGGGCAAGCTGAAGTGTAACTTCTAGTACCATTGGTAGTGGGTTGTCTTTATTGCTATTGCATTGATAAATTTGATATCATGGTAATGAATTTCAGGACCATGTTCCGTCTCCCTTGTCCTTTAACTTTAAAACAACATAGGAGGCATGCACCTTGTTTTTATGACCAGTTGTGCTTCTAGGTATACAATTCAGCTTAAAAGTAAAGTGCATACCAGTAGATAAGCCTTGTTTTAGAAGAGTTTGCTGCTGCTGCCACCAGCATACCGTGATGTAAAAATAAATTCTGTGGTGGAAGGGCTGGCAGGACCCACAAAAATAGGTGGGAGGCAGGTGAAGCCTGCAAGTCCACATCGCCTTCTTCTGGTGCGATCCAATAAGAATGTGTTTGCATTCTTAAGTATCCAAGATGTGAAGAAGACAGATCCAATCCTGAATTATACAGCTTTTAAGAAATGAACCTGATGCTTCAGAGGAAGCGCAACCTCATTCTCCAGAAACTTCACACCTAATCTCTAACTAAATATTCCACCTACTAACAGTACTTCCATTTTATCCAGGCTATCTTTTAACTTGTTTCCCCACCACCACCCTTCACAGTTGCCAGGCAGCAGTTTGGTTCTTCTGTTGCATCTCTTACCTAGGATCAGATCAGATGAGAGAGAGAGAGCAGGGGACAGTCAGTCAATGACCCTGAAACCTGAACCACCAGATAAGCTTACCCAGCTGATTCACATAGAACAACACTGAGAACAAGATGGAGCCCTGCAGAACCCCCAGGACGGTGGTCAAAACTGTGCTGTGTACATGCTGTACGTGAACCATGGTGCCTTCTGTGTGGCCCTGGAACCCCTCACTCTCCCGTTCTCAAAATGAGGCCTGGAAAGAGGCCAAAAATTGCAACCAGAAGTGACCAGTATCTTCCTACCAGTTTCATAGTTATGATAGGTGCAAATGACAGTGTCTAAAGGACTAAAAAAAATGGGTATAGATGTGATTCTCTGACCTTGTGTCACTGCCCACTCCTGACACAGGGATAAGGAGGAGCAGTGTCTCCCCAGCCCCATTTTCCAGGCCCTGTTAGTCACTAGGGCATACACTCTGGCTATGATGCTGTACTGTCTTTGTTACTTTGAGAAAGAAGATTTGACAATAATTATAGCTATCAGGTTTCTTGATTCCTTGGACTATGAGTAATCACTAATGGTGTTTGAAATACATCTCTTCTTGAATCTCTCTCTGGATGAATATTCAGTCCAGTACTTCCAACAAAACATTGACATCACTGAGCTCCAGAGTAAGAGATCTGTGGCCTGTAGTCTGCAAGAGATGGTAGCAGCTGTGTTGGGCTTTGAGATGTACCCAAATATCAGTGTAGAAAATGTGAAAATTACTCTGGAACCAAAGCTACTGGTCCAAATAGGCAGTGCTGTTTGGATAAAATACTACTTCATAGCACAGCATCCCATTGGTTGGCTCTGTTATCTCTGATCCCAACATGCCTTGTTGTCTGTACTGAAGTAAATTTTCCTCCCTCTAAAAAGAGGGGAGAAATAAAATCCTTTCCTTGGAAACAAAACCATATTTGACTTGTAGATGTGTTATTTGAACTGATGTTCCCAGATTAAATACTGGGCCTGAGAAAAAGGAGATTTTCTAATGTGAGAATTAGAAGCTTTCTGTGAAATGAGAAGTGAAATAGATTCCATGAAATCTGTTTTCCTAAGAGGGGTAGAAAGCATTAGAAGTAGAGTCCAAAAGGCTAGTGAAGTCTCTCTTTGAATTTCAAAGCGTTTACATAATTTCCTCCCATTGAGAAGGGAGTACTCCTTATGTCACGTCATTCTGTTCCTTGGCTTCATAATGACTTCTATGAATGTTTCCCAAAAGTTGGTCATTCCATTATCCAAATGAGCTTAGGGTAGCTTTAGGTTGACAACTCCAAAGGTAGTTGTTGAATTCCTGCTAGGTTTCTCACCTGATAGACATGATCTAGCATGCCCTCCAGTGTTTCACAGATGAAAACAGGGACATTTGTATTTTTCTAAAAACCTTATTCTCACACCAATTATTGCAGTGATTGAACCTTGTTGAGAACATTTCTATTTGCTCTAAACCAGGGATGGGACGAATCCAGAATTTTCCAAATCTGGATCTGAATCCCTGGAAGGTTCTGGGAATCCATTAATCTCACGAATCTCAAATCTTTCGAATCCTTTTTTAAAAAGGGGTTTAAAAAGCAAGGGAAAGAAGGATAATCTTGGGCAAGACATGTCTCTCAGCCTTAGCAAAAGCCTAGGCAAAGGCAAACCTCCCTCTGAAGAAATCTGGCCAGGACAATTGTCATAGTTTTCCCTCAGGATCTCCTCAGACTGAAAATGTCATGAAGGTTCTTTGTACACAGGCAGGAAAATGTGGATTAATCCCACATGTTCCTGCCTGTGTAAACAGGACCGCTACAGTAGAGAGATAATCCAGGTCAAAACTGGCTTTTCTTTGCGTAGCTCCTTCTGGCGTCCTGGGGTTTGTAGTTTGATGATGCACCAGCACACTTTGGCAGAGAAGGCTGTGACATCTTGTAAAACTAGAAACCCAGGCAGCCCCTCCTGAGACAGCAAACCCCAGGATTCCATAGGATGTTGAAAGTGGAATCATAGCACTATAACAGCCTAGTGCGGAAATGGCTCTACTCTCTCAGCCTCAGGGGAAGGCAAAGGCAAACCCCCTCTGAACAAACCTTGCAAGGAAAACCACCTGTTAGGTTTGCTTTCAGCCATCATAAGTTGAAAATTACTTGAATGGACACATCAACAATTGAATAGTGACCATTTTCATTTCCTCATTCATTATTCTTTCTCACTCTTTGACCTAAATTCTGTTTTAGTCCTGAAGAGAGTACCTAATGAATCACTTATTATTTACCTATGTGTCGATTCACCATTCATCAGTTGATTTAATAGGTCTACTCTAGTTGGGACTAACAATTGTGGGGCAAGGGAAATTAACCCTTACCAATTATAATGGAGCTGATTGCAGTAGCCAACTTTCTGGTGATCATTTTTTTTCTGCCAAGCAACCTCAAATCCTGAACTATTCCTCCAAAACACCTTGGAATGCAAAGTAAGGAAAAAGAACATACTGACAAAATGTGGCAAATCCCAAGGAACTATTTCACTAGAACTGATACATCTTTAGACCAAGTGGAAGAGGCCCATAGTGGTTTTCTGGACTTATATTCAGATTGGTAGGGTGAGGTGACTGTCTCAGGCAGCAGATTTTGGTTGTTAGTGACTCAACTCAATAACAGTATTTTTCACAGTCAGGCACAGAGAGAGCCTTGTGGAATTTTCTGCCTCATGTGCCAACATAACTTCACTGGCTTTGGAAACACTATATACTTTGACTTGGGCCTTGGGCCCAGGATGACCCTGTATTTGCTGTTCTGCCTCAAACAGCAAACTGTCTTGCTCCAGCCCTGGCCTTATTAGTAGACACTGCGCTGGCCATGTCTGTTTCAAATATTTTCCACTAATGACAGTGAAAGGCTAGGGAGTCCATTTTAATGTAATGCTCCAGACTCACTAAGCTTATTCTGATTAGCCTGAAAATTTTCCAATCAATATGCACACTTCAGAGGTAAACTTAATTTGTTTAACAATTAACTCTTCTTTCCACAGAAAGGGGTTGCCCAGAAAACCTGGAACTAGACCTCCAACAAACTATTGGAGAATTTCTCCCATTCTTGGAGAAATTCAGTGAAATATGACCCCTGCAGTTTTATCTACTCATAGACAGAGATCCTTTCACCATACACAATTGTAGCACTATAATTCCCCTGTAAACACCATAGCTCTGTCACAAGTATAGCACTATCATGCCCATGTAAATGCCAGACGTCTATCCTATGAGATCCTGGGATTTGTAACTGAGGGAAGGGTAGTTACAAGCTCACAACCAGAGAGCTCTAGTGCCTCAACAAACTGCAAAGCTCATAGGATGGAAACATGGCAAGTAATGCAGAATCATAGCACTATAGCACAGGGAGGGAGGAAGATCCCAGGATGAAGAACTTTTGAATGCAAATCCAGTCTGGAAGTGTTCTGCTAAGTAAGCAACTATGGATTTCTCACTGAGAAAACACAGATATCTCACCAATCAGGACTCAGGTATACCAATTAAACCAGTGTAAAATGAATGCATTTGAAGTATAGCTATTCTGAATATCTGAGTAGGCTGGCTGTGGGCGGCTGTGATCTTCCAAATGTTTCAGGACTGCAACTCCCACGATCCTTTCCCATTGAATATGTTGACAAGAGCTAGTGGGAGTTGCAGATTTTTTTAAAAAAAATGCCTGGATGTCTACAGTCGGCTGCCTTGATGCACAGACATCCACATTTCTGGCATGACCAGAACTGTAGCAGAATAAGTTCCAACATGGTTCATGCATGAAGCAAGGCTCATTAGTACTCAAGAGTCTGCTATCAAATACTGCTAACATGTCCGTTGTAGGCACAATAACTGCTCATGGGTACAAGAAGTGCATCACCAAAGGGGGTCATTTTTTCATACACAAGATCAATACTGTTCTAATAAACAGGACAGCTCTGACTTTCTTCTTACCTATCCAAGTGTGAGTCGCTCTACTTCTTCAGAATATATTTAAGAAAGACATCAAACAAGCCAAACAATAGCTTGCCATGATTTAATAACTTTCTTTGCACCAGCTCTTTCTATAAAAGTTTAATGGGTGAATACAAAGTGAAAGAGTTTAATGTATTCTGGAGAATGCAGACAACTCTGTAAACTATTTTCTCTTGTTGTTCTGTACAGGGACTGCCAGCAGTAAATACAAAGTTTATTAAAACAATATATTATTTTAGGATTATAAAAATAGAAGACTCAAGAATGATGGCACTGTTTTATTGGTTCACAGTTTTTAAAAGTTCATTGTAAAACCAGCCAGCAGAAGGTCAATGAGATTAAATTCTATCAATTGTCTTTGCTGTCAGGCTGTACTGAAAAATTTTAAACTCAAGTTCAAAGCTGCTCTGGAAGAATGAAAATTTTCTCCCAGTACACCACTGCATGTCACTATTGGGAATGGGCTTGTATTATGCCATGGTCCTTAGATAAGAAGAAGATTCCAGATTGAAAAAAATACTTGACACCAAGGGATAGATAATCTGTGAATTCAAAATGAGACTCAGAGCAGCCCAGAAATAAACAAGCAGAGACAGCAACCGTCAATCAAAAAATGTATTAACCACGTATTGGTAGACATACAACATGCGTTATGTCCTGGATTCATAACAGAGTTTAAAACAGTTTCTATTCCTTGCTACTTGTTGTTGTTGTGTAACTTCAAGTCATGGCAATCCTAAGGCAAACCTATCATGAGGTTTCCTGGGGCTTAGAATACATGATGTTTTCAAGTGGGTTTCTACGGCTGAGAGGAAAATCAAACCCTGGTCTCCAGGGTCATATAGTCTAATGCTCAAACCACTACATTATGCTGGCTCTTTAATCAGTCAGAAATCCAGGTCTCCATAACTGCCTCTGTCCTGACAATCGACTTCACAGAACTGAATAACATCTTTCTATTTCTCCCCGTTCTGTCATGTTCCCCCAGTTCTTATCACGAGGCATTCCCATTTTCATAGATGGTAGCTCTGATTGTCTCATGTTCCTCTTAGTTTATCATCCCACTTCAAATTGCTGCCAAGCCCTGCTTTAAAATGAAATTTCAAGACAAATTTGGACATCTTTCAGGAAAAGATTCAAAGGATTTCAGAAAAAAACAAGAAGTTTAATTTGATAATATTGTCAGAATTCTGCACTGGGGTGTGCAAAATGAGTATGCTGACTGTGCTGGACTTGTCTTTGTGTATATGAACCTGACCGGGAAGACCTGCTTCTGTGTTCCTTGGTGACAGAGATTAGACTGGCTGGCAGGAGTAACAGGGCCTTTTCAACTGTGCCCCCGCCCCCTGATTTTTAGAATTCTTTCCATAGAGAAATATATACAGGTCCATCAATTCAGGCCTACAATGACCCCCTCCCAAGTCCATTTGTTTTACATTACTTTATCTGAGGGTATTTCCAGACTAGACTGTTGTAGTGCTATTATTCCACTTTCAACATCCTATGGAATTCTGGGGTTTGCACTTTAGGGAGGGGCCAGCCGGTGCAGAAATGGCCTTAGACATACAGACTGAATCCAGTTGCTACTCAATAGCAGGCCCACTGTTGGATCGTAAGTTATACTTGTGTAAATCTCATTACTTTAGTGGATCTACTCTAGTTCAGACAAGCAATTGGATTTACCTTTATGTTGACCACTGCTATGCTGAGGTGGTATTTCCTTGGCTGGATATAATTTTATCAATCGCTTACTCTTTTTCTGATTTATGGTTTTGTATCATTTTATGATGCATTGTGGTATTGTGATACATTTTAAATTTTGATAATGTATTGTGTTTATATAATGGAAACCAGGGGGAAATGTATTACGCCTCTTATTCTGACTTGTTAACTTGGAGTAAGTATGGGGAAATTTAAACACTATCAGTCAGATATTGTTTGCCCAATCAAATATTGCTTAATGAATAGCCAATTAATGAATGTTCAGTCTCCCTACTGAGGTACCATGCAGTGAGGGTGTATTTGTGTGGGTTTTGAGTTCTCTCACAGAACACCCTTGGTTGTTTTTGAAACTGAATTATGCATTAGTATAAAATATCTACTGTTTTTACACCTACAATGTGCAACCTCTTTCTCAATATAACTTTGCAGGTTAACTCGTGGTAAGAGAAAAGTGTTCTTATATGCAATCTAATTATTTGATTTTCTTGAGCATCAAGATTTTAGTTCTGGTATAACTGTTTTTTAGAGAGCCAGTATAGTATAGTGGTTTGAGTGTTGGACTATGATTCTGGAGACCAAGGTCTGAATCTCTGCTTAGCAATGGAAACCCACTGGGTGACCTTGGACAAGTCACATTCTTTTAGCTTCAGAGGAAGGCAAAGGCAAACTCCCCCTGAACAAATTCTGCCAAGAAAACCCCTTGACAGCTTTGCCACCATAAATTGGAAATGACTTGAAGGCACACAGCAACAATAAAGTATTTAAGGTCAAGTTTAATTCCCTTTTGTTTGAGCTTTCTTTATGATTTTTGCATATATTCAGGTATGTAAAGTTAGGATTATTCTGGTTTAGACTTTATTTTGTTTAACTTAGGTTAAGATTGAGGTTGAGATTAAGTAATATAGGAACTTAATTAAGAAGCTCAAACTAGGAAAAGCAGTAGGCCCAAATGGATCATCTGCAGCACACTAAAAGAAATTTGAAGAGGAACTACATCAACCAATAAAGATGTTAAAAAGAGGCCAGATGCCAGACTCATGGAGAAGTGCTTATATTATGGTGATTCATATATGTGTGTGTGTTTGTATGTGTGTGTGTATATATATATGATTCTGATGAGGCTTTAACAAAAAAAATATAGACCTATCTCATTATTAAATAATGACTACAAGATGTTTACTTCTATTCTGGCTAATATGCTGAGGAGGCAAATTGTTCAATATATTCATGAAGATCAGAGCCAAAGTCTGCCAAAAAGACAATTAAGGAGCAACATAATAACTGTTCTTAACATCACTGAATATTTGGAATGTCATATCGATAAAAAGGCAGCTCTGATTTTCCTAGATGCAGATAAAATGTTGATAATATTTAATGGAAGTTTTTATTCCATGTACTGGGGAGAAAAGACATTGGAGAAAATTTTATTTGGGCAATAAAGACAAAAATTTGGGGCAAAAAGGCAAATTTTGGTAATTGGCGACACAACAATGCTGATTGAAATACAAAAGAGAACCAAACCAGGTTGTTTGCTCTCACTTTTGTTGTTTATTTTGGTGCTGGATATTATTAAGAATCATTAGACAAGATGATAGGATAAGTAGGGAGGAGATTTTAAAACAGCAAGTTGACTTATGCAGATGATCTTGTGATAATGATGCAAAATCCACTGGACTCAATGGAGACTTTTTTGGGGAAAAAAATCAAGATGTTTACATTATGTTCCAGATTTAAAGTGAATTGTGATGAAATGAAGCTGTCAACCAGAAACATGACTTTGGAGGGGGAAAATGAAGTAATTGCTCTTTCCAACTTTAAAGTGGAAACAAAAGGGGTTTAAATATCTGGGAATCACAATTATGAAGAATAATAATCAAGTATTTCAAAATAACTATGAAAACTCTGGAAATAAATTAAGACTTAGAAAAATGAGGAGAACTAAATCTAACCCTTTTGGGGAGAATTGCAGCAATAAAAACAAGTGTGTTGCCAAGACTTTTATATCATTTTCAAACAACCCCTGTTATAAGGAAGAAAACACTCTTTGTGCAATGGCAGAAAGAAATCTCCAGATTTTTATTGCGGGCAAGAAAACCCAAAACAAGACTTAAAACACTGTATCATGCAAAAGAAAGTGGTGGACTGGGAATGCCTAACGTTAAATTGTATTACAAACCCTGCTGTTTTGTTTGGTTGAAGGTATGGATGTCATTTAGAGATGAGAGACTTTTGGATCTTACAGGCCATGATTTAAGCTTTGGGTGGCATAGTTATCTCATAAAGCCAAGGCATAAACCTGGAAACGGGCTGAAAAAAACAGTGATACAGAATTAGATTGTTAAGGTTGTTAAATTATTCCAAATGGCTAAATTAACGTGGGTTTTAAAAGACAACCAACAGAAAATTGGAAAACATTTATGGATTTCTTGAACAATAAGAATCCAAATAATACAATAATTGGTGAGTATGGCTATTCATATTATTTTTTCCTTAGCTGCAGCTGTAATGGTAGAATGATAGAATTATCCTTCCTTCTTTTCATTTTCATTTTCTATTTTTCATTACAGTGGAGGGGGATCAGAACACTACTGTGTTTTGGCATTTTAGTGCATAGTTTTAGGATTTCTTTTAATTTGTTGTTTGGTATTATTTTGTTTATTGTGTTAACGTTTATGTCTGTTTGAAATGTTTGTTGGAGTTGATGTAATTATGTGTAAAAACTGATAAATAAATATACATATAAAGATTAAGCAATATATCATCTGTAACTTCCTTGCTAAGAATGCATCCTTTACCATCTTTTACACTCAGGAAGATAACAAGCATCAGTGAGGATTGTAAGCTGTCTTCGAAATTGTTCAGTTGAGTGTAGATCTTTCAGTGGGAATCGGATGACATCCAGTGGTGTTTTGTATTATTGCAACTGTGTTAATTCTTCATTCAGTCTAGTGTGGTTTTTGTGTGTGTGTGTGCGTATGCCTTCAAGTCACCTGTTGATTGATGGCAATCCCATGAATTTCTCAGGGTTTTCTTAGGCAAGGAATAGTTAGAGGTGACTTTGCTAATTCCTTCCCTTGAAACATAGCCCACAGTACCTGGCATTGGTTGGCAGTCTCCCAAAAGCAATATTCATTCTGAATATGAGTGGCAAAGCAGCAACTAGTGATTGCATCTGAGTGGGTGCCCATTTGTGTGCCCTGGGCTGGGTTTGCACAGTAACCAAAAGATCTAGCAGGGGCAGCAGCACCTTCTTTTATCTTTGGTAAATAACTTGCTAACTAGAGAGAAGGCAGTTGAAAGGCAAAGAGGACAACAATCAGTACCAGGCAGCTTCAAGGCAGGAGGAGGAAAATCTTTGGGCCACCTGTTACCCTGTATGTTGGGGTCCTATATGTTGGGGGTCCTGGGAGGGGCACCCAAATAACCAAATAAAAACACAAGTTGGGGGAATTTAACTCGAACACTCTCTTAGCTAAACAAGAGGCACGGTAACTTTAGCAAGGATCTTTAACCCAATGTCTACGGCTTCAGGTCAGAGAGCAGGTGAGCAAGTTTGAAAATAACAAAAATAACAGTTTTATTGAAAGATAAACAGCAAATAAAACAACACGCACACTAGCTAACTTGGAAACAGAAATAGAGAGCTTGGGAATGGGTAATACGACACCTGGTCTCGTAGTCCTGGAGAGGAAGATGGGGTTCCGGGGAAGAAAGCTCAGCGTGGCTGGCTGAGGGGAGCTCCTTAGACAAACCAGCAGCAAGGCAGATGGAAGTCCAAATTAGTCCAAGGAATCTGAGGAGGACTTGGAAAAGGGGACCTTTTATAGAGTGGATTTTACCTACAGGCTATGTTATGCTCAGTGAGAACAAAGGAAATTTGGAGCTAGACAAAGGAGTTGGAAAAGGTCAGATTTTGCATGATGGGTTTAGCTCTTAAGACAATAGCGTGGCCAGTTTGTTGATGGCCCAACATAAAGAAATGGCTTGGCTCTTGGCTGTGCGGCTTTGTGTAGATCCGAGCCGAGCAGAGCTGGTTTGCAGGGAGGTTTTTCCCTAAAGCAACGGAGAGGCTTAAATTGCCTGCCTGAATGGGGTTTTGGAATGTACAACCATTAACGGCCACGCCCTAGACGTGCTTGTCCAGGGGACCTCTGCAAACACGTGGAGTAGGGTGGCAGAGAAAGGTCAAGCAAAGGCCAAATTATTTGATATCAAAAGAATATCTAGTGCTCTCACCAGACATATCATAACCGTGATAACACACCCATTGGTTGGAATAATCACTTCTACAATCCCTTCCCATTGGCCATACTGGGTGGGGCTGACAAAACAAAAAGACATAAGTCCCTTAGCCCATCTCCAAGTATTGGCCCAAGTAGGTGAAGCAGGAAGTTCAGCAGGTACTTAAAATTTTGCCCTTGAGGCTGGCAAGGCTGTTAAGCTATTTACATAATGAAACTACCCAATGCCTCTGTTGCATTAGAGGACACACCATGCCAGTGCTGAAGTTAAGGCTCAGCTGTCAGTCCAGATTTCTGTACATGGATTGTGGCGAAGGAATAATGTTGTACTTTGCCTTAGACAGCAAAATGTCCCGACACAACTCTGCTCAGAATAGATACATGACATCTCTGCTGAGCCTGCTTTGACCAAAGAGTCCTATTGAGCTTGCAGTCTCAACATGAAAGCATGCAGAGAAACGGGTCTTTCTCACATATTCAGTCTGCCCTGCACAACAGCTTTCATTGCTCTATGGGTTGGTAACTTTCCCACTCCTTCCTTCCTACTCTGTTTTGCAGTGAAAAGGAACAATGATTTGAAGATAAACTGTGTCATCTCTGAAACCCTCTGTACAATTTGGTAGCTTTCCAGCTCCCACCTTTCTACTCTGTTTTGCAATGAAAAGGAACATATACTGCTTTTGTTTTCATTTGCTCTTCTTTAGAAGTTCTAACATTTTAGTTTTAATGCTTACTAGTGATGTTACAACATTTATAAAATTTAATTAATTAAAGAAACAGTTATGATTCTGTCATTTTGTCCTTGGCTGATTGTCTTCTGCCTCTAAATCCTTAAGTATGGGAGGACTGTGGGATATGTTGAGAGACAGAACCCTTGGAGTCCTTCCTAATGGAGAAATGACAGTTCCTAACAGCTGGTTGAGACCCAGCCATGACACCTTGTTCTGCATGGTGTATGAATAAGTTCAGGGTTTCCATGGCCCTTGGAGAGTTATCTTAGTTTGGGAAGAAGACTTTCACACCTTCCAGAATCATTCTCCATATTTGTTGTCTGTAAAGCAGCCAGAGTATCTTCTCATCTACAGTGGCTGTTAAAATGGAAAAAACGAACAAAATACCTTGGTCCTAGACATAACCATCAGTTCAAAATACCTCATGTTCCTCAGGTGTGCTTTTGATAGTGGCTTGAGGGAAGGCTTAAGAAAAGGAGCCTTAAGACAGGTTTACATAGTGAATCTCAAATAGTCTATTTTTTCCCACCTCTGTTTTCGTCTATGGAGTGGAGATTATGGAAAAAGAAGGGAAGAAAAGTCCCAGGAAGTGCAACATGAATCATTCCACTGATTCCTTCACAGTGTGAATGGAGGTATGTAGTAACTATTTTGGATAAAATATGACTTCATAAGAAGGGATTGTTTTGAGTTTTTCTGACTTACTTATTCCTCTAGTCAAGCAGAAGCTCATAGAGATAGCAGATGGTCTCCCTGGTCCGATGGCTGACATCTCCTGTCAGTGCCATTAGATATATTGTTTTCCAAGGAAGAGAATTCATCAACAATTATTCAGGACGGACCCTGCCAAATCAGGATATCTTGAGGGAATGTAATAGCTGGAGGGTATGGTTATGTCATTTTATATAAGAAAAATGGTCAGCTCATACTAGGTAACCTGGTATCTAACATGGGATCACCCACCTCTCTTTCCATCACCATTCCACCTTAGGCACTGGAGTTTTGAGGCAGGATTGTAGTGAATGTTTGTATTGCTGGGCATCTAACAAGGCCCTGCAACAAAATGGTGGCCTACTGCAAACCCCTGGAGACTTCTAGTTCTGTTATTTCTCCTTCTTGTTTTTGCTGCTGCTTTGCCTACCATTGCTAAGTGAACAAGAAACTATAGTATAGGCAAGGAGGAACAACTGTTGCTATCCCGCTTCTTCTGGTCAGTAGTGCATGCTGGGTCAAGAGAGGGAGGACAGTTAAGGAGGACTTGGATCCGCCAAGGACATCATTCCCAAAGGCTCTCCAAACCATGGAGCCAGTCCTGTCCTGACATGACTCACGAAAAAAAGGCTAGATCTCTTCTTTGAATAATTTAGGATCTCAACGATGTAATCTTGAGGATGTAACCTGACGATAAGTGGGAAAGATTCTGACTCATCAAAGACCGTGTTAGAACTGCAATACAGAAACCACAAAGAAATGCTACATACATTTTTACAGATTTCCATCTCTCTTTCGTTTTCTCCCTAAGATTCCTCATCATGATTTAATTTGCTCTAACAATAATTTCTGACTGGTTCTAACAACTATTTCTTATTCTAACAACTTTTTCTGGCGTACTCTTCACAGTTTGCTGCAATTGCCTAAGCAAACTAACAACTTACTGTACTTTGCTCTATCTGCCAAATCTCTCTATCTTCCTCACTCTCACTCACTCTGCTTTCTGCCCTCAAAGACCTAGGCCATTTCCGCACTGGACTGTTATAGCACTATTATTCCACTTTCAACATCTTATGGAATCCTGGGGTTTGCAGTTTAGGGAGGGACCTTTGAGGATGTTGAACGTGGAATAATAGTGCTATAACAGTCCAGTGTGGAAATGGCCCTACTTTCGCCAAGGATCTTTTGAAGGCCAGGCTGAATAGAACATGTCAAAATGGGGGTCATGTCATGGTCTCCTTATAGGAACCTTGCCCAGCAATGGACAATATTTCTATTCATATTAGCCTAGTGTTTTTTAAAAAATCATTTCATCCCTTAAACCAGCTATGTATTATCACTGTGTTTCATGGGAACATTCAATTTTGATTTAAGTCAAGAGACAAGTTGAATGCTCCTATGCTCTAATGCTCCAAAAAGCAAAGGCCTTGCAAGTCAAGACATCCCAGGACTTATTACTTATGCAATATACATGTCTAACAGACTTGCACTTACAATTTAGCTTCCATGCACCCATACTTTTCTCTGTCTTTCATCCTCAATCCTTGATAATCCAGGTCTCTGTAGTTTAAATGAGAACAGCTCATTTCACTGGCCTGTTGATGAAACATTAAGTGCAATCTAGTATGGCTCTGCATAGCCTAATAGATCCAAATACACATATGGACTCACCTGTTACCCTGTTTACTGGGGGTCCCGGGAGGGACACCTAAATAACCAAACAACAGCACACTTTGGGGAAAATTAGCTTAGAGCACTGCTGGCAAAATGAGAGGCAGGGTAACACAGCAGGATCTTGTAACCCAATGTTTACAGGGTCAGGCCAAGTCAAGAAGCAAACCGTGTTGGAAATAAATTAAGGATCTTTATTAAATACAGGCACACAATGTAAGCAACACACACACACAGATAACTAAGGGAAATAAAGGTTTGAGTTGGATAGCAGGAATTTTGAGGGGGATAGTTGATTCGGGTGATACGGAACCTGTTCCTGGAGCCTGGAGAGAAGATAGAGAGCGATGCTGGAGTGCGATGTAGCTCAGCACATGGGGCTGAGGGGAAGCTCACCAGGCAAAGCGGCAGCAAGACGGTCTGGAACTCGGGAGCAATCCAAGGAAGGTCTCGGAATCAGGGGTTTTTATAGGGAGAAATGTGACTGCAGGCTATGCCATACTTGGGAAAAACAATGTGATTTAGGAGCTGGACAAAGCTTTGGAAAGGTCCAATTTAACATGATTAAGTCCAAATTGACAAAGAGTTAGCCAGTATGCAAATACAGGGTGCTTGGCAGTTGAGTATTCAGTTTGCCAGGTTGCCTGCTTGGGGCAGGGAGTCCTTTGTAAACAGCATGCATACATAATGAAGGTGTTTGCAGAGAGGTCTCCTAAAGCAAGGATCTGGCTATTTCTGGCCTGCCTGGGTGGGGAATGGAATGTCCAGTAATTAGTGGCTGCGCCTAGTCTGTGCTTGTTCAGGGGCCTCACAAACATGTGGAGAGGGGTGGTAGAAGAGAGCCAAATTATTGATATCAAAATGATATCTAGGGGTATCTCCAAGTAGGCCTAACCTGCAGTAACACACCCTCCTTACTTATTGAACAGACTCTGAAGCTGCCCCCCTCCCTGCATGGCCATTCCATGCCTCATAGGGAGTGGGCAAGATCTCAGAAGCATCTGGCTACATCCCTATAGCCAGATGTAAAATGGATCTCAGCAGCATTGACACCTCCAGAGGATCCCAGCAGATCTCAGCACTGTCATCATTTTATTTCTGGCAATGAGGAGATGCTTCTGTGATCTTGTCCATGCCCCATGAAGCAGGGAATGGTCATGCAAATGGCTTAAGAGGCTGTTTAGTAAGTTACAGGGCACTTTGGACACTGCAGAGGGAAGAATACAAGCCCTTGTGGTGCCTAAGATAAGACATGTGCATGCATGCATACAGGAAACTTACATGCATGTATGTCCCTAACAAATGGCCATCACCATTGTGTCAGCCAGGAGCCATCCAGTGGAGTTGTTTTGAGTGGTCATAGGCTTGTTATATAGTGGTCCTCAAGCAGAAAATCCAGACCACTTGACAGCCCACTGTGAAGAATGTGCATGGCACTTTGCAGTTAAAATCATTTAGATCCACTCCAACTTGGATGCTGAAGCTGATATAGTTCCAGTGGACAAAACCTTGGCTCCTGCTTGTGTTATTGGATAGCTTTTAATTTGTGTAGTTTAAGTATATGGACACAACCCTTGGAGAAGTGAGAACTATCACACATGTACTAGATCCTTGCCTTTCCTGGCTTATTAAACAGGCCAGAGGCAGACTGGCTGAGTGAAGGGGGTAATCAATGCCTCTTTATAACAAGGCAGAGTTCCAACTTGCCTAAAGAAAGCAGTTCTTAGGACTTTGTTGAAAAAGTCGTACCTGAATCCCTCTGTAATGCATAAATATCAGCCACTGTCTAATGGACCATTCTTGGGCAAGCTTTGGAGCATCCAGGAGTTCCTGGATGAAACTGATTATCTAGATCCATTTCAATCTGGCTGTGGGCCTGCTTACACAACAAAAACAGCTTTAGTTACCTTGGTGGATGATCCACTCCAGCAAATGGACAAGGGAGTGTGTCCCTCTTGGTTCTGTTACACATCTCAGAGGCTTTCAATACCATTGAGTGTGGTATCCTTCTGGACCTCCTCACTGGGATGAGATTTGGAGGCACTACTTTGCAGCGGCTTTGGTCCTTCCTGGAGGGGCAAGCCCATAAGGTGATGCTGGGAGACTCCTGTTTGACCACTGGACAATTGGCCTGTGGGATCTCTCAGGCTTATGTTTTGTCCCCCATACTATTTAATATATACATAAAAACACAAGTAGTGATCATTCAGAATTTTGGGATGCAGTGCTATTAATATAAGGATGACACCCAACTTTACTGCTCTTTATCACCACAATCGAAGCAGGTTGTCAGATCAGGAAATAGGGATTCCGCCTAGATGGGGTTACGCTCCTTCTGAAGATGCAGGTTTGCAGTTTGGGTGAATTTCTGTTTTGAACCTAGAGACCCAGATTTCTGCAGTGGTGAACGACAGCCTTCTCAGTGTCTGCCTCTAGAGTCAGGCCCTTTCCACACGCAGCGAGGCAAACGCTCCCTGCCGCTACTCACCAGCTTTTTGGTGGGTCCGTTTGGGTCCGTCCTGATGAGGAGCAGTGCAAGCTCGTCGCTCCACACTGCTCCGGCATCCAAAATGGTAGCTTCCGGTTGGTGGAGAAGCTCGCCAGCCTAAAGCCCGCCCCCAGCAGATCTGCAGGCACGCACTAATGCGCGCCTGCAAATCTGCACCGGAGCACGGCGACGGAGCGACACGGGGTTGTGCGCTCCGTACTTTTTAAAGACTTCTTAAAAGAGGTTTTTAAAAAGCACGCTGCACGACCAATTCTGGTCACTCTGGAGCAGACTGAGGTGCGGAACTACGAAAGTAGTCCGCCCCAGTCCACTCCACGGTGCAGAAGACCTCCGTTGGAGGTCGCTCTGTACCATTTTAATATGCCGGTGCAGAAAGAGCCTCAGGAAATCTCTTCCCAGGAAGGCTAGAATGTCCCCCTTCCTGCTGTCCTTCCATTAGCAGGCAAAGACCTTTTTAAATGGATTTTTAAAAAATAGGCAGTGTATTGCACTTTTAAAAACTGAATTATTTTAATGGCTTTTTACTTTCCCCTTTTTTGTATGTTTTTAGCTGTATTTTTAAATTGCAAACCATCTTGAGCCCCAGTTGAGGGAGATAGACAGGGATGATGATGATGATGATGATGATGATGATGATGATGATGATGATTGGATTTCAGCATTCTTGTTGTGCTCCTGTGACTGAGAAGAGCTGAAGTTGCTCTTTAATGCAGAAAAGGCATACTCTCCAGAGGCATTTTTATTTATATAATGTTTCTTTGCAATATATAAACTAATGCTGTGCAGTGGTAACAGTGTTATATTTGAGTTAGGCAAGTCTGAGTTTAAGTTTTTGACCAGCCATGATGACTATGGGTGCTTCTGGTTAGATCACAATACCTCCAGATATATCACCCTATCACAGAGTTTTTATAAGGGCAGTCTGAAATTATTTCTGTGTATAACAGCCTATCTTCTTCAAAGAAGAGTGTCTGTGTTTTAAAAAAACAAAAATACAGTCATATGCTACATACTTGTTCACTGCAGTTTTTATCAAGAGACTAGAGAAGATTGATTATATCCCATGCAACATTTTCCTGGGCAATCCTCCGAGCCTTGTGGGGCCATCCTGCTCCAAGGTTCTGATAAATTTTTCATTCTGCAAGTGACAAAATTTTAAAACTTGGCTATTTTAACCAAACCATCCTTGTCTACATAATATTATTTCATTTAAAAACTGTATTTGTATAACTACCAATTTAATTTTTATTGTATTTTTACCATTGTTTGGAATTCTTGTTGGCACTATTCTAAAAGGTTTTTAAAATGTATCTAACATGTTTAAATAGTCTTTTGACTGTAATAAACTGATGATGATGATAAAAAAAACACAGTCTTACCTGCACTTCTGGGAGTTCAGCATTTGTGGATTTGATTATTTGACAAATTCTTACTGTATTTGCCCCACCACAGAAAAATTACATTCTCTCTAAGAATCTCAAGGCCCTCCACTGTGACTCTATGGTCCACTTCTGGCAGAAACTAACTATAGAATTGGGTTGAAGGAACCAGAGATTCCTAGAGAAGTGTTTTCAGGTTTTTTTTTAAAAAAAACATTCATGGTTTTTATTTTCATTCATGTTTTCCCCACTGTTTCCCCAGACATTTTGAGCCTCTATCCCCCCACTGTGAAAGTGGAGGGCCACAGTTATACCTCAGTTAATAAAATAGATGTGTTCTTGGGCACTATCTCTTTAACAAAAAAAATTGTATCAGAGGAATGAATAACATGGGACAAATAGGGATAGGTTCCTGTACCACAAAATAGATATTGCTCAGCTAACCCTTTATTCAAAACTAACAATATACACATGTGAAGTGAAACAACCAAATCAGGTTAACCATGGAGAAGTAAATAAAAACATTTTGAACCTATAGAGACCATCTGAAGGACTCTTCCAGAAAGCATCCAGGGATGACTTTTTCTTTCATCACCCTCCACTCTTACAACTTCCATTTGATGGTCAATGATGGTAGGAAGGAAACAATGCACCTGTTTTGAATTTGTCAGAGGAAAGGTAGATTGCAAATTAAAATAAACATTGTTCTGTTGTTAACTGTCATCAAATCGACTTTGATTTATGGTAACCTTATGAATGAGAGACCTAAAAAGAGATCCTTTTATCAACAGTCCTGCTCAGGTCTTGTAGATTCAGGGCTGTAGCTTCCTCGATTGTGTCTATCCACCTGTAATGTGGGCTTTCTTTTTTCCTGTTGCTTTCTGACTTACCAAGCATTATTGTCTTTTCTAGTGAGTCCTGTCTTCTCATGATGTGTCCAAAGTATGACAGTCTCAATGTAATCACCTTGGCTACTAGGAAGAATCCACACTTGATTTGCTCTAGCATCCCTTTATTATTTACTATCTTAGCAGTTCACAGTGTCCACAGAAATCTTCTCCAGCACCACATTTCAAATGAATTTATTTTCTTCCCAGCAGCTTTCTTCACTCTCCAGTTTTTACAACCATACAAAGAAACTAAAAATACATTGGCATGGACAATCGTAACTTTAGTATTCAATGTGTTTTGACATTTCAGGTTCTTGTCTAGTTCCTTCAAAGCTGCCCTTCCAAGACCTAGGCATCCAATTTCTTGACTGCAGTCTCCATTCTGATTAATAACTGAGCCAAGGCATGGAAAATCTTGAACTATTCAAATGTCTTCATCATCTATTTTAAAGTTATTTAAATGATTTCTGGTTTTTATTTTTGTTTTCTTGATGTTCAGCTGTAAATCTACCTTTGCACTTTCTTCCTTGACTAACTTCAGTAAGTGTGCCAAATCTTTGCTCTTGCTATTTTCTGCTAATAGTATGTTGCCATGTGTGTATTTCAAATTGTTGATTCTCTTTCTTCCAATTTTCATGCTTCCTTCCTCTGAGTCTAATTCTGCTTTATGTGTGATACATTCAGTACACTAAACAGATGGAGTGATTAAATACACTTGTCCAATTGGAAACAATTCTGCTTCTCTATATCCTGTTCTGATGGTAGCCTCTGATCCTGAGCACAGGTATGCATCAGGACAATCAAATGTTGTGGCACCCCCATTTAAGTGGAATCCATAGTTTTTCATCATTTACATAATCTAAGGCTTTGCTATAATTTGTAAAGCACAGACTGATTTTCCTTGGAAATTCTTTGGTGCACTTCATTATCCAACATATGTTTACAATATGATCCCTAGTGCCTCTTCCTTTCCCGTAACTAACTTAGACATCTGGCATTTCTCACTCCATATATTATAAAACAATTGCTATAGAATTTTGAGCATGACTTTGCTTGCATGGGAAATTAATGCAGTGGTCCTGTGGTTACCAGAATCCCTGGTGTCCCCTTTCTTGGAGACTGGAATGTATATTGTGTGTTTCCAGTCTGTGGGTCAATGTTTTATTTTCCATATTTGTTGACAGATATTAATTAGAATGGGAGTAGATTCTCTTTGTGGCCTGAAGCAGCTCTATTGATACATCATCCGTTCCTGGTGTCTGTTTTCTCCAAGTGCTCTGAATGCACTCTCCACTTCACCTTCTAAAACTGGGGGTTCATGTTCAAGTGGTTCTTTCTTGAAAGAACCTGCAATCTTTTCACACTATTATATAGTGTATTGTTTCTATCATCTTTTTATTTCTACTTGGTCATGTAATGTGTTTTTCTGCTGGTGACAGAGTATCTCCATTATTGGTTTAAATTTCCCATTGATTTCTCGGATCTCAACTTCGGCTGATACGCCAGCTGCGCCTCTTCCTGGAGCTGGAACACCTAAAAACAGTGGTGCATGCGCTGGTAACTTCACGGCTTGACTTCTGCAATGCGCTCTATATAGGGCTACCCATGTGCTTAGTCCAGAAACTTCAATTAGTTCAGAATATGGCAGCCAGGTTGGTCACCGGTAGACCTAAAACTGACCACATAACACCAATTCTGAAGTTGTTACGTTGGCTGCCTATTAGTTTCCAGGCACAGTACAAGGTGTTGGTTATTACCTTTAAAGCCCTTTATGGCTTGGGGCCAGCCTACCTGCGGGATCGCCTTCTCCCATATAATCCACCCCGCACATTAAGGTCCTCTGGGAAGAACTTACTGCAGCCAGTCAGAACTAGGTTGGCTGCGGCTACCCAGAGGACCTTCTCTTCTATCGCTCCCAAGCTATGGTATGGCCTGCCGGAGGAGACCCAGCATATTACCAGCCTTGACAGCTTTAAAAGAGCAGTCAAGACTGATCTCTTCCGATAGGCCTTCCCAGACTAGTATTTCCATCGCCTCCCATCTATTGCCTTGCTGCTTGCTAATAGTAATTGATGGATTGTTAATTGCTGTGTATTTTAAGGGGTTGGTTTAGGTGGGTTGGAGGGTGGGGAGGATTGGGTATGTTTTTAATGTCTTTTAATGTATTTTAATGTATAATGTATTTCATGTTGTTTGCCGCCTCGATCCATGTGGAGAGGCGGGATACAAATAAATATTATTATTATTATTATTATTATCTTGTGGATCTCTTGTTCTTCCTTTCCAATTGTCATTTTCTAGTTCTATTTCTTTGCATTGATTATTATAGTAGTTCTCCTTGCCCCTGCACACAAGTTGCTGAACAGTTGCAGTCAGAGTTCTGATTCTGTTTCTTTCACGTTTTCCTTCTTGTCTCTCCTTAGCTGCTCCTTAACACCCTCTCCTTAACATCCACTGAGGCTTCTCTTTCTTTTTGGCTGCAGTGTCTTTCTGCATTCCTCCCTGACAATGGAGCTTCAGTACAGAGTTCTTCTGGCTCTAGATCAATTAACAGTACAAATATACATTTTCTACATTATCTTTAAATTCTGCAGGGATGTTCTTCAGGTTGTATGTTGGCACACAGGTTGGTTTAATCTTCTTCAGTTTTTGATACTAGCACTTCAGGGTCTGAGCCGCAATCTGATCATGTAATCTATTTGATTTCTATATAGACCATCAGGTGATAGCCTTATATACAGTCTCCTCTTTGACTGCTTGAAGAACGTGTTTGCCATGAACAAACAGTTGGCCTCACAAAATGCATCCGTCGCGCTTCTGCTTCCTTTCTTGATCCTTGCCCAAATTTTCCTAAACTCTTGGATTCTGCTCTGTTTCCTGCTTTTGCATTCCAACGGCCTATGACTATCAAAAAGTCCTGTTTTGGCGTGTGATCCGTTTCCTCCCAGACTCAAGCACAGAATATTTCAATTCCTTCTTCTGCTTCTGTAGTTGGAACATAAATAAACTGCAAAAAAAACAGGGTGGCATCCATTTCCAAGAAGTACACATAATGCCATTGCAACATGAAGACTGTCTTTGCCCTGTCCTGTAAACTGCAGCCTTAAATTTGACACAGAACTGTGCACATCTCTTGGGCCATTTCCGCACTACAGTGTTAAAGTGCTGCTATTCCACTTTCAACGCCCTGTGGAATTCTGGGGTTTGTAGTTCACTGGGACCAAAGAGCTCTTTGGCTGAGAATTCTAAATGCCCCTCCCTAAACTACAAACCCCAGAATTCCATAGGAGGTTGATAGTGGAACAGCAGCACTTTAACACTGTAGTGCGGAAATGGTCTTGGAAACCGAACCTTTCTCACCAGAACAGGATTCATAGATTTGACTGCAACTCCCAGCCACCCCTGCCAGCCCACCGTTATTTCTCTTCCTACTCTCTCCCTGCCCTCAATTCAAAGCCGCCTTTCCGTCCAATGACAATCAGGCAGAATGGGCATCGAGGCCCCGCCTCCTCCTTTCCCGGAATCCCATATGCTGGTGAGAGCGCGGAGGGGGCGTGCCCATCTCAGCGACTTGACGGCCTCCCTGCCAGTCATCGGGATGGACAGGTCCCTGAGACAAATGAAGTCGTAAAGTCGACGGAGGAGGGAGGCTGGAATGCGAGGGGGTGGGTGGGGCAAGGAGGCTTCCTAGCTGTCCTCATTGTTGTCTTGCGGGGGAAAGTGGCCGGTTCTCCTCAGCTGAAGCGCCTCAGGGCCCTGCGGACGCCATGGGGTCCTACCTGAGTACTGTGAGTAGCGCTCGGCGAGGGCGTGCGCGGTCGGCTTCGCACTGGGCCTGGCAATGGCACTCTGCGCCTCCGCCCCCCCAGCCTCCCGCTCGCCGCCTGTCAGCCCCCGCTGGCAACTCACCGCCTGAGGAAACGGCCCGGCCCCTCCCTGGGGTGTCGCTTCTTTGCAAATGGCAGCGGTTTGCACACTGCGCCGCTCCTTCGCGGGCAGCAGGCTCTTGGGCAGGCGAGCGGGGCGTCTCCGGGCACCTTCCGCTTGCCGTGCGGATCGGGTCCAGGAGTCGCTTTCCTTCCCCTGCCTTTTGTTTACACCCCCCCCAAAAAGCCCAACCTGAGAGACACCCCCCCCAGAATGCTTCCTACAGGGGGAGGAAGGGCGGCACACATTATTTGGGGCTGAGCGGTGCCGGCGTGGGAGTCGGCGTGGGATTAGGACGCCAGGGCCGTTTCCACACTAGCTGGTTATGGCGCTATGATTCCGCTTTCAACATCCTATGGAATCCTGGGGTTTGCAGTTTAGGGAGGGGCCGCCCGGCCCCTCCCTAAACTGCAAACCCCAGGATTCCATAGGATGTTGAAAGCGGAATCATAGCGCTACAACCAGCTAGTGTGGAAACGGAGATCAGGGGCAAAATCCTGACGGAAAACTACTGGGTAAAAGTCCTCTTTCTCAGCCTGGGAGGAAGGCAAAGGCAAGCCCTCTCTGGGCAGACCTTTTCCCAGGGAGCCCTCATGATAGTTTCCCCCCAGGGCCACCTTAAGTCCTAAAGGGCTTGAAGGCACCCAACACCACCAAGGGCTGCATGCTTGGATTAAAGTTGGGGAGGAGGGAGTGTGAGTTGCCCAGGCCTGATCTTTGGGCTGCTCCCAAGCCTGCTGGGCGGGCGTTGTGACTCATCACCCTTTGACAACTCACAGGAAAAATACTCCAGAGTTTCCTGGCAATCGCTACCAGTTTGGAAGATATTCTGTGGCTGCCTATCCAGAACTTCAATATGTGTCCATTAAAAAAAAAAAAAGAGGAGGAGGATATTGCACTTCTTCCTTGTGGGAATGATGATTTTAATTGAAGCATTGATGGTTTACTTTTTTGTGCTTAATCTGTAATAGCCAAAACAGTTTGATCTTAAGCACAATTGGGTAGGAGGAGTTTGCACAACCCAGTGTAGTCTCTGAGGAGTTGTGTGAAATCTCAACTGTGTGCTAAGCAGTAGCAAGGTGGTAAGACTCAGTTTATATGTATCGCCTTGGGCTGCCTGTGTCACTGATTTTTAGAGGCAATTATTTCATAGCTACACCCACTCATAATCTTTAGGATAATGCTGTCATAGAGGAATAACTCCCTTGCTCGCCAAAAACATTGTAGTTTTGGAAGTTCAAGCTCTCCTGTTCAATTCCCAGGTAGCTCTCAGATGGTACAAATAAGAAAGACAGGATCAGCAGTCAGAGATGGATCATTATGGAGTAGTGGAGGACTGGATATTTACAGCTTCTTGTATCTCGTACCTTCTAATATCACCAAAAAGTAAACTCACATGCAGAAACTTCACTGATGGCTTCTAATGTGACATTTGGTCACAGCAAGAGACCCGCAGGAGTGCTTGCGTGTACCATGTTCTGGATTCCATTGAAAAGATCAGGATTGTGGCATAAAATCCTTGATGGATTGATCCTTCTCTTAGCCTCTGCTAGAAAAATATCTGAAGGCTCAGCTGTTTCAGGTGGTTGTAAGAAGTTTAATTTTTTTTTTCTGCGTGCAGTTTCTCAGTTATTTACAGTCTGTTTTTGTTGTTTATATTGTGCTGGAAGCATGTACATCACTAGTTTGTTTTGTTTTGTCTTTGCAATTAAAAACAAGTAATACTTTCCCACTGAAATCAAACTTGAGGCCTTCTTCATGGACCATGTTGACCAAGGAAAAGAGTCATAGCTACAATTCATATAATTTGTCTTCTACTGAAAAACCCTTTTTCCCTTTCTGTTAGGATTTTAATGGGACAATTTTTTTAAATCTTGTATCCATAAGGATGTTTTATTAGTAACCATGTAATTTTATTATAACATCATTATTGTTGTTATTGTTATTTTATTATTAATTGCATTTATATGCCACTTCTTCCCCAGAGTGTGACTCAGAATACTTAAAAGCATCTGCAGTAAAATTTACAAACAATTAAATTCAACAATATAAAAGTAGAAAAAAATCATTATAAAAGCATGAAAATAGTTCTAAAAATAAAACATCCTAATAAAAACATGATGCTCCCCTGTTCACACATTAAAAGCCTGCTTGAACAGAAACATTTTTGCCTATCTGAGAAAGGAAAGCAGAGAGGGGGCCATCCTAGCCTTCTCTGGAAGAAAGTTCCAGACAAGAGAAGCAGCCATTGGGAAAGCTGTCTCCTGTGTCTTTACCAAGAGATGGTATACAGACCAAGAGAAAGCCTTCCCCTTACAGATCTTAAAACTCTTAACAGGTTTGTATAGAGAGAATACTATCTTTTACATTCACATTAATGCTAGAGTCAATATTTTAGTACAGTCAGCCATCCACATTTGTGAGTTTGACCTTCATGGACTTGATTATTTGCCAGTTTCTTCAACCGCTGTACCCCATCTCAGGTACTTCTTTTCTGGGGGACCCTTTCCTCTTGGCAGCTCCAGTGAGTGGTGCAGCCCTTTAAAAACCCACCTCTGATCTTTCTCCTCCTTCTCTTCCTCTACCAGCCACTGCCTAGCCAAGGACAGCTTGCAGCCTAGTTTCTCAGCACCACAAATGTAATGCCCCCCACACACATGCAGGGAAGGAGATGAGCAAGAGACAGAGCCACCATGTCGACCCTCTGGTTTCCCTGACCTGGCTTGGACTCTGAGTACCTGTTCTCTCCACTATGCCTCAGTCACCTTTCCACAGACACACACACGCATTTTGATATTTGTGATTTTTTCCACTTTTGCAAGGGTCCTATGCTCTAACCCTAGGAAATGTGGGGCCCCAAGCACAAATTGAGAGGGTGGATCTTGCAGGAAGACTGTTATGAGTTTTGAAGACACATGTGTTCCCATCCATTCGTCAAAGAAGGAACCACTACGAGAACACGCACATGCAACCACTGAAGGAACACTTGGCCCCAGGAGGAAGCTGAACTGAGAGTGCAGAGTTGAAGGAAAGTACATTCTGATCATATCTGCTCACAAGACTAAGGATTGCTGCCAGAAAATGCAAAGTGAAAAAGATTTGCTTTTCTTTTTTTTCTGTGGCTTTTGTTACTGCCACCTCTTAAACTTAACTGGAGGTATGGATCACAGCTGGAGCAATAACCAGTTCATCCTAAGTGGTGCTTGAAATTGGAACTTCTACATCCCTTAATTTTTCAATATATGTTGGGGAAAACAACATTTTGTTATAGCTATGGGTGGTTATTTAATATAGTTTTGATGTGAATGTGTTCAGAAGGAGAACAGATATATCCTCATCATGTCCACCTCAAGTCCAATATGTAACTTCTGTCACATTCCCATCCATCTGTCCCACAACAGCCTCTGGAAAGATTTAGCACATTTCCTGGGTAGTTTTATCTCATTGCTAAAAGCTTACATTGACATCGATAGTTACATCCTTTACTCTTAGTTCTCCTCAGCGTGCGTTCTTTCTCTATGAAACAGAGGCACTATGTCATAATGTTTGAAAACAGAGAAACATCCTACTTTTATCTCTTCTTGTAACTAACATCACTCAGGTGCTTCCATGATGCCTTACAAATCTCTGTTGCTGGCATAGTAGGCTTTGGTGGTGATTTCTATCCTGTTTGTCACTCTGCCTCTTCACCTATGAAACAGTTGAAACTCAGGATAATGTAATACTTCTGCTGCCCAACTGGCAGTTGGTTTTTTTTAGCTAAAGCATCAAACAGCTGACTCTTATACAATTTTGTTATCTGGTATAATGTCCAAATGTGTTGGCAGTTTGGACTGAAGGATTTGCATACAACGAACTAGATTCAAATCCCCTTTGCTTCTGAAGCTCATTTAAATCTAATTCTTATATGCATATTTGTCATTTAGTGATAGCATTGTTATCTTACGACTTGCATCAGCAAATGAACCATCACAGTCCTGATGCCACAGACAGACCATTCATTTTATCTTGCACAAATGCACTATTTTTTATTAGGTGCTTCGGACTGTTGTCCTTTTTCAAGCATGGAGAAGCCAAGCAGCGCTGCGCTGATAAATTCTGAAATGCAGGCACTCATTCTGATAGTGCTCACAGCAGCCACCCAAAGAAGAATTAAAACTTGCAAGCAACTGTGTTGATCCTTATCAACAAGCTAGTGTTAGCAGTTTTCATCTCAGCTAGGAGCAGGTGTCTTATAAAGCTTATGAGTCTTAATTATCCATTTAATTCACTTCAGAACACTTTGAACTGCAACAAGGATGGCCCACAACAATACACTGTTGCTAGAAAATGTATCTTTTCCCCTCCCTTTTTTGTTCTTTTACTGTCAGGGTTGCAGATAAACAGAGGACAGGTAACAGGGAAGCTGGGTGGTGGTAGAAGAAAAAAAGTCTGAGTGCTTTGACCCTGCAAGCCCTATTTCTTCTATACCCTTGGAGTCAACTGTAGTACACGTGTCTGTGAATGAGCCGTAACTGTCTTTGGACAAGGTGTGTTAGTCAAATTTATTTCACAGGGGTGTTAAGGCTGTAAGTGCATTGCATTTTTATTCCACCCTTCCCCCAAGTATTGCTGCTTGCTTCTCTTCACCCTGCCCGCTGGCAAATATTGTGAAGGTTATTTTTGCCACCGAGTATAGAATATTATGACAATTTATATCTTTCTCAGTCTTTATATATATCCCTAGGCATTTGTTTGTGGATGTGATAACCCTCCTTGGGCAGTCAGCAGAAATCCTTGATATGTTGAGAGATATGATAGATAGTGATGTATTGAGATGTACTGGCAGCTGCATACATTCAGTTTGCCTTGAAAGTTCTGCATATTTTCACTTGCACTGTAAAGCCAAAATCAGCCTCCAGAGTTGGTGGCAATCATTCAGTGATAGCAGAACTGATTTGTTTCAAGGATCCACCTTGCCTGCCTTGCTCCGTATCTTATCCTGAAGCACCAGCTTAGATACTTTCCAATTGTAAGGACACTCCCATGATTTCAGGGCATAGTTTAAGTTTAACAACTAAGATAAATACGATTGTGTTCTGTTGAAGTAAAAAGTTACTTCAGTTATAATACTCAATTATATCAAATAAATGGAGGCCAAAATATTGCAGTGTATGATGTGTATTTGTACCTCAGCCTGTGGCTGAGGACTGCTGTTGACACAGTTTTGTGGTGATAATTTTCCTTCTGTGGAGGCATGGGACCCTTGGAGCAGTGCTGTTAAGAGTTGTCAGTGGACCAGTTCTGGTCCCTGAGGGACCTGGAGAGCTTCCAGGAAAGAAAGAAATAAGAGTAGCCAGTGGGCACAAAAATGGTGCTGGTCTTTGGCACGTGGAATGGGAGAACGGATGCCATTCTCAATCATATAACTTAAGAACCTCTGCCCTAGGGTTCCCTTGTGAAGAGAGCAGCCAGCTTGACAGACTAAAGGTCTCCCACCCCCTATCTTGGCTCCTGCTTTCTTCTCTTCCACCCACCCCCCTTATAAATTTCTGCTTTCTCTCCCGTCTTCAGCTTAGCCTCCCCTCTTCCTTTTCCCTCCGCAGTAACAGCTACACCAAACTCTTGGATTTATCCAGTGGATGCACTGGGTTGTTCTGATACACTCTATCCATCAACATATTTAAATAAAATGAGAAAAAGAAAAAAGTTATTTCTGTACACCATAGGTTTTTACTTCCATCTTTGTTTGCATCATTTCTCTTCTTTTCTGTGCTTGCTGGATGGATGGAGGAAGAGAGGGGAAGAGCAAAGGATATCAGAGCAAAGGAGAAAGAAGAAAGAAACGAAGAACTTCCTGCCTTCCATTCTCTTCCTTACACCCTATGTGCTTTTTGCCTTCTATTTTGTCTTAGGGTTCCTGCCTGCATGCCAGCTGATGGGCAGCATTTTAGTGTCTGCTGAGAGACTGGCTCACCACTGGTGCAAATGGGAGGTCCTTTTCAAAGAAATGAGGAGTGGATTTTTATTTTTTTGTCAAGATGGCACTTAAGGAAGATGGGGGGCAAACCTCTCTTCCCTGCAAAAGTTGACCCCCTTCCTTACTCCTAATAGTAACTTAAAAACTTGTTTGCTAGCCATGCAGTTAATGTCTGCCTTTACCTTGTGTTATTCTCTTGTGCTGACCTTCTCATACAGTAATGATCTTAATCACATGTGGACAGTTTTGGGGAAAGCAAGGTACCTACTGCTAGGCCTGTAGACACAAATAAATAATAAATAATCCCAACTAGAAGTGGCCTCTAGTCAGCTTCTGATTTCATCTGATGAGGAGAGGCTGAAGGCCTTGTGCCCCTTCCCTGATGAAAACATATTAATAGGAGAAAGGGTTCTATGGCGGGAGTGGCTTGAATAGTGTTTCATAAGTTCCAGATATTTGCTGTCCATAGTCTAGCTGGCAGACTGAAATTGCTTCCACCCCTTTTTTTTTAGCAGTAATCCCAGCCGTCTCTCTGCCCACTGCATCAGTTCTCTCCAAAATGCATTCTGAGTGCTATATTTGAATCTGCTACATGCTGCTCAGCGCTTACCACACCCTGAATCTGGAGCCAAGAATTATTAACTGAGGTCCTGCTTAGTGTAAAAAACTCTAAGAATCGTAGCTTATTGTTTTGCATTTCCACCACCATAAAAAATGGGTGGAAAACATACCGTTTGGCTTTTTCTGCCAAATAATGTACACGTCTAAAGTCTGTAGTTGTGAGATTGCGAAAGCTTTCCGAGCTGTGAAAGTGTAAGAAACTGACGTAGATGTCTGCAATGTACTCACCGTGTGGTACCTTCACTGTTTACTTAATAAGGAAGAACTACTAAATTGACATGATTTTATACTGTGGGAGAGTTTTCTTCCTTTTTAACTGAATCCCATAATGCTCTTAAATTAACTCCCTCTGTGTAACAATGAACACATTTGCTTTGTAAGAGAGATATTTTAGTGATGGATTTCAGAACTGCCCCAGTTGTGTTTTGTAAGGCAAAATGTACCAAATTCATTTAGGACAGTCCTAGACCAAATTCCTCCTCTTAGCTATCTCATCCTTTTTGAGAGAGGGACAATGTTTACTCATCTCCAGTCCTTTGGCACCTCCTTCATTCTCAAGATTTCTCAGAAATGATGGCAAGGGGATCTGAGAGAATGTTAGCAACTTCTTTCAGTACTCTGGGATGCATTTCACCTGGCCCTGCAGATTTAAACTCATTTAGGTTAACTAGATGATTTCTGACTTACTCTTTATCAATCTTGAATTGCAACCCGGATTCTTTGCCAAGGTCTCTGCTAATGCATGGAAACACATTGTCCTCTCTCTGGGAAAAACAATTGAAATAAAATAGGTGTTGAATAGTTCTGCCTTTTCATTGTGATCTATGAGTATATTACAGTCCTTGCAAGCAGTGACCCCACTATTTCCTTTCTCATTCTCTTGCTTCAAACATATTTGAAGAAACCTTTTTGTTATTCCTTGCTTGCCTAGCCTGTCTCAGCTCATTTTGAGCTTTAGTTTCCCTTACACTATTCCTGCAAGATAGAGCTACACATCTGTATTCTTCATTGGTGATTCATCCTGCCTTCCATTCCTTATACATGCCATTTTTTCTTCTCTTTTCATTTCTTCCTCAAGTTTACTTTGCAGACACATTGGCTTTTTCTGATGTTTCCCATTTTTCTTTTTCCATGGAATTGTTTGTGATTCTGGTTTTAGCAGTTCCCTCTTCATGAAATCCTACCCATGCTGAGTGTCTTTTTCTTTAGCATCTCTAGCTATGGGATGCTGCCCAGTATTTTCCTGAGCTTGATAAAATCAGTTTTCCTGTGTTTGTGCTTGACTACCCTTCTTTGGGGAACCAGCGTGATATAGTGGTATAGTAGCATTGGACTACACCCCAAGAGACCAGGGTTCAATTCCCCTCTCAGCTGTGGAAACCCACTGGGTGATCTTGGGCACCTCACACAGTCTTAGCCCCATAAAATTCTATGATAGGTTCACCTTAGGGTTGCCCTGAGGTGGAATCAACTTGAACACAAACGAGAACAACTCCTCTTCTTTGACCTATCTGATAATAATGAATTCTAGCATTACACAGTCACTCTCCCTCAAGGTATCAGCTGCTTTGATTCCAATGATCAACTCCTCCCTGTTAGTTAGAATCAAGTCCAGGATTGCTGTACCCCTTGTTCTTCCATCTTTTGAAAGGAGGAAATTACTTGCAAGGCACATCAAGAATTTGTTGGAGACACTAGGCTTAGCAGCATGATCAGGATAATTGATATCCCCCATAACTACGAGTTCTTGCTTCTTTCAGTTTTCTGAGATTTGTTTCAGCAAAGCATCATTTACCACCCCTTTTTGATTTGGTAGCCTATAGTAACTTCTATTGCAATGTTGTTTTTATTTCTTTCTCCATTTTTTAATACCCAGATGTTATCTGCTGCTTCAATTTGATCACTTGCATGAATTTCAGTACAAGTGTATCTGTCTTTGACATATAATGCTATTCCTGCTCCTTTTCTTCCCCATCTCTTCTTTTTGAACAGATTGTTCACAATTGTTATATTGCAGTCATGAAAGTCATCCCACCAAATCCCTGTTATTCCTATAAATTCATATTTACCTTCCTCCACTAAGATTTCATACTCGTTTGTTTCCAAACTCTGTGCATTGGTGCATAGATGTCTTTTTTCATTATTTTTATTTTAATAACATAACAAGACAGTACATAATACTTACTCTGCATCACATCAGTCACACTACCCCGCGTCTAATCTAAAACAACCACCCACTCCTCCCCACTTAACATACATTAAAATTGGTTTCCAACTCTTCCAGCATAGATTGTAAGTCAAAATTTTTATGTCAACTTCTGTTATATCAATACAATATAAAAGACATTACTTTCTTCACTCATTTTACCATCTATTAATAATGAAAACAATTAATTGATATGTTCATGTTTTTGTCCTGTAATGTTTATGCATTAATGGCTCCCAGCCTTTAACAAACAATGTTGTTGTATTTTTTTTTAATCAAAAATGTTAACTTGTCCATCTCTACCAACTCCATTAGTTTTACCAGCCAGTCTTCCTTGGTTGGAATCTCATTGTTCTTCCACTTCTGAGCATATAGGAATCTTGCTGCTGTTGCCACATATCACAAAATTCGACCGTGTTTCTTATCTAATGAGTCTTCGATCAGTCCCAGTAGATACAAGAACTCCAGAATTCCAAGTTCCAGAATTTTTTAGACTTCTAAAAACCAATAAAAAGGTGCCACATATTGTTCACATCTTCAACATTTATTTGATGCAGTTTTATGCCTCTTGGTCAATATTTCTGGAATCAAATACTATCTGTACATCTGCTTGTAAAAATTCTCTTTGAAGTCGTAACACAGTATGAATTTTAATCCACCACATTTTCCCCATTGCTCTAATGTAATGTTGTGTCCCACATTTTTAGACTATTTCATCATACATCCTTTAACTACTTCTTGCTCCATTTTTAATTTTAACAGAAGTTTATATTTTTTCCCAATTAAATGTTGTTCATCTGTACAAAGTAATTTCTCAGATTTATTCTCATTTATTTCAAAATTGTATACCTGTTTGTCCTTCTTGTATTTCTCTACAATTTGTCTACATGAAAACCATTAGAAGCCAAACCCTTCCTGAATTGATTGTTCAATTGATTTAATAGTGACTTGGTTCAGTTTCCGATAAGTCATGGTGAGTTAACCATCTTTCTTCAGGCACTCTTTTCTATAAAAAAGCTTCTTGTGTGGATATCCATTGTAGCATTTTTGGACAAAGCCTCAATTTATATTTACTCCATATTCTTAACAAGACTCTCTTCCCATAATGGCTATTAAAGGCAGCATTCACTCTACTTTTTCCATACCAAGAATATCCATGCCAACCAAATCATAATTCATGTCCTTCTAGTTCCAGTAATTACTTGGTTATTAATATAATTCAGATCAATCCACATACAGCAAAATATAATTTCAGGTCTGCTAATTGTATAGACATCTAGAATCTTGCTTGTTCTCATCTTTTATTTTGCCGTGAGTTTTATTGTGGATCCCATTCTGTCTCTCAGTTCTCCACTAGAATCCACATCCTTGCATTTAGAGTTTGTCTTTGGGCTGATGCTTGAGCTATCATCTCCAGCCCTGCCCCTTAAGCATTTAGTTTAGAGCCCTCTTGATCAGATTTGCTGTGCTTCTGCTAAAGGGATTTGTCCTGGTCTTCATGAGGTGCAGCACATCTGTAGCCAGTAGTCCTTTCATCTGGGAAGGAAAGATGATGGTCCCAGAAGCCAAGCCTCCCCCATTAACACTGTCTATGTAGCCAGTTGTTCACCTGCATTATCTTCCTGTCCCTGTGTGGTCCTCTGTCTTTCACTGGTAGAATTAGCGAGAATAACTTCTGTGCTTCTAAACTCTTTCATACCCAAGGCTTTATAGTCCAAGGTGATCTGTTCAGAGGTGTCTTTTGTAGTGTTATTCATGTCCACATGAATCAGATGAAAGAGGTACTGCTTTGTGTTCTTGATGAGTTTCTGCATTTTGTCAGTGGCATCCTAGATACACGTAGCAGAAAGACAGTGCACTTCCTGATTCATCTTGTCCAGGGGGCACATAGTGTCCTCTATACCCCTGAGCAATGAGTCAACTATCATCAGCACCTTTGTTTTCTTCTTGCTGCAGTTGACGGTTACGTTGGCCCTTTCCCTGGACTGCATTGTCCGTTGCTGCTGGTCTCCTCTTTGCACCTCTTCACCACTGTTACCTTCAGGAAAATGTAGGAGGCAGTTGCTTAGTTGGAGTAGTTCTGAATCCCTTGTGCACAACCTGCTTCTGATGGCGACTGTCCTCCAGGGTGCAGCCCTCTTTGTTTTCATTGGCAGTTTTTTCTTACTAGTTCTGTAGGGTCACTTCTCCCTCTGTTCTACCCAAGAGGTCCTTTTGTACTCAGATGTGTTGAAGAGTTTCAGCATTGGCAAAGAGCTTTCACATTCTCTCTGTTTTTCAATGGAGCATTGAGGATAAGAGAATTTATCTTGCATACTCAAGGAAAGAAATTTTCCTGCCATTAATGATTGATGAACGTTATCACTGGCTCTGGGAATATGTAATATTGTAGCTGGATACTCTTGATTGCTGGAGCATCATTAACTGGTATCCAAACAAGAATATCAAATAAGTCTTCAAATAAGTAGGAAAATATGCTCTTCTTTGGGTGTGTTTGTGCCGTGATGGTTTTATTGTAAATGTAAATGTTTAGAGATCGGATATAGATATTTATTATGTTCAGGCTATTTCTAGATATCCCAGTAACAGAGTTGAAAAGACGATCCTATTTACAGTCATCACTCCACGTTCATTGGCGATAGGGGTGCAGGATCCTGTGAAAGTGGAAAAAACATGAATAATTGTAGCATCTGCAGTCATCTTTAATGCACCCAAAAAAGTGTGATCCACATATTCAACCCACGATGGATGCCTTCAAGGCATTGGGGTTCCTTTACAAAGCACAAGTTGGTGGCTGGTGGGGCTTGCTGCCATCTCCATTGCTGCCCTACACCATTTGTAATGGGGACTTAAGTCTCATTTGCAGTCTCTCTGTCTTGCGAGGCTTGTTGTTCATATTAAAAATGGCACAGGACAGCAGTGGAGGTGGCAACAAATAATCTGTGAATAATTAAACCTGCAAAAGCAAAACCCACAAATGTGGAGAGCTATCTGCATATTTGTTCAGAAGTAACTTCCGTTGAGGTCAGCAGGACTCCCTCCAATTTTAGTGAGTGCAGGATTACAGCTTGAGGTTGAAAAAGGGTTGTTGTTGTTGTGTGCCGTAAACTCATTTCTGACTTACAGTGACCCCAAGGTGAATCTGTCATGGAGTTTTCTTGGCAAGATTTATTCAGGAGTTTGCCTTTTCCTCTGAGGTTGAGAGAGTGTGATTTAAAGATCATCTGCTAGGTTTCTGTGGTCGAGTGAGGGTTTGAACTCTGTTCTCCAAAGTCATAGTCCAACATTCAAACCACTGCACCACACTGGCCTCCCTTGAAAAATATGCTGACTTTTAATGTGGGCTTGTGAAGCTTCTGTGGGCAGTTGCTTCTGTAATCTATAGATGCAAAAACATCTGTGTGCTTACTGGTGGAAAGCCATTGATGAAAGGATGGAAGTCACTCAGGAATCCCCCAGTGCCAAGCAAGAAAGAATATTTCTTGAAGCTAAGAGACTTCATTCATTCATCCTTTGATATCAGCTGTTGGAAACGTGGCAGCATGCAAAATCCTGCCTTCATGATGAAGTTATGCTGTTATTTGACTTTTGGAAGGTAGCAATGACAAGCCAGAAGAGCATTAGTTCAAACTAGAACTTCAGAAAAGTTACCTTTTTAGATTATAGTCTCTAGAATGTCCCCAGTAACTATCCTGACTGGGCTATTCTGGATGTTATAATCTAAAAACATGACTTTCCCTCTGATTAAAAGGGCATGCAATCATAAATCGTAGGTCCTGTAGTGGGCTTCATTTCCTCCTGCATTTGGAAACTTCTGCCCAGTATCTCTCTTGATGTGGGACTGTTTGTTCTATTCAGCCAGGACCCATTAGATGGAAAAATAACTGAAGGAAGAGTGGCTGAATTTGCAATGGACTGAATGTGCCATTAACGGGCTCATGTGATTAGGGTGTGACACTATAATATGGATATTGGTGCCTGTACAGCATGACTATCCAAAAATAACTGATTGGATCAGCGGTGTCTTTAATGTACTGAGTGACTTGGAAGTCACATACTCAACTGTGCACCCACAGTTGATGTAATCTTACACAGAATAGTCCAGAGCACTTGAAATAATATGGTTCCCACTCAGTGAGGCATGTGCTGTTTAATCTCTTCTAAATGATACTGGATGAACTAGAAGGATGAAACAACTGCAAGATGTTGAGTACAAGTACCAGGAAATGATGCAAATATATGATATGGTCCTGGCAGATTGGGAGAAGGGTGATGCTATATCAGCCTGAGAAATGAAACTGGATTTGAAGAATGTACCATGGACTAATACATGTGCAGCACCTGGGGGGGGACCTAAAATGATTTCCCAAGGTTTTATGTTTGTTGTAGGTAGGGTTGCCATATTGAAAACTTGAGAGGGCTCCTAGACCTTTAATGGGTGTGTACAGAAGGTTATTTTAGCAGGTGTTGCTTATTATCTGGTTGGATGACAAACAGTACCTGCTGAAATTCTCTCTTCTACATCACCGTTAAAGGTACAAGAGCCCTCTCTGGTCTTCAGTCTCAGAATCCTAGTTGTATGATGTAAATTTTCTCCATCTTTTTCAACTTGTGAGGATTTTTGCAAGTACCTCATTGGGAATTAAACTGTGGAGACTGACTGCATACATTTCATTCAGGGGTGGGAAAAGTCTAGTTCTGAAGCTCTGTATGCCCTCATGTGTTTGTGCAGCTCTGCGCCCCTCAAGAACTCCCCATCGTTTTGTTTGGCCAGAATAAATGAATGAAATAAATATGAATTTCTCCTTTCGTAAGGTTCCACAAACAGCAGGCTTCAGGGGCCCATCCACTGTAATGTTTTAAAAAAGGGTTTTTAAAAGCCAAACATGGACTGATTTTTTGTTTTGTTTGCCTTTTGCTAGTCTGTGCAGCACCCCAAAGTGTCCAAGGGGCAGAAAACTTGACCCTTGGTCCACTGCAGTTGTCCATCCTTGGTCTAGCTACATAAGCTACTATTAGGAGCCCTTTTAAACTACACTGTTATAGTGCTGTGATTTTAACTGCCATGGCTGCATCATCTGGAGTCCTTGGGACTGCAGTTTGGAGAGGCTATAAAGGAGCTCTTTGAGTGGGAATTGTAAATACCCCTCCCGAAACTGAAAATCCCAGGATTCCATAGGTGTTGCAGTGACAATGAAAGGGAGATCATAGCACTATAATTGCCTAGTATGAACAGGATCCCATATAGAATATTTAGGTGAGATTCAGTCTTGAAGCCAAATCTGATGACAAGTTTGGCTTGGGATGAGGGAAGACTTGAAGGAAGTTAGAATGAAGATGAGCTACTGGAGACCTGTAGGGCTGATTCCAGCCCCCTCAGCCACTCTTATTGGCACTCTGGTTGCTAATCCAGAGAGGAGCAGTGGCTATGACAACAGGCCTTGGTGACTGTCTGCTCTGGCAGATAACAGGCTCAATCTGGTCAACACAGACCCTCCCTCTCATTTAGAGAAGTTCTCTTGTAAAACTGGATGCTGACCGGCTTGTTGTCTCTCAATAACTGAGCAGAAGTGTCTGATCTCCCAGGTGTTCCTATAACCTATAGCAATAGCAGTAGCATTTATTTCTATACCGCTTATCAACTGAGTGTTATCTAAGCGGTTTACAATGTATTTTAGCTAATTGCCCCCAACAAGCTGGGTACTCATTTTACCGACCTGCGGAAGGATGGAAGGCTGAGTCAACCTTGGAGCCCGGCAGGATCAAACTCACAACCTTGTGGTTGCAGTACTGGCATTTAACCACTGCGCCACCAGACTACAGATAACTAAAAATTGATTCCTGCCCTTGTTGCAAACAGCTCTTAGTAAATACTTATACTTAACTTTTAAATCATTGCTAAAAATCTAAGTTGACTTTGTCGCTGATAGTATTTATAACTTTATTCCTATACTCAAAAGATAGTTTACCTAGTTAATAAAAAAATTAATAAGAAATGAAAATCATCAGTAATGCACTATGACTACCATAGTTCTCTTATTTTGAATTAGATTGCTTCTAAATGGTGGTATCATGCCTTTATAACCTAAATATTAACATACCAAAAATGCCAATTATTAACAATAGAGCAATGGTTAATTCTTTTAATTTGCAGACAAATCTTAGACATTATTACTAAAACCATATCTTGTAAATATTAAAAATATTAGAAATATCCTAAAATAGCAACAAACTAGAATCATCTAATATTATCATGTAACACTTCTCATGTAGTAGTAAAAAGAATGAGTCAGAATTTAAGAATATATGCAAGTTCAAAAAAATAAATACTGGCATAACTAAAATGGTTTGTTACTGTAGTGAGTATCAAAGTGGGATAATGATGCAAAAACCCTGCTAAGAATGAGCAGATCCAGATCTCGGAGATCATCTGGAAATCACACATATGCTGCTTTCAGTTGTGTGGTGGGGAAGAAGGATATAAATGTAAATGTAGATCCCTGGCTGTAATTTTGTCTTAGTTTAAACAGATGTTCTGTTTAATATGCAGGAGACATATATGTATTATAGATGGTGGTCAGTCATTCTTTCTGTTAAGCAAATTGGTGCTTCATAGGCTAGAATGGTTGGCTGATGGGAGCCAGTAGTTTGAAATCTCTGTGTGTGTTTGAATGAAATGCCAGATGGAGCTTGGAGAATATGACACACAGCTGAAACAGGTGATCAGGTGTGTCTGTATGTGAAAAACAGAATTAGGCATTAAGAGATAGGGAGAAAATGAGCACTGGTACCTTGGGGAACTAGGGTGGGGTTGTATGTCTGTTTGTTCCCATTTATGTTTTATAGAGCAAACATTATAAAAATACCAGAAATCTATCCCTTGGAATTTCTCTCTGTACAGAAGGGGTTTGCATTTTATCTATGCGTGTGTGTGCCTGCCTATTAATGACAGAATATTTTTTTGGAATATGTATGAGCATGGGGTGGGAAGATCCCCAGTTCAGAGATCACTTCAGCCACTTTCGATTTCGTCCTCTCTGTTTATTTGTGAATGCCAGCAGGTGTAATATTGTCTGATATGCCATTTTGATAGGAAGAAATGACTATGTTTAGCATCATATACTGTCTTTGAAATAAATGTGTTACATTTATAATGTGAATCTTCTTCACGCTAGAGGCTACTAATGAGATGTTTTCTATTTTTGTGAATTATTTGCTCATAGCTGCTTACTGAGGTGGGCTAGTTTCTGTTCATCTTTTCAGTTGCAGTAGTAACACCGTGATAGGTTTAACTTAAGGTTGCTGTAAGTCAGAAATGACTTGAAAGCCCACAACAACAACAACAACAACAACAACAACAGCAGTGTGATTTTAAAGTCTGTTTCCTTTTTTTATGTTACAGCTGGGCAATGTGGCAATGTCACCAATATATTTCGTGATTAGCTTGATCATGAGACTCTTCTCCAAGCCTCGTCCTGCCATTACACTGGAGAATCCGGATGTGAAATATGCATTAAGGCTAATTGACAAAGAGGTAAGAATATATTAGCTTCACTTCTCTTGTAAGTGTGTGCACACAGTTGTGACAGAATAAGATGTAAAAACAGTTCTAATGGCTGTAATAATTCCAGTGTTTGTGCTGTAGCAAATACAGTGGCCCCTTTATTTTTGTGAGGGTTTGGGGTGCAGAACCCTTGTGAAAGGTATCAAGCCATGAATAACTCTCCCCCACCCAAGTGAGTGCTCCTCCTCCCCCTCCCTTCCTGGGCTCCCCCCCAGTCTCAATCGCTTGCTTTTGGCCTGGGTAGGCATGCCTTCCTTTTCCGCACCCAGGTGAAATGGGAGGGGCAGCTCTTCCCCCCTCCATTCTCTTGCCTGTTCCTTGAGGGTGCAAAACAGAAGGCAGGGCACTGAGCTGAAAGGCTAGCGAATGGAGCAAGAAGCACCTCCCCTACTTCTCCTGCCTGTTGCTTGTGTGCACTGCTTTCTTTCTGCACGTCCACCTGGGCAAAATGCAAGCAAAGGGAAAGGGAAATACCTTTCCCCTCCCTTCTTCTGCCTGTTGCCCATGGTTGCAGTTTTCTTTCTGCACACCTATCCAGACAAAAAGTAAGCAAAGGGAGGGAGAAACACCTCCCCCACTTCTCCTACCTGTTGTCCGTGTTCAGTGCCTTCTTTCTACACACCTGTCCAGTAGAAAGGCAAGGAAAGAGAGGATGAAAGGCTTATGTGTGCAAAACTTTCCCCTTCCCATTCATTTGCCTTTTGCAAGGGTGCAGGAAAGAAAGGCAGCACGAATTGGAGGGGGAGAATGGGGAGGGAGGCAAGTGGGCACCTCGTGAAAAATTAAATTCGTGAAGGTCAAATCCATGAATGTGGAAGGAAGACTGAACACAGTGTCAATTATTAAAGGGAATCCCCCAAAGGTTTATGCCTTTGGACTAGTTTATGCATTTTGAAGTAGTGTATGGCAGTTTTAGAATGTAAGGTAGAAGGATGGCTTTATAACTATTCCCCCTGTTTAAACCTGTGCCTTGAAACCACCAGAAAAAGAGTGTGTCTAGTTTCCAAAGCCAACAGAGTCCTGTAACATCTTAAATACTAACAGATTTATTGCAGCAGGAGCTGTCAGGAAGAGGCCAGCTTGCAAGATCAGGAAGCAATTCCAGAAACAATTTTTATCTTCACCTCATTCTGCCTCACTCACTGAGTTTTGTGGCTTGAAACATAGTTGTCTGCTCTTCTTAGTCCTCTTATGTTTGTTTGTTTTCCCTGTGATTTCTTCTATCATTTTTCTTATCGTTAAGGGGAAACAAAGCATGAATAATTGCACAAACACTTCTAATTAGTAGACTCCACTTCTTCTGTTGTGAAGTGTCCTGGATGCATGCATGCTGATCATGTGATGACTGCAGCTGTATGCTGTCTCACATGTGCAACTTGTACAATGCACTCAAACAAAAATGGAATATTCACACCTCACAGTAGAAATTATTCACTCATGACATTTTCAATAGCTCCATTTCACTAGCTTTTAGTGTACTTTTAAAGTTTTTAATTTTTATCTGTGTATATTTATTTGTTTTTCAATTCAGTTGTTTTTATCCATTGCACATTCCCTCATAGCTCCTAGTGGGAAGAGAGGCGTTAAATAAATAGTTTAGAAAAAGTAAAATAAAAATTTCCAGTCACTGAGCATTAGCTAATTTATGTAAGTCTGTTTATAGACCAGTCTCTTTAACTTATAAGTACAAGAGGTTAGTCTCTTTTTAAAGAGATACATAGAATAATATCTTCACTGTCTGCATTCCCAAATGATTTAATCATGTTTATAGCTCATAGAGATATATAGTATTTTAATGTACAGATCTTCATCTAGGATCTACTTGTTTTAATTCCCATCTGTCAGATACACACTGTTGTAAATCAAGGTTCCAGCTCACAAGCCTTGCCACTTTTCAGTTGTGTTCTGGGAATGATTAACAGAAAGTAACCTGGAGGAACTTTCTTTTAATACAGTGCAGATCTGTGAGACACCCATGGGCTATGTCAGTTTAGTTTCATTATGAACATGTTTATTTCTTAAGCAGATGGGCCCAGACTGAAAATTGGTTAGTATTTTGGTTATAAAAATGTGCATTGGAGAAAATGGTGTTCGACTAGACTGTATATAAAGAAGTGGCCTTCCTGTTGTTTGTCTCTTTCAGATTATCAGCCATGACACCAGAAAATTTCGTTTTGCTCTGCCAACCCCAGAACACATTTTAGGCCTTCCTGTTGGTATGTTGTTGTTGTTGTGTTGTTGTTGCTGTTGCTGTTGTTGTTTTTCCCCAATGAGGTCAACAAGGCCCTTTTTATAGTTTAAGGCCCATGCATTTAACCAAGTAACTCTGAGGGGAAGATAGAACAGAAATTCAATTTGTTTTAGGGAATTGTAAGTTTGAAGAGGAAAGAATTCTGTAGACTGTAACACCACCCCTGCTTTGCACTTCTACAAGCATGGCTTCATTTCACTCATGATCAAAGGATTTAAAGCTTGAAAGGAATAAAATCTTCCTTTGGTCCCCTTTACTAAAGTTCTTTTTTTGTTTTGTTTTGAAAAAAAAAGGTCAGTTCTCTCATGCAAGGTATTAGTGGACAGGCTTTTGTTTGTTTGTTTGTTTAAAAAATGAAAATTCTAATTTGTTTCTATTTCAGTTATAACACAGTGGTTGTTTTTCTCGTTTGGGTTTTGACAATCAAGTGCACTCTTCCCCCAAACCAATGTCTACCAGATGCTTTGGAGTATAACTCTCACCAGCCCCACCAAACATGGGACAGTGTTGAGGGGTTATGAGAATCAAAGTCCAAAGCATCTTGAGGGCGTCACTTGGGGAAGGTTGGATTAAGGGTCTTAAATAATAGAACAGATTTTTAAAGAAACCATTATAGCACCTAGAGGGAGATTTGCTTCCTCTAGCAGAAAAGTATATAGCACGCAACAGTACTTATCATAACAAGGTCTGAGCCTGCTCAGTGCCTAAACAAGAGACCTCTTGAAAACTTATGTAGGATGCCTTGAATTCCAGCATGGAAGAAAAGGAGGGAATATATTAATTGCAAGGAGAGGTATTGTCCATCTAGTTCTCAGTATTCCTTTTCTGAAAGGATCCATGCTTTTCTTCATGGAAATTCAACTTTTAATACAGTTAGCAAATCAGAGAGAATCTTTTCTCTTCAAATTTAGCCAACACCACCACCTAGAATCCCATGTTGGGAGAAAGACAGGATGTTAAATCTATCGATTGAGCGATCAGTCAATCAGTCAATACAATTAATTTCTTTGATTTGAGTTTTGCCCTCTCCTTGCAGCCACCATCAGTAGCTCTTTGCTGCTAGGGGGTTCAGTGCAGCTGCAGCCATCCATGTTTCAGGTTGCAGTACAGTTTCTTTCCATGTTCTTTCCTTGTTTTGGTGCCTGAAGAGAATCTCTAGTTGAAGGCAGCTCCTTCTTTGATGTTCTGGAAACAAACATGCAGGTGTTGCTGCGTTCTTAATCTTGTGGGGACGGACATTTGGAAACCAAAGGTAGTAAGATGAAGTAAAAAGTGTTCCTGCTATGCATCTGTCATAGGGCAGCACTATAATGATTGTTTGTAATATTTGTAATACAGTCATCCACATAATTGTTGTGGAATTGAATGGAATAGAATAAGCCACAGACATTTGATTTCTCTTCTTTTTCATGTGTTTGACACTACAAATATTTCATTATTAGTTTTGCCTACAGTACAAAATATGCTGTGTACCTTTGCTGCAGATGCTTATGTCTTTGGAGATTACCTGCACTTACCCTTAGGCAGTGGCACTGTAAAAAAGACTTACTGTCTAGGGACAAAATACATCAGCTGTCTTTTTGCTATAGTAGCAGACTTTACTGTGTTTTCTACTCCATCCAACAAATAATTCTTCAGTGTCTGCAGTTTTTAAATACTTTCCAAACTTTTATGCTAACCCAGACACCTGATCTGTATCATTTGGGCATGATTTGAGCCTAGCTTCCTGTTTCCCTTTATTTTCTCAGATCTTCAGAAACAACTAGTGGCACTTGGTTGATCATGAAAGGTTTTCTGCATGAACTGGAAATGTAGAAATGATAGTTTGAAGAGTTATCTAAAGCAGGAGTGAACAACTAACTGCACAGAGGATGGACCAGTTTTTCCTCACTCCTGTTCTATCAGTCTTGGGTGTAAAAGGGATAATTCTGGAAGTAACATCACACAACCAAGGAGATTTACCCCTTCTCTGCTTTGTGTAGAAGTTAGTCGATTGATATTGCAGCCAAGCCAACAAAAAAAGGGAGAGTGGAAACCTTTAATTTTATTGTTAATATTTTATTGATTAGATTCTGTAAAAACTTCAACTCTTCCTGAGCCTTTTAGGAGAGGGTAGACATAAAAAGCTATAAGAGAAGCGTGTTTGAAACTGGAGTGTATATATTTTAATTAACAATTAACCTTTTTGCCATTACCTGTAGGACAGCACATTTACCTTTCTGCAAGAATTGATGGGAATCTGGTGATCAGGCCTTATACTCCAGTCACCAGTGATGATGACAAAGGTTACGTGGATCTTGTTGTGAAGGTAAAGGCTGCCAGCTACACCTGTTAGGGGATTATCCTCTCCAGGGTACTGGTGAGGAAACATGTTTTGAACTAAGACTGATTCCTGCTGGTGACATACACTGATGTAATCCAGGTTTATGCCAGTATCCGTCATTTGGAAAATGTTCAGTACCTTCTCATGCAGTGTCTCCCCCACCCAACAGAAGGCAGCTTCCAAACAACGAAGTATGTTCCCACAGGGCACTGGACACCTTCTGGCTATAGTATCTGGGAAAAGAGAACAACCACTGCTTCTCAGACCTCCAGCAAGTCCATGTACTGGTGATCACTGGCAATCTGAGAAGATGACACTACTCTCTTCTTCCAACTGCACACCTGCAGCTGGATACTATCTGGTGCTTCTCCCTTCTCCCTAGCCCCCATGAGAGTAGACTCTGGTGTTGGAAGTTTCTTCCAGGAGGGACCAAGGGGACACTGCACTAGTGGTGTGTTACAAGTTGGATTGCATCCTGTAACTCCTGCAGCCCTTAATGTTGATGAAGTTGATAGGAATTGTAGTCCAGAACATCTGACAAGGGAAAGATTGTCCACCAAGCCCAAGAGTAACAATAATTTGAAGCATTGCCTTATACCTCTCTGTGTAGTATTTAGTCGCTTTTGGAATCCTCACAGATGTTCTTAGTACATGCATATGGGCCATAGTAAACCTGCTGATCTGGATTTATGAAGTCTGTGTATAAGAGTCATGTTTCTTATCCTTATGTTACTGCCACTTCTGTCTCACCTTGCCCCCTTAGATCATCTACATCTGCTAATTTGTATGCTGCCTTTTGCCTTTAGAGGTTTTCTTTTTTCCCAAATCTTTCTCTCCTTTAAATAGATATATTTCAAAGGAATCCACCCAAAATTCCCTGAAGGAGGAAAAATGTCACAGTACTTAGAGAGCCTAAAGACAGGAGACACTATTGATTTCCGTGGACCCAATGGATTGCTCGTCTATAAGGGGAAAGGTAAGACTGTTTTTTTATTATTATTATTAATAAAAAATTTGCTTCTAAGAACTAGGTAAAAGTTCCTCCTTAGTCTGCTTTATCCTAATTTACTCGTTAAACAGAAGGAGACTATGATCTCTCTCTTTAGCGTAGCTGAGAGACTAAGAAAATATTTTTTTTAAAATGATGCTGTATATAGCAGGCAGAGTCTAGAAAAGAGTACCTGTTCACAGGAAAGGAAGATGGGTCTCTTGTATGTCTGAATAGATGTACAGAAGGGGGTTATTTTGTGTTTAAATAAGTATAGGTTGTCATGTGGAGATATGAAAAGTTTCATCGACTAGAATTTCACTTTATAATTGCTGCAGGTGCAAGTGCCCAGGCCTCCTTTGTATCACATCTCCTTAACATTGTAAATTAGAAAGTGTAATAAATAGGATTCATCACTCTAAGAGAACCAAGTTCTTCTTTTCTAGTTTGTTGCTGGATGCTACATAACATGGTTAGTCATATAACAGCAGTGTTTCTAGAACCTTGGTGTCCTCTCCATTAAAACAAATTGTCCTTTCTCTCCCGTTGAACTGAACATACATTCTATATGTATGCTGGAGTGAGATTATTGCTCTGAATTTGTGTGTGTGCCCATGTAACAGCAGAGACTGCTCCTAGGAATATTTCAATTAAATATTTAAGTCAAACTACAAATTCAGAACATTGCATTTGAAATTGAGAATTCTAAACCTGGACATCCTAAATCATCCTAAGAAATCCCAGGAGTTCTGGTTGTATTTGCATACCATGTCATGATTTAGTGTTACAGAAATGTATTGCAGCGAGCCTTGACCTTATGTGCTAGGCAGAGAAGTGTACAGTTCAATCACAGTTTAAGTTGTGGCAATAGGGCCCAGTATTAATTGAAATAAAACATTTAACAAGTGAGATGAGGATTTCAGCCACCTGAAGACAGTCACAAAGTTCCTCTGATTTAAATAACCGACACTAGATATTCATGTACAATAGAGAATAACCAGTATTTCCCCTCCACTTCCTCTGTAGCAGTGGTATTGTGGCCTGTTTTGAAGTGGAGGGAGTCATGACAGTCTCCATAAGAAGGGTCTAGAATGTGCTGTCCTTAGCTGCGGTTGATCGGCAAACCATTCTAGCAGTTTTCAGATCTGTTCTAGCAACAAACCTGTTCAACACCACTAGCAGACCTCTTGTAAACTGTGTGAATGTGTGCTTTCAAGTGGCCTGTCAACTTGCAGTGACCCCATAAATTTCATAGGGTTTTCTTGGGCAAGGAACTGGTTTTGCCAGTTCTTTCTTCTGAAATATATTCCACAGCACTTGGAATTCTTTGGTGGTTTCCCAACCAATTAATAACCAGAGATGAACCTACTTAGCTTCCAAGATCATATGGGATCTTGTGCCTTTAAGTGGAATTAAGTGCCCATTAAAGATCAAGCCATTCCAAAATGTTTTGTATTACAAGAGAGGTTACTCAAAAAATATATTGTTGCTTGGAAGATCAATTTCTGCTCCAACTACAGAGGAGATTGAAATTAAGATCAGTGGAAACAGAAGCTGCCTGAGGAATGGTAGCAAATGATGTCCATGTCCCTGCTAGTCAAAAATCATGGGTGCTCAGACATTGCAAAGACCCGCTATATCACTACTTTACACTGGCTAGCAGCTGCTCCCTAGACAGCTGTCGCTGTGACACTCCCTCTTCCCAGCATTCTGATTCCCTGTGGAAAATACCTTCTCCCACACAGGAGGAGGGAGGAACAGAAGTGCACAAGCCTTGGACGGAATTCTGTATCACCTAACTATAACTGTTTTGCATTCACTATCACTACTTCCTCATGATTTTGCCACCATTAACATGATTGTGAGGTGTCCTGCAACCTGCTTTACCATGCCACAGCTGTGCGGGGAGAAGGAGGTCCATTCTGCCAACAATCTAAGCACAGTTGATTGATGTTTCCATAAGATTTGGAGAGGCCAGGCAGGGAGAAGTTACTTAGTTAAGCACTTAGGTATAAGCTGATACAGAATTCTGGCCATAATATAATTGTTACAGTACATCATGTTAACAAAAAAGCAAGGTGGCATTACATTTGAAGGCAACCAGTGTGGTCAAAAGGTGAATCCAACAACCATGGCTCATATTTAAAATTGTCTGGTTATTCTTTGCATTCTTGCAAAGCATATAGTAAGCAAATGAGAGAGGGAACAAAAGTTCCTAGTGGGCATTCTAGCTGCAACCCACTCTTTCTGTTGTGCTGTCCTTTGTTGCATGGGAAGACTGGATAGGGCTGAGTTACTGAAGTTCTCAAGATAAATGCTTTGCCCACTAGTGCTTTACACATTCTTTTTTTCCCTCCCAAAATTGCATGGTAACATGAGAAGAGCTGTGCTGAATCAGACCAAATGCCTGTGTAGTTCAACATTCTGTTCCAGCAGTGGCCATCCATCCAGTAGTCCAAGGGAAGCAATTGGTATTCAGAAGGGTTGCTGCTGTGATGCTGAAGATAATCTATAGTAATCATGATCAGTGGGGAGGATTAGGCTTAATGCTTGTGCTACTGAATACATTACAGGATAAGGAGTTCTTCATTCCTTATATTCTCCTATATTAGAGAGTAGGTGTGTGTGTGTGTGTGTGTTTAGTTCATTTTAGTTCATTCTGCCTCCACTCAAGACACATACACACCCTGCTCATTTCCTTCTTTGTGTCTGCAGGTGTATTTGCCATTCGTCCAGACAAGAAGTCTGAACCAGTTCTTAAAACAGTGAAATATGTTGGGATGATAGCAGGTGGAACAGGTATGTGAGAGACTTCTCTGTCTATGTTCCCATGGCGTGTCTTCCTGTGGTCATAATCAGGTTTGATTGACTGTGGCTATTTCTGTTTCCTTGAAGGAATTACCCCAATGTTGCAGCTGATCCGAGCTATTGTGAAGGACAAAGATGATCCCACTATTTGCCATTTACTTTTTGCTAACCAGGTAAATAGAAGTCTTATTTATGGTGGGGTAGCTGCATAAACGCCCTGAAGGCATCAGGTCCCATCTGATTTCAAAAGCCAAGCAGGGTCAGTTCTGGTCAGTGCTTAGAAGTTGGTAGGGAGACTGCCAGGGAGTACCAGATGCTGTAGGCTGTATTCAAAGGAAGGTAATGGCAAACCACCTCTGAATACTTCTTGCCTAAGAAAATCCTCTGAAATTCATGGGGTCACCGTAAGTTGACAGGCAACTTGAAGGAATGTACATTACTATTAGGTGAAATAAAATAGGATGTTTTTTATCTATAGTGCATAATCTGTAGTCTACTTTCAGTGGTCATGCAGCAAGTGTACATCAGATTGAAACCTCATTCTTTCACTTCAAATTGCTCAAAGTATCTTTTTCCTACTCCTAATTCCACCCCAACAATTTACTGGGACACACTTACGTGGTTTCATTTGGCAGACAGGATTGTTCATGCCTGTATTTTCTGTATACTTCCCCAATGTAAGAAGGCAAAAGTTACAACTTGTGTATATTCATGCTTAGTTGTACTGTTTGCCTACATTGTGAATGACTCAGCAGCTGAAACTTCACCGTATTTTTTGGCTCAATATTAATGGTTCTTTTTGTACCTAAAGAAGCATAAGGTAACAAGAAATTAAGTAATGTGGAATGCATAGTCCTATGGATATATAGCCAAAAGTAAGCCACATTGAATTTAGTGGGTCTTATTTTTGGGAAGGCATGGTATAGGATTATCCTGTCAGATTTTGGCCTGTGTTGATCTGTCTTCAGCTTCTTCCTTCAGAACCAGAGCAGCTTCCAAAACTAAATACGAGTGTCTTGAAGTTACAGCTTAACCTGTGCATATGCCTAGCGAATTTAAAATTCAACTCCTGTTGATCCACCTACCAATTTATATCTCGCAGCCCTATGTTTCAGTTGTTCTTTTGGTATTCCATTAGCAGTGCTTTCATTGTCAAGGATACTCTTCTATTATTTTTATGCCTGTTGTGACACCTGCCTTAACCAAATCCTATCCCAAAATAGCTTGTTGGAGAGTGGCAGTTCTAGAATAGAAATTTGCACCAACAACAGGTGCAAATATTCTGTTCCTGTAACTCTCTATATAATCTTTTATTTAGTGCCAGAGGTTTTTTTACATTGCTCCTCTGTATGCATCTTTAGCATGACTAGTGAAAAACTGTAGGCTTAAATACTGTTGAAGGTTACTTCTGTTAAATACTTCTGTTTGTCTTAAAGTGGGTCACAGATCTCTTGCTGAAATAACATTTAAAATGAAGCATTTCAATAATTTCAATATAACAGCAGTGGGGTTGACTTAATTCCGATGTAGCTGTTTTGTTTCTCACCAACTAGCACTTTTCATATCCAAGTGTTGAATTATAGGAGAGTCAGCATAGTGTCCTGGTTTGAGTGTTGAACTACAACTCTGGAAAACCAGGGTTTAAATCTCCCATTATGTAACCTTGGGCAAGTCAAACTCTGTCAGCTTCAGAGGGAGGCAAAGGTGAACCCCTCTGACCAAGTCTTGCCAAGAGAACCACATGATGGATTCACCTTAGAGCCACCATAATTCAGAAATGATTTAAGGGTGCACAACAATAGCGTGATAGTTTTAATGGTTCCGTGGCACGCTACACATATTGTGTCACTAGCTCCATGAGGAGTCCCTTGCTCATTTTATCATATCTTCTTTCTAGTTCTCAGCCAGCATCATTCTGAATTTCAGTAACTCCCTCCACCAGTGATGTATCTAAGTCTTTTACTCCAAGTCTCAACTCAGGTCCTGAGTCCCAACTTTCAAGTATCAAGTCCTTGCAAGATAGTTCAGATCAAGTCTCAATCAAGGCCATTTCCACACTAGCCTGTCATAGTGCTGTTATTCCACTTTCAACATCCTGTGGAATCCTGGGGCCTTTCAAGCCCCGCCCTAAGCTGCAAACCCAGGATTCCATAGGATGTTGAAAGTGGAATAATAGCATTATAACTGGCTGGTGCAGAAATGACCCAAGTCTTGAGTCTGGGAGCCAACTTTAACAGAAGAAAAAGGAGGTAGTGGTGGTATGGGGGGGTTAAGTTTCAATACTAGAAAATCAAAGCCCCATCCTGTCACTCCCTTTCCAGCCAGACTTTAAACCTCTTCCCATTGACAAAAATCTTCAATCCTCCCCTTCTCTCTCTCTTGCCTGCCAAAAGCCCCGTCCTGTCACTCCCCTTCCCACCCTGCCTCAGCGCTGCTTCAGCCAGACTTCAAACCCCTTCCCATTGATGTTAATCTTTTATCCTCTTGCTCTCTCTCTCTCTCCTGCCTGCCAACAGCCTCTTGTCATTCTCTTAAAGTTTAAACCCATAAAGACAGGTTTAAAATATGGCTGAAGTATCACTGAGGCAGAGTGGGAAAGGGAGTGACAGGATGGGGCTTTTCGGCAAGCAGAAGAGAATGAGGAGGAGGGTTGAAGATTGATGTCCATGGGGAGGAGTTTAAAGTCTGGCTGGTGCAATGAGTTGGCTAGGTGGGAAAGGGAAAAGAGGAGCCCGGGCCAGAGGCAAGGGAGTGGCAAGGGAGAAGGAAGGAGTGTATGTGCACCCCCATTGCCCTACCTTTTGCCTTGGTGTGAGTTCTTAGCACCAGGGCAGAGGCAAAGCAGTGGAAGGGGAGAGCTCCAGAGAGCTCCACACGTGCATTTTCCTTCTGACTTACCTTTTGCCCTGGCAGGCATGCCTTCTTTCTCTGCTCTGGCAAAATGAAAGGGAATGGGAGGAAGAGAAGGAGGGCACAGGCACCTTGCGAATAATCAAAACTGCAAGTGGCTTCTCAAAAAAAATGCAGGAAATAAGAGAAAGTTGGGAATAAGGAGCATGTGCAGCTCTGACCGAGTCATCAACATAATGTTATCTCACTGCTGATTGGGAAAAGGTTGGAAGGGGAGGTGGGACTAAAAAACAGACGAGTCATGAGTCAAGTCGAGTCAGTCCATCATTTATTGCCAAGTCAAATCCTAGTCAGATCATTGAAGTGACTTGAGTTCCAGTCAATCGATTTGAGTCTACATCACTGCCCTCCGCTATTCATGTGGTTATGCATTTACCTTGGCTTTAGGCAATATCTTTCCTTCCACCCTTGCCCTGCCATGACCATGCAATCATTAAAACTGAACTCACTACCTCATGATCATACCCACACATTTTACATTTTTATTGATATTCATACCCACAACATGCTCACTGATAGGTATAAATGTCTGCCTCTAGGTGTTTCAATCTGTGTGGCTGATGAAATAGTCTATGAAAGCTTAGGCTACCAGTTTCTTTCTATCAGTCAGTCAGTCTCAAAGGTGCCACAAAGAACCCTTTGCATAATAATCTTAAGGAAGTCTTCACTAATCAGTGCCATGACCTTCTGTTAATTGAACAAAGATGCACATGTTGTGGGGAGATTACACATAGCAATATGAACCTTTCCCGTTTTTGCCACAACCCACCCATAACGTGAAAATGGATGGTATCACAACAGGAATATCTGGATTATTTCTTGCTGACACAAAACCGTTAAGAGGCATACTCTTTTACTGGATCAAAATCTCAGGTAACAATGAGGTAATAGCTCTCAAATTTGAGGGAGGCAAAATTTGTACAAAATTGCTTAGCAGTGGTTTTTATCCATCACATTTCAAAGATGTCACACAAGACGGAGCAGAAAATTATAAAATACAGGCATGATGTTTTCCTTTCTTGAACAGACTGAGGAGGATATCCTGCTGCGCCCGGAACTTGAAGAGGTGCAGACTCAGCATTCAGCCCGCTTTAAATTGTGGTATACGTTGGACAGGGCACCTGAAAGTAAGTACTTCATTCTGTAATTGCTTACAATGCTTATGTATGCTTTTCTCCTTGGAAGGCTTCAGATACCCTGATCCCTCAAGTAACATAGTAAAATTTTCTGGATCTGTGTCCTGCATAGTAACAAAATGGGCTAAAATTCTAATTAAAACATCAAAATGTACAAAGAAGATATTTTGCTTTTAATGTTGTGTTTTCAGAAAGAAACACTACACACCACCTTTAGACTTTCAGTAGCAGTGAGAGGGAAATATTGTTGGATGGCAATCTTGCATGGCTCAGCATAGCACAGAAGATTAGCATTTGCCAGATAACATTAAATGATTTATTGTGGTCATTCATTCCTGGAGGAGAATTGGCAGGGGGAATCACAGAAGCATTTGACTGTGTCCTTGTAACCACACACAAAGTAATTACAGTCCTCCTTTCACATTCAGGGGTTTGACATTTGTGAATTGGATTATTTGTGAGGTACCTGCTTGTCATTTGCCTTTTACCCAGGTGTGTGGAAGAAAGGCACATGCATCCAGACAAAAGGCAAGGGAATGGGAGGGAGACAATGGCAGAGAAGGCACATGTGGGCTTTCTCCACATGTGAGGCTGCCCCTTCCCATTCTCTTGCCTTTGTCCTGGCATATGGAAGGAAGGCATGTGCACCCGGGTAAAAGGCAAGAGAATGCGGGCAGGCGGGGGTGAAAGCATGCATGTGTCTCCCCTCGCCCATTGTCCCCCTCGTTCTCTTGCCTTTTGCCCAGACACACAGCCTTCCTTCTTTGCACCCATGGAAAAGGCAAGGGAATGGGAAGGGGAGAATGGTAGGGAGGCACATGTGTGTGCCTTTTTCACAAGCAGGGCTTCCCCCTTCCCATTCACTTGCCTTTTGCCATGTGCATGGAAGAAAGGCACACATGCCTGGGCAAGAGAATGAGGGGGAATATGCATGCCTCCTCCACCTGCAGGGCTCCCCCTCCTGTTCACTTGCCTTTTGCTCTGGTATGGAGAATGAATGCACACACATCCAGGCAAAGGCAAGGGAATGGAAGGTAGAGGAAGCCCTGGAAGGGAATGAGAGGAGGAGCACTCACTCAGGTGGGGGGGAATTATTTGTGCTTTTTTTACTTTTATGAGGGTTCTGTTGTCCAAAGCCTGGCAAAAGAGGATTAGCCACTGTACATCTCCACTGAGACATTTGGAGGATGCAGACAGACTTCAGCAGATTATGTTATCACTTTACCTCTGGCTATGGAGACATAGCTAGATGCTTCTGCAATACCTGCTCTGCTCCCCTCCAGAGCAGCAACATAGTCCTCTCTTAACTGAACTCCCCTCATGCCTTTTTTGTTCATCCTTAGGCATCAGACTGTGATGTTGGTTGAGTATAAATTTTTTTCTTCTCTGTTGTGTGTGAAGGGAGATACCAGAGGGCACTATTTCTAACATAAAACTTTTCAAATTCAGATTGGAATTACAGCCAAGGATTTGTGAATCAAGAGATGATCAAGGATCACATGCCACCACCGCAAGATGATGTTCTCATTCTGATGTGTGGCCCTCCTCCAATGATTCAGTATGCTTGCATCCCCAACCTTGATAAACTGGGCTATTCCAAGGAGATGAGGTTTGCCTACTAAACTGGAGTGGAGACAGGATGAAGTGGGATGCGTATGTGAGGGGAAATAATGGAAAGAAGCACTTTGAAACAACAGGGAACAAGATTAAAGCAGAGGAAGTGAAAGATAAGCAGAGGTATTGTATTCAAAGGGGCTGCCAAACTGGCGCTACAAGTTTGGTGTCTTTGTGTTAGCACCACGCTGAAAATTCTGTAGGCAGATAACTGTGTTGTATACGGTATTTTTAGCTTTGCTATGCTATTAAATCTATAATCAGGTCACTGGATTATGTTTAACTTTTAAAAAAAGAATAAAAAATGTAGCCAGGCTCTTGGCATCACCAAAGTTTCTCAACCATAGATGTGTGTCTGATATCAAGTGTTGAGCAGGTATAGGTGGGGGAACTGTTTTGCTCTTGCTGTCTCTGCCACAAAGCTTTAAAATGAGAGAGTAAAGGATGTCTGTATCAAATCCACACTATTCATTAATTAAAATACCATTATTGCCTTCATTGGAAGACTACTGGTATAATTAATTTAGGAGAAACTGTATGCCTGATGCAAACACATAGAAAACCCTATGTATCTTGAGAACATATTGCTGATTTAACTGTCTTATGAAAGTGTCTTTTCAGTTTCTCTCTTGTCATTTCCCAGGGCAAGCTTTGTACACAAATGTTCCTTTGTTCTTCTCACCCTTTTCTTAACTCATGAGAGTTGAAAAAAATGTATGGCATTGCAGTATGAAAGATTTAGGTGGAAATAAGTTCCACAGATTTTTAATTAGTATTGTAGTTTTTGTGTGTTTACTTTGGATGTTATTAGTCACTCCAAGAAGTCTGATTATATAAAACAGTGAGTTGAAAGCTGGCACATTACTTATATTTTCTTTAAATGTAATTTTTACTGTCTTAAAAAGATCTCATACTTTTTTAAAAAAAGCTTTTTTTCACTGAATTTGCTTCTGCATCATCTTTTAGACAAGGCAACCTTCTAAATTACTGTGCTGGCTCCAAAAATGTGAGAAAAGAAATCCACCACACAAAAAAACCAAATTAAGCAAACTTCTGGTTAATCCTTTTTCCATTAAAATTACGTATTTTCCTAGAATGTATTTTCTTTTTCACTTTTAAGAGAGGAGTAAACTGCTAACTTGTGAGCATCCATGTGTTTTACTCATTTTGTGACAAGATTTCACAAAAGTGAGTTTGAATGCTTGTATTTCCCAGATTGGTAAAAGTTGCAGTCCTTTCCAGACTTCTTCATATTTGTTGTTGTTTGTTAGCTTGGTGGCAAGGATAGTATCTCCTGGGAATTTTTTCCAACACAAGCCACAATGAAGTGAATTGAGAGTTATGCATAGTACAAGTGTCGTTGAGTATCTCCCATTCGTTTCAAAAGGGATTGTGCAGGAAGACACTGTGTTTAGTCACTGTCTATGTGTCAGAGAACATTGGAGTGAAAATGTTGCTTAGATGTGTATCTTCCATGTGGGATAGTATCCGTTGGATGACTCCAATAAATAGAAGGCCGGAAAATAGAACACTTCAAATCTTGTAAGTTACATAAACTGTGTGGAGAACACACTTGAGATTTTGTAGTTAAAACCTATGTCACTGAGAATAAACAGTACAGAAGAACAACTTGGTGCCTTTGAAGACTTGCTGACCATGTTACAAAGTACGCAGAGCCATAGTTTATGTTCATCCTGGTGTATTGCTTTAGTCTTGAATTGTCTGGCATGCAAAGAAGCTAAAGCTTAGTTTTATAAATTTGTGATCTGTTTTTCACCTTCCCTTTTTGTCAACATCTGTTAAAGCTAAGGAAATAAGCTAGGGACACACCACAGTTTTGGCTTTGAGGGTAGCAAGAAGCCCATTGAAAAAGCCAGTCCACAAGGCAACAACCTATGGCTTCTAATTGTGATCTGCAGCTAGTTAACAAGGTGTGGTTGGTTAGCAGGCAGGGTTTAGACATGAAAAGCCAGAATTTACCATGCCAAAAGTTTAGTTATTCTTATTAGTGAACACTGCCAAGAAATTCCAGAGCAAAAATCTCGGTTCCTTAACCTTGGCATTCTAGAAGCACCTTGAATCCCCTATGAGGGGAATAGATTGCTGTAACCTTACAGCCAAATGTTCTCAGATAACTATTTTAAAAGTTAATGACAGAGGCAGGAGAATGAGCTGGGTTGGGAGAATACAAGTGAGTAAAGGATTTGGATGAATGGCCCATGTCTGCGCTTTACTCTTCACACAATTGTAAATGGCATCCCATGTAGTTTGGCTCTCAGTTGTGAGAGGAAGAAGCAAAAAGAGTGAGGAACTTCAGAAGAAGCTTGCACCAGTGTGGACTAAATTCCTTCACTGAATAAGCTCTTGCTGCAAAAGAATAAATAAAGAAGGAAAGTCATTAACTTACCTTTTTTGCTTCATGTTTGTATCACTGTGGGCAGAAGAGCCTTAACTTTTATGACATGTACTGTTGATGTTGAAAAACTGGTTCAGTTCACACAAAATGTTTTCTATAATGGTATTTATCCTGCCTATTGAGCTTATTTTTTTTTCCAACTATTTGTGGTAGAAATAAAACCCTTTTTGCTTATCACATCCAATGGCTTTTCTCTTGTATTTTAAGGGCATTTTAAATTCAAAACCTTTTTTAAAAAATGTGTAAGGTGGTTCACTTAGGTGAAAGCTGAACAGTTGCTACCCCAAACAGATTAAGGACCATCAAAACATAAGCCAGAAGAACAAAAATTGATCTGCTTACAGCATTTTTGAAATGGTACATAGGTACTACAGAAAATACTCTTCTCTAAGAATTTGTTTATATTCCCATGGGATGGCTGGTTCGGTATTACGTCAATTCACAAAACAAACATCCTGTTTTGAACTCCAGGTACCTCTGTGTGTCAGACTGCTACTTCTAAGTAGGATCAGCCTTGGTTAATTTTTGGATAAGAGCTTGCCAATGAATATTAGGTCCTATAGGCTACATTTCAGAGAAAAAAAGTAGCACAACCACCTCTGAATATTCCTTGCCTTAGAAAACTCTATGAAATTTATGAGGTCACCACAAGTCAACAGGCAACTTGAAGGTACATACACAAGTATAATTTGCAACAAATGTGTGCCTGTCCTTTCCCAGACCTGCTTGCATTTCAGAGGTATCCTTATTTACATCATGCAAATAACTTCGGTCATATTTAATACAAGTTTTCCAGCAAAGCCACAAACTTAAAGAGGGTTGTGTCTAACTGCCTTTGTGGATCAGCACATGTTAGACTAAATCTAATTGTTTGTCCCAACTAAGGTGGACTCATTGATCCAGTTACTAAATGGTAAATAAATCATACTGATAACAGCAGTGTAGTGGGAGCAGCAATTGGATGTAGGCCATTATTTGCTATCTGTTTTGCAGCTGTTAGAAGAGAGGAAATGATTTGAGGGTGTGAGTAAAGCTAGTAAAAATAGCTCTGGCTGTTAGCTTTTATATTTCTAAACAGACTCTGAATGGCAGCTGCTATGCTCTGCTGCACCTTGACCACTCAAGCAGTAACAATTGACTTACACAGTGATTAAACCAAACATTTTGGTTTAACAGTAGATGAAAATGAGGTATAGAACTAAGACACCATTATGCCTGTAGCAGCATGTCTCTATTCAGACCATGATTTCCTGTTATCTGCTGGTTTTGAAGACAGCAATGATGAGGCCTTTCCACAGATAATCAAAAAGAAGGATCAGAATCAAAACCTCCTCTTCATTTTCTCAGCAGGAGTTCCTGTTATAATCTTGGCAAAGCATGTGAGGAGAAGCCACTACAAGGGCAATTAGTAGTGGCTTTTAAGTCTGTATTTGATAGTTTCCTATGCATGGAATGTTAACTTTTTTTACAGCAGGGTGGCTATTTCTGAGAAGAACATAACATTTGAAAAATGTTTGCCAGTCATCTAAAAATCAGGGAAAGAGGACTTTCTCAAAGATCTCCTCATGTAGATCTTTTGGGCCATTTCAAGTCCTACCCTTCCAGCTCAAAACAGATTATGTACAATTGCATCTGGCCCATTACTCAGAGCTGATGTGGGACGCTGTAAACCTAGCTCAATTTTTCTCAGCACTAGCCAATTTCAGTAAACAAAATAGGGGTGTACAACCAACAAGATCTTTGATCCTCCCCATTCAGAGGCAATGGCCCTGCTAGGTGAGTTGTAGTATTATGAGTGCAACATATCGCCAGGATACTTGGCGTTTAGCCTGCTCTTAGAGAGTGCTACAGGAGCAGCAGTTATACAGTGCTTTGCTGTTTCCTTGAGTGCAAAACATTCTACTCCAAGACTTGGGTAAAAATGGAAGTGGTTCTGGACACACACACTAGATTTAGGAAGATTCAACCCTTTCTGCACCATTGGGTCAAAGACCCTTTCCTAAGGGAGGAAGTGGTGGAGAAATTCACTGGTGTCTGCCCTGTAGTATGTATCTAAATCTGAATTCAACTCACGGTGCTTACCATTTTATGACATTTCCTGAAGTAACACAATGACTGAAGAGTGAACCATGTGTTAATAACCAGGACACATTTGTGAATTGCACTGTTTTAATGCAAGTGTCACATCAACATAATCTTAACTTCCTGGTTTCTTTTGAGTACTTTGTATACAATGCCCTACTGCATTTTTATTCTAGGCAGGCAAGAATCTAGAAAAAGAATCTAGAGCAAGTTCTACTTGGCATCTTTATACAAAAGCCTCTGTTCAGGTTTGCAGTAACAGTAGTTCTATACAAAAGCATGCAGTGTTCAGAAAATGGATTTTTTGACAAATTTCAGTTGAGTTTTTTTTTTTCCAGTAGAGTGTTTTCAGTGGCATTGGCACTATCACTTTAGGGCTCAAACAATTGTCTCATGTAAGAAATTTGATGTCAATCAGAATATGACTTGTTGAGAATACCTCTCACCGTAAACCCCAATTTCCTGATGTAGATTTCTAGCCAATAATCAGTTTTTATTTCTACATGAGTCCTAGATCCTAAATTTGAGTCCGTCCAATTGTCACTGACCATACATCCTCAAACTCATAACTTTTATTTCATGAGAGAATCAAGCATGACAAAGGTAGAAAGGGAAGAGTTAGCCCACAGGCAGGACACTTGCAATCATCTGATGGTACTGAACTCCAATTTTCATCATGGTTGGCAGCATAACCAATGGTTAAGGATGAGGGGCATGGATCTTGTAGCCCTCCAGCTGCTGGATTGTCATTCCTGAGTTAAACCGTTCTGTCCGTCTGAATGTAGTGTTTTACTTCTTGCAGACAAAATTCTACTACAACACTGCTCATCGAGAGGAGAGCTAAAATAAAATCAGTTTACTTCTTCATGCTTGTAGCCTCTGTTCTAAGGATGGGAACAAATAGCTCTTCAGATGTTGGACTGCGTTTCCTGTCATTGCGCAACACAGACTATGCTGATGGAAATCTAACAACAGCTCTTCTGCCTGAGGTGCAGAAAGGATATATATGCCATGGTATATATGCTTTGACAGGCTAGAGACTGACTGAAATTACTTCTGACACATAGGTGGAAGGTAACAGCTTTTCTGACAAAGAAAACACTTGTGTCTCTTGAACAATGGGAACGATAACATCCACAACTACAGATGCAGAGTGAGAATTTAAGGGGGAAATTTTTAAATCTCAATGGTTCTTGGAGAAATCTGCTAAGTTCTGTCAGTATGCTAACACATTTCTGTTACTGAAAGAAAAGTATCTTTTTATATCTGGAGTGTTTATTCAATAACTACAGATTATACAGCTCATTAGAAAACCTGTATTACAGTTCATTCACAAGTGATTACATTTTCTTGCATGATACAACTTGCACTATTAGGCTCCACACTAACTGGAGATCTGCCACTTTGAAAGTCTTTGCCTTATTTCCAAAGTAGAGTGAACTCAATATTCCAAATTTTGGCAGAATTTCCTTAAAACCTAATTTTTATGGAAGCTTACTGTCTGGAAAAATCTGTTCTGTTGAACTTCAGGTTGGAAATACACTGCACTGTTGAATTCCTGCAAAATGAACCGTGCTGGCAAAAAGAGCTTCAACTGATTTTTGTAAATAGAAATAGAGAAAAAAATTGCTGGAGCACAAAGGCTTGTAAGTGATACACTTGCAACCACTAAGCTTGGAATCCGCACAAGGCTAGAGAAAATTGATGTAAACCTTACCTATTTCCTTCAACCCATTTTTCTTAGAGAGGCAGTGTTCCAACATTTCTCTAGTAGGGAGAAAACTATCAGTGTTCAAAACAAATTGTCTTAGCATGTTCTCGCCAGATGAGAGGTTTTTCCTTTTCTCTTTTTTGAGGCTCTCTAGAAGAACTCCTCGGATGTCTTTGGGCTTTCCAGGAACTCCAAACATGATGAACAAACCTAGGCAGTCGCGGCCCACCAGCGTGCAGAATTCTTCCAGCTTTTCAAACTGGGTCTTATTTCTGAAAAGTTCATCAGCTAACGCAGCCTCTTTGTCACAGCCAATGACTTCAACACAGCCATTGGAAAGATCAGCCATCTGCAGAGACTGCACAGCAATCTGAAGCCTGATCTGCTTATCGGCTCCTGACAGAGTCCAGACCCAGTCAACTCCAAAAAGCAAGGACTGCTGTTTGGTCATCTTGCTGGTTGTGATACGCTCTTCTACTCCTTTCTCAACACAGAAACTAATGAAGTTCACCAAAAAGATCTCATTCAGGGTATCAGTGGATGGGTGGAATTTGCTTTGTGGATCTTCAAATCCAAGATACTCTTTTAGCTTCTGTGATGCATAAACCACTCCTTGGCTAAAAACATCACAGATAACCAGGATGTCAGCTTTATTCTCTTGGTTTGATTCCTGTGAGACTTTTTGGCCCATCTTCTTTTCAATGCTAGAGTTTTCATGCAAAATTCTCTCAAATCAATATTTTTTAGAGTCAGTTAAAAACCCATGCAACGCCAAACTCTCTTAATAAGCAGTATTTCCCCATGGCTTAAAGGAGGGAAAAAACCTCTTGCCAGAAGCAAAGCCACAACATGCAAAATGGTCACAGACAGTTTCCTAATGTAGGCACAGAGTTCTGGGTGTGTCCTGTTCCAGCTTAGAAACTAGTTTGACTGGCTTAGTCATTCTCACTTTTTAAAGTATCAAGGCTTCCTTTGTGTTCATGCATTTTAAACTCCTTTAACTGTTAATGCAGGCAGTGGCAAACTTACTGTGTATTTCTTTAAAGTTATAATGGGAGTGATACTGGTGAAAGGAACAGGATCTGAAAGCAGCAATTTCCTGTTGAGTTGGGACAGCATACTATGACTGTCATGAAAATCTGTCTGATAAGCATATGTTTTGTCAAAATTAGAAACATTTAAATTCACCCAGAGTTTAAAGGACTGCCTTCATGATGGCAAACCTCTATAAACTAGGTGTAAATCCTAGAAAGTCCAGCTGTGCCTAATATGCAAATAAACATGCCTACAATGAAGCTGCACAACTACTCTTTTTGGAAGTTCTACAACAATGGGGTGTGAAGCATGTGATTAGAAGAGCATGTCAGATATATGCAGATTGCAATCTATGACTTTTGGCACTACCTACAGCTTACTGTGTTGGGGGATTTTAACATGCTGAGGAAACCTCACCACAACCACCTCAGGATTTCATGGTTTATTTTTACAAATACTGACTCAGCTGAGTGGTATACAGTATTTAATAGGGATGAGGCGCATCCAGAATTTTCTGAATCCAAATCCGGATCTGAATCCTTGGAAGGTTCTGGGAATTCACGAATCTAATGAATTTCGAATCTTTCGAACCCTTTTTTAAAAAAAAAGTTTAAAAAGCAAGGGAAAGAAAGCACTTCTACTGAAAGGTGTTTTTGAAGCAGAATTGGAAATCTTTGTTTTATGAAAAACAAATTAAAAATAGTTTTTAGTCTAGGAAAACCTCTACTTCTTATTTAAGAAGATACAAATGCATCTATCACATGAAGTACGTAAGTCTCAAATCAAAAGTATAGAGATTATCACCTTGCAGAGTCAGGCAGCTGAAGGGACAAGCAGCAGGAGTGGACATGGGCAGCAGGAGTGAGCACAGGCAGCAGTCCCAGGCACAGGTGGGCTCCGGCGTGCACACGCGACTTTAGATTTTTGCGCCAAACATAGGTGAGCTCAGGCCCCAGGACATGCAAGGATGTGGAGATAGATGGCCTTGCCTGCTCCTGCGGGCCTGATTCGAGGCGCTCCACTCCCTCAGGCCATGAAGCATGCAGGGATGTGGCGACAGCCAGCCTTGCAAGCTCCTGCAGGCCCAATCCGTGGTGGTCTGTTCGCTCAGCGCTCATGCCAGCGGAGGCCCCAGGACATGCAGGGAGCCAGCCATCACCAGGCCTGCACACTCCTGCAGGCCTCATTCGGAGCACCTGCATAGACGGAGGCCCCGGGACATGCAGCAAGACCAGACGGAGGCCAGGGCCACTGCAGGCGCCAGATTCGAAAGATTCCATTGGCCTATTTTGGCGCCCTGATCTGGATCCCTGAATCTGAAATCCTTGCCAAGGAGTCAAGGATTCAAGGATTCACGGATTTGGTTGGCCCATCCCTAGTATTTAACACAGAAAACACACACTACCATAGAACTATTAAGAGGTTCTAAATAATCATTGAAAGGCCTCACCCTTTTACACAAAGGTGGTGTTATAAGGGGGAAAGAGAGCTGTGTGGAGAAGACAGGGTGCCTTACCGGATTGGGGAACTGCCATATCAATCTGGGAGAAATTTCCTGCCACAAAAAGTTATGCTACATAGAATATGTAAGCAGGGACAAGGGACCTTGTTTTGGAATTCAACTCCCATGAGCCCCAGGTAACACACACACTTGAAAGTGATTGTGGGAGTTGTGATCCAATCAGCCAATCACTTTATTTATATCCCACCTTCTTCCCCAAATTGGGATTCAAGCTGACTTACCGAATAAAAAGACATAAAAGTAAATCCATATATAACTAAAAACACATAAAAAGTTAAGACTAAAATAATACTAAGCTGTCTATAGAATTAAAACCATGTAAGTCTATAGAATGAAAACCATATAAAACATTAATTTAAAAGCACAGATTCAAAACAACACTGAAACAGAACACTCATTACAGGAATCAATCAGTTCCCAACTCCTGCTGGAATAGAATAGTCTTCACAGTAAGGAAGAAGTCAGCCTCAGTTTCCTAGGAAGAGTGCCAGAATCTAGGAGCAGCCACAGAGAAGGCCCTCTTCCAAATTCCTATCAAACATGCCTGTGATGGTGGTGCAACAGAGAGAAGTACCTTCCCTGATGGACCTTAAAGAGCTTAGGCAGGCCTTCAGGTGGTATGGACCCAAGCCATACAGGACTTACTTTATAGGTTATAACCAGCACCTTGAACTGTGCCCAGAATCAGACTGGCAGCCAGTGGAGCTGTTATAACAATGGAGTCATATGTTCTGTGTAACAAGCCTCTGTTAACAACCCAGTATAGCCCAAAATTGCTAGATGGCCAGTTTCCTCAGTTTGGTCCAAAAGCTGATCTTTATAATTAAGCAGGGAAAGGTCTATTCAAAACTTTATTTTTCTCTGCCTTTTTTTTTTTAAACAAACAAGGACTAAATATCTAGAAACGTTTTATTTCTCTTAATTGATATTTATTTTTAACAGGGCAATACATATACATATGCACTGAGCTCTTTGTACACATGCAACCCAACAAAATACCGTAATGATATTTCATGTGTGCACATTTACATTAACCACTTACTTGGCTTAATGATGACTGTTTTATATTAAATCTTCTTTCTCCCATTGCCATAGAAATAACCAACTAGCAAAATGACAACCAAAGTTAAGCCAATTTCAAGTTACATAAATTTTGTTAAATGAGAAATCTGATCTTGTCCATACATGCAACATTTAACAATATAAAATTAAACTTTTCCACTATTGTTTGATTACTGGTAATTCCATGTGCATTGGCAATCACTCATGATCCTCTGTTCATATTTCAGCAATGTGAACAGAACTTCCCAGAGCAGCAAACCAATTTCCATGTGGCATACACCATGTCTTGTTAACATCATGCCAACGTGAGTCCAACCTACCACAACAGATTCTTTGAAATGAATAGAACTTGTTAGTCACAACTAACTTCAGTTCAATCAGTTTCAACTATCTACTCAAGGTTGGATTTGCTTCAGATTTAGCCATATATATATATTCATTCCAGTTGTTGCTTTTTTAACAAAATGATCTTATGGGACTGCTGGTAGGTCTTTTTTTCTTTCTTTCTTTATCTGTATAGGCACAGGAGGTGAACTCCTTAATTCATAAATACATTTTTCACAGTCAATGATAAAGTAATAATTGTACAACGAGTGCTATCTGCACACACTGAAAAAAGCTCAGAAACCAAATGAGATAAAGGAGAGAAGAACAAATTTACAGAACCCATGTTACTCTGGATTGAGAGTCCACACGGAGTATTACTGGGAAGTATTCAACAGAATCCTTATGCTGACATAAGAACTACCGTGTCCAGAACTGAGGCAAGGAAACCTTCCTGAGCAAGCTTTCAGGTACCATGGAGGACTTGTGGGAGGGCTTGTGCAGGCGAATGGGGGTCCCATTATCCTGGCAGTCATCCACTAAATGAATGTTGGATTTAGAGCATTATAATGGCAACGATCTTCTAATTAAAAGGCAATGACCACTGTAAATAAATGTATGTGAACAGCACCCCTTTTCATGAAATCACACTTGGTGTCAATCTAAGAACTCAAGTAAATCACCCAGTGGAAAATGTCGCTTATGGCTAGAGGTGCAAGATCACAAGTTTTACTGTTCTCCCCTATTAAAAACAGCAACACCTCATTGCAAGCAAAAAGCCAGCAAGTCAGGACAAAAGCAGGACTTGAATGTTCTGATAAGCCCTTCTTTCATGCACAGATATTTTTTTCTAGAGGAAATATATATTCCCCCAGCTGCAGTCTGGAAGGGTATATATTCTTAAGAACTCCATGTCACAAGATTTATCTGAATGGATTGATTGGGCTGGAGTTGGCAGTCACCATTAACAATATCTGAATACATGCCAAAATACCAGCTTCACACTTCAGCTTGGACTATTATTCCCAATCTGGATCCAAAACTTATGGAGCACAGAAATAGGCACTTACAGCATGAGAGATCCCTTTCAAGCAGTGTTTTCAAATGCTTGCAACATCATCTTTTAATGTAAGTAATAAATTAGTTTTCAGTATTTAAGGGTGGCAATGGAATGAAAAAGGAGCAGAGCCAAACATATCCTATTGAAAACTTGGCCAACTTTTTTTTTCACTGGCTAATCTGAATTTTATAAATTCAAGTTTTTTAAAAAAGGCAATACATGTTGTACTTTATAAAAATGAAGTATAATTATCAGTATGTTATAGTGAACTGTACTTCAAAGGCAAGAGTTAATACTGTAAAATAAAGTGGATTGGCAAATGTTCCTTTCCATAGAAATTTAAAGAAATCTTCTACTGTAGGAAGAGAAAGAAGAAAAGGCAGCACAGAAGTGGCAAATTCTCAGTTTAAAAATTGGAAACTTTCAACATCAGGCTTGTCATGACAAAAAATAAAAAATTAATTATCAAATCCTTATTTTAAATCTGGGGAAAAGAGAGCTCAGAGATGTTTTAATGCTGCAAAAGAGTACCACAAACTTCATTCCTAATATAAGAATGCAAATATCACGTAAGTGGGGGGAAGATACAAGTTATCAGTCTGACTTCTCCAGTAACCAGCTGGTTTTCAAACTGGAATACTCTCTTTAAAAAAAAAAGTCATCACCTTACATCACAATATAAAACTTTTGATTTGTATGTACTCAATACATTTCCTTTTCTTTCCTTTTTTTTTAATAAAATTTGTATAAAAAAATAAGACAAACAGGTTTTTCATTTCAAGGATGGGATGATCTGTTATTTACTTTTCATGTTATTCAGAAATGAAATCAGGAATTCCAAAGGTATATTTTTTGTTGCAGCTGAAATATCTAAAATGAATGCTCACTCCAGATATATAGATTTTTTTTCTTTTTGTATAACTTGAGGAAGAAAAGAGAAAATTTTGAAAACATATATTATGGCACATTATGTGCAGGAACACTATGGCAGTACAGTCATATCAATTTGATGCTCTAAAATATATCACAAGTTTCTACATTAGAGAGAGAGAAAAAATGTTTTCCCCATGTGGGTGTCTGGGGTGTCCCCTCCTTCCCTATTTATGGCAAGTTTAGTATAGGCACCTCTTGTCCTTAGTTTCCTCCTGAAAAGTATCAGTTTGAAGCAAAAGTGATCCTAAATTACATGATGCACTGTATCCATGACATACAACATTGGCACTTCGAGCCATATCACAAAACAGATGGGTTTAACGTTGACACTGTCACACATTTGAATCTTCATCTGTGATGCTGGTGCTAGGAGAACGTGTCGCAAAATCTTTGAACATTTCGTCCTCCTTTAACATGTGCTGAAAACAGAGAAAGTGGAAGAAATTGAATGCTTGCTGAAGCCCAAGAGCAAAGGAACATGAAAGAACAGCACTTTTAATGAAAGTCAGCAAAATGTTCCCATATTTCCCAAATGGTAAGGAGGGAGACCAGGGGCACAAATCACATTTTAGGTGCAGATGGTCCCAAGCAACTGCAAAGAAAAGATCCCAGGAGGAAGATATACTGCTAATCAAAGGAGATATCCCAGGGCTATAAGGCTTAAAGCCTTGGTTCACTTATTCAACTGAGGCATGAGGAAGGGCTGTGATTCAGTGATAAAGCACATGCTTTGCAAACAGAAAATGCCAGGCTCACACATCCCAGGCCCAAACAGGCCCAGCTAAAGGAGTTTAATGAGGATAGGGAAGATCTATAACTGAGCTGTTGGAAAAGCTACTGCTAATCAGAGTAGTGGATTATACAGGTTGTAGATCTGACCATGCATTAATGAGGCAGCTGAGAAGTGTGCTAGAGGGCTTTCAGAAAACTTCTCCCAGGACTTCACTACGAAAAGCTAACATTCTTACTCTGGTTTGGATCTGCAAACAATATTGGTCAACTGTATGCACAACTGTGTGTGCAACCCAGATGCCTGTGTGCATGGCACTTTAATATTAAGCTGCTTAGAAGCCAGACTCTCTGGGGCAGCCTTGTTATTGTAAGACTATGCGAAATGCACTATGCAAAGGACAGTATATCCCAGATGCAGTGTCACATGAGATTCAGGATTGCAACACAGATTTAAGAGCAATTTCAGCTAGGTGAGAAGTGGCTGCTTCCCACCTGGCACAGCCCTCTTAGGCTCCACACTAACTGGAGATCTGCCAAGAGATTGTTGAAGATCAAATTATGAGTCAGGCACAATTTCCACTCTGCCTGGGGAACGCTCCTGGTTTATAACATGCCGCTGAGGAAGCTCTTAAGACAAGAGGACTAGCAAAATCAGAAGAATCTGTGCATGAAATTAATTCTTACGGTCAAATTGTTGATGCCTTCAGAGAATGCCCCTATTTGCCTCACAGTACCTTCTGAATCTTCCATCTATAGAAAAGAAAGAATTTGTAATAATTATTCACACAAATTTACCCAATCAACTTGTAAATATTATTAGGTAACATGGATACAACACCAGGAGCATTTCTTAGGTAACGGCAGAACTTTAAAATTGTTAAATGCTTTCCTATAGCCTTGCCCAGTGCTTCGGTGAGATGACAAGGCTACTAGAAGATTCAAACACCATTAGGCAGGTTAGTGCCTCATTTGTATAAGCCAATATCACAGTTTCTGCTGCTTTTTGAGAAAACCAAAAACAGATGCTTCCATTCTTGCCCCATGGCCTGCTAGCTCTGCACAAACATCAGATAACCAGAATGTTCAACAGGAGCAGCAGTGCAAATCACCTAAGGAGCCAATGAGAGCAAGGAGCAGAACCATACTAAACTGTTGAGCAAACAATTCTGGAGACTCATAAAAGAATATAAAATAAAAAGAGTAAAAAATGCAAAATAAAATTTCTCCAGCAGCACGCACTTAAGGTGACCAGAGAAATTACTGGTACATGAAGGTCAACGAATATATTTAAAGGAGTAAAAACAGATAGAGACTACAGCATAGATAGTATTCTTGCAAACAGAGAAAAGGTAAGACTGACCGAAGGAACTACGAATATGAGAAAGGGGGGCTGCAAATGTTGATCATGGGGGCCTGAGGAAACAGATATGGAAAAAATACAAGTGAGTTGAACTAGAAAATGGTGCTGTGAACAGAAAATACATGACTGTTAGTCCCATCTAAAGTAGGTCCCCTGAATCAATGGACACTTAAGTCAACACTACTGAAAGTTCCCCTAATTCAGTGCATCAATACTAGCTGAGATTAACAATTGGATGTAGCCCTTGTTCTGCATTCCAGCTCATTCATGAGGCTCACTGGGCTACCTTGCAGCCTCTCTCTATGTTGTTTCGACAACAAAATGGGTACCTCAGTGCAGAGCACCTGAAGCAAGGATGGTCCTTCACATATTAGGTTTCCAACTCCCATTAGCCCCAGTCAAGCTGGCCAGCATCATGAACAGAAAGAACTAAGATTCGATCTCACTTGGGCAAAAATTCCCTAATCCTACCTTGAAGGAAAGGAGACTTTTACATGCAAAGAAAAGCAAATCAATTATATCAATGATTTTGCCAGCTGATAATTCTGAAACTCAAGTTCTCCTGTTGATTAAAAACAAAGTCTGAGTGCACATTAACAATTCCTATACAGAGCTATCAGGCACATTACAGGGTTGTTTGGTAAATTCAAGCTGAGGAACACTGTAATATCATAAGAGGAAGAGATTTAATGGACAGCACACATAAATATATTTTCTCGTAACACTACATGAAATTTGAACTGCAGTGACCCTTACCTGTTCCAGTCTGTCCAGATCATCATCATCATACACTCTGATATCTAAGCCTGTCTTAAACCCTTTCTTTGATCCAATTCCTGATGCCTGTCCCAATTCCATTGGGCACACGTACTCTTCTACATCATCCTGTTTCTTCTTTCTTAAGTTTCCGAAATTACTAAAAGCAAGTTTCTTTGGCTGAAAGAGAAGGGTCAAATAAACTGTAAGTACTCAGCCACCAGGTAAAGTGTGGTTGTGGGTGAGTGGTTTTTTGATGCTGATAAAATTATATGTATTTTCTATTAGTTTTTTCTAACAGGAAGGCAGAATAAAGGTACTCAAAAAAAGCAAGAGTCAAAAGATCAGTTATCTCCAATATACAGTTATACAGAAAGCTGGTGGTAAAAAGAAACAGAGTATGAGTTCTGAATAATACAGAATATAAGATAAAAACAAGCCTAGTGTATTAAGAGGATTAGTATTTCTTAAATCGTATTTGTAAATATTCATTTGTCTGAGGTGAGTCATACTGTCCCTGGTTATCAGCTAGGGAAGGACTTGCAAAAGCTGGCAGTTGTTTACTTTTTAGATCAATGATGTGTCCCCCAAGTGACTAACATTAATTAACAGATGGATTTTTAGGGTCTGTTTATGTTTTTAAACTTGTTTATCTCTTTCAGATTACAAAGTTTAAAATGAAGAGGAAACAGTTGATGCAGCCTTGCAAACAACACTGTTTTGAAAGGTTTTCTTGGACAATATTATAATCCATTTCAAGGCTTTGTAATGAAAGTGAAGTAAACCTAATCCAAACATTATAAAACATATTCTTTAAATTTAGTTTACACAAATTCCTAGTACTTAAACAGAGCAGGAAGTAAAAATATATAATAAAGATTCAAAATAACTGTTAATCTTGTTCAAGATGTGGAGCATTGATGAGGAAAGGGCAAAATAATTTGCATTAGTAAGACAAATATGTGATGATGCCATATTTGTGACATAGTGGCTACCTTTTCCCAATCATTTACCAAATGTCCATGCTTTTTTCTACAAAAGCAAGTAAACTAACTACAGCATGGCTGGGGAACCACTAGTTCTCCAGATGTTGACAAACCATTATTCCTATCATACCTCCCCACTGCCATGCTGGCTAGGGCTGATGGGAAACGGAGTTCAATAATACCAAGAGGGCTGTAGGTTCTTGCAGTAGATCTCTGGAACTAGAGGTAAGTAAAACCAGATATATTACTTTATTACTCAACTTTCACTAGCTCCTTAAAACTTAAAATGAAATCACACTCTGGAAGACCAAAAAAGTCCATTGGTAACTGGGCTGTATAATTATACTCCCCAAGCACTGACAATACCTTTACTTTGGCCGTAGCTGTTAAGAGGACATAATCTGGAGACTCCATTGCTTCACGTTTCTGCTGCTGGGCCTCTTGGCCAATCAGCAAATTAAAGTGGGTTGCCAAGTGCCGCCTTAGCAGTGTCTTATTTGGAGGGATGTTAAGTAGTTGTGCCATGGTCTCTACATTAAAACGAGGTTCCAAAACCTGCAGAGCAAAAGTGAGATTTCAGAAGAGAAATCAAAATCACATTTTGTCTAAGAAACTTTGTATCATTCCAAAAATCTGGATCATTCACAAGTTACAAGGGGCCAGTTGGTACACAAATATTATGGCTGGCATCCCATTGGGAAGTTACACCACTGTAAAGTGATTCATAATCACTTAAAGTTGAATTACACTGTTCCACAATGTTCACATTCTCAGAAGCACAACAGAAACATAGCTACAGCACTGAATCCACTGCACAAGGGGAACCAGCAGCATGGCTGTTGTGCAACGGTCCCAATGCACAACATGTTCTGATGCACAATATGCTCCCACTGTGCAACAGGACAACTTCCACAGTGTCCTGTTGTGCCCTGTTGCATTTCATTAGCATGGCTATCATGTCACCCACGTAGCTCTGTCCATCACTGTGTAGAGTTATGCATCGTAGCCTCTGATGCAGGATTTCTACCTATACTTGTGAAATACGCAGGGTGGAACTCCTGTGACTCCAAAAGATTCCCACCGAAGAACAATTTTTAAAAAAAAGCATCTATCTTTTACTGGTGCTATATGCAGATTATCTGTTAAAGGGATATAAAATGCCACACTCTTACCATTAGCCCACCATGAACACCACTCCCTCTCAAATTAGGAGCATATTCTGCAAGGTCAACAGAACGCAGCCACTCCATCACTCGATGGTTGGTCCACTGGGAAACCTCTGAGGGTGTGATGTTATTCTACCAACAAAAACCACATTTTAACATAGACATAATGCATTATATTGTCAATACAATCATGTTTCAGTTCTGAATTTAATTCATCCTCCTTAGTTCTCACATTATTTAAATCTCCTGGCTTCAAGGGCATCCTTTGGAGCCTAGCTACCCGATCAGTAAACTCACATTAATCAGAGCTAAGCTGTGCCCCTTCTGATCTCAAATTTGGAGGGCATGGGGCTAAATTTCTGAAAGGCATAAGCAAACAAATAAACCGATCTACAGACACAAAACTAATATGGACCAATAAATGGCATTACATAGCCAGTTCTTTCAATCTGCCTTGCAATTCTAAATTCAGCAACCATATTCTTTAGTTTAGGCTACTGATTATGTAGCTCGGCTCTAATTTTAAGAAACACCATCGGAATTATCTCTATCCACCAAATGCCCTCAAGTTCACACATGTAAAATAAAGTTAAGCTTAGTAACTTCAAAGGATGGCTCTTGATCCCAGCTTACATGGGTTTTTTTAAAATGTTGTTCTGTGGCACTAAGGTGATACAGAAATAGGAAATTAGAAAGGTGCCAAGGGGGCTGGCTAATGAAGTACATGGGCTGCATCCAGGATGGTAAGTTACAATTTATGGATTGGGTGTTTGACAAAATTGAAGTAGAACATGACATTCAGTAAAGCAACTACGCAATACATTTTGCTGAGATGAGATCAATGTGAAACTGAAATTCATATCTTTGTTTATTCACTCTGCTTCTTAAACTTGCCCACCTTCAAACCAAACATGGTAATATTTGACTCAGGTTAATATTCAACAGAGCCTTCTTTTCAAACAGGTAGATGAATAAGTAATTGAAAAACAAGGCACTGAAAGCTTTTAAAAGTCACTCCCTTTCTTCTCCCAACTTCAAATGAGATCAAAAGTGCACCTTTGGGGAAAAGGTGCAGAACTAGAACTAGAAGAACTAGAAATAATGTGTGTAAATGACAAAGAAGCACATTTAAATGTTATGAGAACCTTTCTAATAGTGAGAGGTGTTCAACAGTGGGGCCATTTCTGCACTAGCCTATTATAGCGCCATGATTCCACTTTCAACATCCTCTGGAATCCTGGGGTTTGCAGTTCCGGGAGGGGCTGGCCGGCCCCTCCCGGAACTGCAAACCCCAGGATTCCAGAGGATGTTGAAAGTGGAATCATGGCGCTATAACAGGCTAGTGCAGAAATGGCCTGGGAAAGAACTGCCTCAGGAGGATTCTTCATCAAATGAGGTATTTCAGCAGAGAGCCTAGATAGCCATCTGTCAAGGATGCTATATTTGCTTATTCCTGCACTTTTGGCCTCTAATGTCTGCTCAGTTCTAACATTCTGTAAATACTATCAGTGAGGTAGCATTCATTTATATGAATCGTTCCCTGCACTTAAAAAGAAAAAATTCTGGACTCAGAAAACTAGAATGTCATTGAGAAATCTATGCTAAATTTCCATACACAGGCAACTAGGCAGATGTGCTGATATCCACCTTCACTCTCAAGCAAGTTAGTCCAATAATATAATAGATAATTCTAACATCATATTCACATTTTCATAGAAATACTGGGAAGCAAATATTTTCAGAAAAATGTCAACCATAAAAGAGAAGCACAAGGTGGGATATATGTCCTATGGTAGTAATTCAGTGGCTTAGAAGTGGAAAAGAAAGTGGTAAACCAGTTCCAATGGTGTAAAAAAAACCCACCACCACTATTACTACAACGATTATTAGTAGGGATGGGCCAACCAAATCCTCGAATCCTTGGCAAGGATTTGAGATTCGCACATCTGAATCCCTGTGCCAAAACAGGCAAACTGGATGTTTCGAATCTGCCACCCAGATAGTTTGTTGGAGACCAGGATGCCTGAAAACCTGCGAGACCGGGATGCCTGAAAACTTAGTAGACTAGACAAAGGAAGATGGCAACTAGGTGAGTTTTTCTCTTGGAGTAATAATGGCCTTTGTTAATAATTTCAGAAATGACATCTAGGGTTGTATTCTAAGATATTTAAATTGAACATTTAATAGTGAAGTTCAGCACTTGACTGCAAGGCAGAGGCTTGAGATTTCAAGGACAGCTGAAAGATTCCTTTGCATAGCTCCCTTGCAAACCTCTTTCAGACACAATTCTGGGGTTTGTAGTTTTACAAGGGGTCACAGCCTTCTCTGCCAAAGTGTGCTAGTGCATCATCAAACTACAAACCCCAGGATGCCATAAGGAGCCATGCAAAGAAAATACAGTTTTGACCTAGATTATCTCTGTACTGTAGTATGTGGCCTTGTTTACACAGGCAGGAAAATGTGGCATTAATCCACATTTTCCTGCCTGTGCAGAAACGGCGTTCATGTCATTTTCAATCTGGGGAGATCCTGAGGCAAAACTATGACAATTGTCCTGGCCAGATTTCTTCAGAAGGAGGTTTGCCTTTGCCTAGGCTTTTGCTAAGGCTGAGAGAGTGTGTCTTGCCCAATATTATCCTTCTTTCCCTTGCTTTTTAAACCCTTTTTTAAAAAATGATCTGAAAGATTCGAGATTCATGGATTCCCAGAATCTTCCAGGGATTCGGATCCAGATTTGGATGTGGAAAATTCTGGATTTGTCCCATCCCTAATTATTAACATTATCATTATCATTTATACATTTTCTCCAGATACAGAACATTCAGAACAGAGTAAAGAGATTCAAAATTATATACAAGTTATATAAAAATTTGTTAACATGATATAAAGAACAACAAAACATCACAACATTTAAAGTACATGGTAGTCAGTTCGCAAAACCAGGATGGAGTAAGAAAGTTTTCACTTGGCAGTGGAAGAAAAGCAAGGAGGGAACCATTCTAGCTTCCTTTGTATCCACCAAACATAACTGGGAAGGTAGTGGGAGTTAGGCTCCCCCAAAGTTCTCAGCACTCAGACAGACTCATGTATGATCCTTCAGATATCCTGGACCCAAGAAATATACAAGGAGATGAATCTATACAATGGACAGCCAGTGACAGATACAGGGCAGGTAAGTAAAAGAGGCCAAGATTCTCAAGACAAGACAAATGCTTCCAGATGAGAAAACTGAAGAAAACACACATGATCACTGCCTGCCCTAACATCCTTTATGACAGATTAGTAATATGTATTGGTACCGGAACAAGTTACCTCATCAGAAGGCCTCCTGCGCAGACAGTTGGGTTCAAAGTTATTTATTCTTAGGACTTGGATGGCACGTTTGATACTAAGGTGGTGGAGGACACTCACAACTTTCAAAGATAGTAAGTCATCCTGCAAAGGAGGAGAAAGGAAAGGAAGATGCAAAAAATGAGACAAGAACAAAAATTTTTTTAAAAAGCTATGAGAAGCTTGGAGAGGTCATACACCAAAAGCTGAGTTCATCTCTTGTAATACAACTGAAAGTCTTATAGGGCTTTTTCGCACTTTGGGAAGAAAACGGGGCGTTCTGCTACTCACTGGACTGGCGTGCTTCTTCCGACGATCCACACTGATCCAGAGCAGTGTGTGGCCGCGCTACACACTGCTCCGGGGACGAAAATGGTGGCTTCCAGTTGGTGGAGGCTCTCCACCAACCGGAGAAGCTTGCCAGCCGGAAGCCCGCCCCTGGAAGATCTGCAGCCTCACACTGGTGCGAGCCTGCAGATCTACACAGGAGCGCAGCAATGGAGTGAGGTGCGCCAGGCTATTGAAAGACCTGTTTCAAGCGGTCTTTCAATAGCACAGCGAACCACCAGTTCTAGGCGTTCCGGAGTGGGCTGAAGTCCGAAACTACAAAAAGTAGTCCGGACCCAGTCCGCCCCCAAGTGCAAACATCCTCGCTGAAGGATGCGCTGCCCCGTTGTAGAAACAAAATGTGGAAAAGGCCATAGTATGTAGCAGCTAGGGATGTTTGGAGACTTTGTTCAATCCACATTTCCTAAACTAATACACAAATCGGAATAGCTGTGATTCTCTAGCTCTCACCATGCTCAGGTCAACTGTAACAAAAACTTATTTCAAAAGGCATAATTTAAGAAAATTTCATTTTTTAAAAAGAAATCATAGACTGATGACAAAATGGGATAGATCAACCATTAACAATGAACACACTAAAGTGACACAGATGAGAACTGGCGTGATCCATCCACTCCTAATTGAAACACTACCTTTCATGGACTATAGTAGGGTCAATGTTGAGTTTACCTTCAGACTGAAAAAACATAAATGACTATTCTAAAATAGCTAAAAGCTAGGCCTCATCTTCATAGCAACCGGCCAGGCGCAAGAACTCTCTGGCTGAGAATTCTAAAGAAAATATGGCAAAATTGTCCAGTATTATTTTTTAAATAAAAATATTTGGAGGGAGCATAGCCCACCAAGTACTGAAGGGGGGCAATGCACTCCCCCATCCCTGAAATTACTAAACCTTGGAGCAGTGTTACCTCATCGGATGGATAAGATGTGCTTCCTAATGGGAAGGTCTCAAGCAAAGACCTGACAGGCAGCCAAATCTGTGAGTATGTGATTCCCTGTTCTTTGTTACTTTGGTCTGGGGAGCCATAGTAAACACAGCCACCTTCATTTCTATCTAAAATGGGCTGTTATTTTACATGAGGAATATCTTTTCATGACCTCTTAGGTTTTACAGAGTATGACTACAACACTGACTAATCTGAACATTAATGAAAATTTGGGAGTAATTTTTGAGCTAATGCTTTGAAATCAGAAGTATTTATTTTTATGTCTAAGTAGGAAAAGTGGAACTACACAATCACTGAATATCAGAAAAGGTACCTGACAGGTAATCTCGATTTATAGTCTACTAGCATATATACCCGGCACTGCCTGGGATTTTTTTTCTCATAAGAAGTACTTGTTAGAAATACCGTAGGAATTACCTTACTTTACCTTAAGAATTAGATGCAGTTGAAATACACATGGATTTGAGATCTTGTATCTCTAATTCCCCAATCTGTCTTGTCCAGTACCTGCAACTTTTCCCCATATTTCCCAATCCAATCTGTATTCAGAGTTATTAACATACAGAGTTTGGGTTCCTGAGGGAATACACTGCCCTCCTTCTTGCTGTTAGGCCTCATCTCCTTAGCAACTGGCTAGGCGCAAGAACTCTCTGGCTGAGAATTCTAAAGGCCCCTCCCTGAACTGCCAACCCCAGGATTCTATAGAATCTTCACAGCCGGCCAATCATATGAGGTTTTTGCCTGTCTGACACAAACAGACAAGCTCACTCATAAACTCTGACTTCTATATAATAGATAAGCTTGTTATTGTCAGTCATCACATCCTAGAAAAAAAGTCATACACCCTGGGCCCATTCACACTGCACAATTACAGTGCTATATTCCACTTCCATTACTATGGCAACATTCTATAGAATCTTGGGGTTTGTAGTTTGGTGAGGCACTAGATGAGTTCTCTGGATAAGAATTCTAAATATCTCTCCCTAAACTCCAAACTACAGGATTCCACAGGATAGAACCATGGCAATGGAAGATGATAAATGCACAGTGGAAGGTGATAAATGCATAGTGTGAATGTCCCCCGCACCAGCAGCAGATACTTTATCTCAAGTCTTAACAACATCAAAATGAACAACTAGGCACATTACTACTGGCATATTAATTTCATACTGTAAATTTCCTCCATTAGATGTTTTTATTTTTCTTTAGGTTTCATTTCAAATGAAAAACAAACCAACACAGTAAAGCAAATATAATAGGCATCACTGCAACCTGGGGGATGAGTCCCATGATTGGAATATAGCAATAGAGAAGTATCATCTATTTCAGAGAAATATACCAACCAGGAAAAGAGGAGGAGGAGGAGGAGGAGGAGGAGCACTATACATCAAGGATGTTTACACTTGTGAGAAAACCCACAATTTAAATCTTAGAAGCCAGGTTGAGAACATCTGGGTAAAAATTAAGGGGGACAATGGCAGTGATGTCATTGTGGGGATCTACTACAGACCTCCCCAAAACCAGACTGAAGACTTGGATGACACCTTCCTGGAACAAATGACCAAACATTCAGAAAGGAGAAGAGTAGTAATGGGAGTAGTAATGGGAGATTTCAACTATCCTGATATTTGTTGGAAGTCAGACTCTGCCAAGAATATACAGTCCAACGAATTCCTCACTCGCCTTGTAGACAATTTCATTGTCCAGAAGGTGGAAGAGGCAACAAGATCAGCTGTTTTAGATCTGATCCTAACCAACAGGGAGGATCAGATTAATGGAGTGGACATGGCTGGATCCTATGGAGGGAGCGACCATGTTCTCCTGGAGTATGTTATACATTGTAATACGGTGGAAAAGGGAATCCAACTGTGTGCGACCAGGATTTATTTGGCAGCAAACTGGGAGAAGGCTGCTTCTTCTGGCCTCTAAGGCTGTTTGGAAAGCATCTGGCAATAAGACAAGGAAACTGACAAACTGTACAAAGGCCATAAGAGGATGTTGACCATATATTAAGGAGAAATTTAATGATAAAAGAATGGCTCAAATTCAGTTGCTATTCCCAACCAGAATATAGCCTTCTAGTACAGGAAGTGCAGCCAAGAAGAACTTTGGGATATGACCATATACTGACTAGGATCTTCTCAGATGAAAATCAGTTGTACACTCCTATTGTGAAAAGGTATATGAAAAGCACAGAATAACCCTGTGTAGTTCCTACAGAAAAAGAGTACCTGAAACTTTTCACTTATGGTCTTCTGAATACAGGCTTAATATTCAGAATAAAAACCTACAAATTCAGATTGAAGTGTCCTGGTAAATATGTGCTGGCCCAGGCAGGCACATGGCTACTTCTTTCACAGAAAAGGATTTGTGGAAAAGCTAGACTTTGAGGAGAGAGAGCTGGTAAAAATGGCACCACACATACAGTCTTGGAGACAAGATACAATAGGCAGCATGCAAGAATGTGCAGTTATTTTCAGATAGCAGGACAAGTCTTGGTAAAACCAGAAAAGTCAAGGTCTCAGGCAGCATTAGATAAGAAAATGAGGCCATGAGGATTTGGAAGTGAAGGTATGAAAAAAAGAGGTTTAAAAAACTTTTGCTTACAATAGTCATATAATGAAGCATTCGCCCATCCACCTTTCCTTCATCAAACTGTGTCTTATACTGAGGCAGTCCAATATCATCCAACCATCCTGCAGATAAAAAGAAGACTGGTGATTATGCACAAGCAAACAATTCATGTTAACAGTTTCATTTGTATGTGCACATACAGATGAAACATCTCTTAGTGACCAATGTGTATAATGCTGTGAGCAATGGGCTGATTTTATACTTACCCAGCCTCATTTACAGTTCCTGCAAAGACAGCTATCTCTAGGTTATGGTTGTGCAGTCCATAACCAATACTGCCTCTGATTCATAAACAATCCTGCAAGAGCATGGAGGAAGTACACAATCCTATGCTTGAAGGATCAACTTCTGCTCCTTCTGCCTCTCCAAGAGTGGCAAAGCCCTCATTAACTACACTAGAAAAGGCTGTAGAATAAGTCACACAAAATCAAACCAGCTAATTGCCAAGACCAAGACAAAAAAGGGAAGCAAAAACTTACTTGTAACCCAATTGTAATCCAGTTTCCCATGATTGTTCTCTTCTTCTGACCCTAATGCCTGAAGGGCAAGTTGAAGTTTTTTCCGATGCAGTGGGTGCTTTATTCCAAGTTCCTACATAAAGGCAACAACAAAAAATTGCTTTTTAAAAAATGGGTTTTATTCTCAGCAAAAACTTGAGGCTTAAGTGGAGATAACGAACAACATTGTTGGGTACCTATCTGGCATCGTGCAATTTGTTTGTATTATCGCTAATACCACTGTAGATTCTTTAGCAGAAAGTTGAAGAAAGCTTTCATAAGAAATATTGATTTTTCTGCACTTAAGAAAGGCATAATTAATTATGTTTTTTTGGTAACTTCCAATAATTAATAATGAGCAAAACCCTCCCACTATTGTTCACTTAAATTTTATACAGATATACTTTGAAGGAAAACTCACTCACCGAAATCAGGCTGACTCCCAACTAAGTGTCTGTCAGATTTCTTTCCAAGTAAATATGTATCAGACTGTAGACCTAAATATGTACGATATCTCTTTTGTATAGTTACCAGCCTATTTTGTCTGTTTATTTCTGTAGATTTTTATAATCTGGATTTCAAAGCAAAAATTTTCTTATATGAATTCTTCTAGTTTATGAAAATTGGAAAAAGATGACACACACCTTGATTATAACCTGTTTGGATTATTGTAACACACACAATGTATGTCTAGAGCCATTTCTGCACTAGGCTGTTATAGTGCTATGATTCCACTTTCAACCTCTTATGGAATCCTGGGGTTTGTAGTTTTGGTCTCTATAACAGCCTAGTGCAGAAATGGCCTAAGAAAGTATTCAATGGACTCAAAATGCCACAGGTAGACTACCAACCAGTGTTCTTTACAGGCAATAACTAACACCTCTCTTATAATAGCTTCATGGCTACTGTTTTGTTTCCACACAAAATTAAAAAGTACTGTTTATGACTTGGGGACTCTGTATACCCTACTTGTTGAGATCTCAGAGAGAAACCTTTATCTGAGTGCTACCAAATTCACAGACACATCTGGTAAGGTCACAAATGGGGACTCTCAGTCACTGCTCCCAGGTTGTACGACTTTCTTCAGCAGCAGCCTAGACTGCCTCCTCTTATTCTCCTTCTGCTAGCAGACAAACACTTTATTATTAAATGAACAACTGGCCTGGGTTGCTGCAGAAGGATTTTGTTTGTTTTGTGAGGTGGGAGATGCTATACTTTTTCTTCCCATGTTAGGTATCCAATGTTTTAAATTTTTAAAATGACAACATAATCTTTAGAAACATTTTTAACCTCCCTTTGATCCCACATTGGGAGAAAATGGTATATGAAAATTAAAAAATATATACTTTTATAAAAATTGTATTTCATGGTTTGGACTCAGACTTTACCTTAGAGTAGACCCATTCAAATAACCAGGAATTTACTCTCTCACAAGGACTTCAGTGTGCCAAGAAACAGTCCCATGCCACTGGTATCTTATCATTATTGATTCATTCATTCAATATTCATTGAAATTTCATTAAACAGAAAATATGAAGGTGGATTTAAAAACCTGCACAATGCTTAGAAAATTCTGGCTGGAATCTATAAAATCCTTGGGATTTCTTGTTTTAAATTCCTTACAGTTGTTTATCTTTCTTTGTTACTGAAGCATTCAGTATTATTTATACGCTACAAACAAATTAGTCTACCTTGCTACTGTGCTGTTATTAATTCTAGAATAATTGTCTGGTTTAGACAAGTATTAATAAAACATATGAATTCATTTCTAACATTATTCTGTTAACTTTTTAATTTTTTTCAGGTATTAACAGCAGTATCAACATTTTCTTTTGCATTTTTATGACACAACATTCTAACAGTTTCTTTCTTCTATGGTTTTTTCCAAAACAATTCAGTAAAATCTAATGTCTTACTAGCTTTTGGTATTTAGTAAATTCAACTATACTCCTACAGATTTTAATTCCGGCTCAGTTTGAGACTCTAGAAGTGCTCTGCATACTGAACTTTTAGTACTTGAATCTTTTTCAAAATTTCTTTTTATCATGTAATCTCTTTAGTTACAAAAATATGTGAACAAATACTCCTTGTATATATTTAAGGAAGTCTAATGGGCATCTCACACAAAAACTAGTATCAGTAACATCCGCACTATTTAGAATGAGAAAAATGGGAGAAGCCCAAGCAAATGTGTCTGCCTACATCCTTAATCTCTCTTTTACTTCCTGATTTTTTTTTACAAGAAAAGTATCTTCTTTTTCTAATGAAAAATGCACCTCCAGCTCCTTACCTTTTCCAAATCAGGCTGTGAAGCTTGCAAGAGAGTCTGACCAGAGAGTATCCAATGTTTTCCACTACCTATGTAAGAACCCAAACCTTGATCCTGAAGCCAGTTACAGACTTGTTCCTTTGTCCATTTAGCAAATGGCATGTCCAATTCACTATAATTGAGGGTGTGAATGGAGAAACATTATCAGTTTAGAGAAACAAGGATATATAAGATGCAGATAAAACTTAATTTGAAATGGCAAAGGAACAGATTGTGAGGAGTAGTGACACAGAAATCAAACATGGTTATACTTGATCACATGCATTTTAAGCCAGCTATGCACGTATCACATTATTTCTAGTATCATTACCACCAACTATTAATGAGATTTATAATACTTCAGGTCTCATATTAATGCCTTTATGACACTACATTTTCTTTAGCGTGGTTTCACATTAGAGAAGCTGTAACATGAGCTGCAGCTAAATGCTGAGCTTCTATAAAGTAAAGCTGAAATCGCAGTTTATTCATGGAAAATGTAGAAATCATCCATTAAAAAAACAAAAACAAAAAAAGCATCATCCCACCCACATTCTTGCAAAAGGCTTGGAAATGGATCAAGAGGCAGATAAAGAACACAGGGGACTAAATTTCATTTCTACAAGTCCACAGCCATTTGCAGTGGCAGAAATGCATTTGAAAGAAACCTACAACCTAGAATCCCACTTTAGATAGGGCAGCTCGGTTTCAGACCCAGGCAGAGATTCTTTGATTTTGGCAGTATCAGTGCTCTAAACAAACCACACTGCTTCTGCTTAGACTTTGAGATTAATTCCCCATGCAGGCATAACATTTGTGTCTTACTTATTGGTTTGCCCAAGATCTCTCGACCAGCCTAATCTTGGTCCTGCAGTTGCTCTTGTTCCTCCTCTCTTGAACTCAGTCTCAGTCATGTCATCTGGATTGAAGGTGGTAGACTGGCTTCTTCGGAGTCTAAGAAGAAGTCAAGAAAGAGAGATTTAAGAAATGATATGGTTGTATGAGTGTAAGAGCATCTCTGCTGGATCAGACTGACAGTCCATTCTAGTGCTGCATGCAGTTTCACTTAGTGGCTAATCAGACATTTCCTGAGAAGAGTCAAAAGAGACCATGGAGACAACAGTACTGTCTCTGCATCTATAGTTCGGTGGCAACTACCAGCTAAATAGTATAGAAGAGACAGTGATTGGAAAGGAACAAACTGATCCATAATATACAACAAAGGTTTTCCAAATGCATTGATTTCTTGCCAACCACTTTAAACCCTGTAAATGCAGGGAACAGCATTGCTATTAATCCATAGATATAAAAAGTTGAGAGGGCGCACCTGAGGAGAGCACAGAAGAATCACTCAAAATGAGATTACTTGTGCATTTCATAGTATTGAAAAATGTATGAACAACACAATTAATCACAAGCCCTTTCATAGTATACAATTGTAGCAATATAATTCTGTTGTAACTGCCTGGTTCCATCCTATGGAATCCTGGGATTTGCAGTTTAGAAAGAAGTATGTAGAATTCTCTGCCAGAAAGGTCTAGTGCCACTCCAAACTACAAGCCCCAGGATTCCATATGATGGGACCAGGCAGTTAGAGTAGAAATCACAGTGATAGAATTACATGGCATGAAAACAACCCTTGTCAACCTACTCAACCATGGATACCATACAGTAAATGAACTGTTGTTATTTTTATTTAACTATGGCATTACTGTATCATTTTAAAGAACTTCTGGACTGTTTAATGTAGGGCAGACAGAATACTGGGGATATCTTATAGTTAAAATATTGGAACTGGGCCATGAGATTAAGTACCTCCTATTCCCAACATTTCCCTTCCTTGGACCAAGTTGTTCCCAACCATGGTTAAAAATAACCAAATTTTTCATAACTAGGTTTTGAAGCTGGTTAGCACATTCCAGTTAAGAAAAAGCTGGGTCACTACTATTAATCTTAATGTAACACTATACAGGATGATCAAGGGCAGGATAATCATGCCAAGAAGAAAGCAGCTAGGAATGGGAAGAAGCAGTCACAGAGTCACCTCCCTTTGCTTCATCAGACCACAATTTTTCCGATTTCCCACAAATCTTGAAAACAATTAAACAGTTTTTCATCTCATGACTTGAAAACACTCAGGATTTTGGTTTTCTCTGCAATGACGGGACACTGCACAGCTCTTTTAAGAAAGTTGCATGAATTGCTCAGATAACTACATACTTTCCCAGAAACTGCAGCTTTTGACACAGAAACTGAAAACTGTGCAGGTTTCCTCATGGAAAGAAAATTGTGCAACATTCAAACAGGCAAAAGTTGCTGCCTAAGTTTCTTTTCCTGACACATAATATTTGGTCTCTGCAATGCTGAAACCATGCAGTGCATCAAAAGACTACAAGAATAAGCATGTACAGTAAAGCTGCACAATTTCTCAAAATTCCTATGCAGTTTCTCAAACATTTTGCAGTTTATCTTGCTCTGGGAATTTTTTATGTGCCACTTTTCTTCCCATATGTTTCCTGAAAGTTCAGGAACTTCAAATTTGACTCCAGGTGGGAAATTGATGAATGCCCATATGACGTTCAGTAGAGTTACCTTCCAAATAATTTCTTGATGCCTCTGGCTTTCTTTTTGGAGTCTGGAGAAGGTGGAGACAAAGGCCCACCTGCAATACCTTTAGGTCGAGGAGGCAAGCCAGCCAAATCTAAATGGTCCGCAGATCCTTTTTCTGTCTCCGCTTTCAAACGAAGGAAAACTTCAGTTATTCATATAAGTCTATAGCTCTTAAACCAGACTTAATTAAAATACACATTTCTAGTTTGTGAAATAACATAGGCCAATAGACAACTCACTGGGGTTAAGTTGACTGAAAGAAATATCAATGTATGTTCATTTTACTTGGAATTTACAACACATCATCAGTTAAAATTATTGATTTATTATTTATTAATCAATACCAGATTTTCTCTGGTAGGGCTTTGTCTTATCTAAGTGAGTTCAATGAAAAATGTATATGATGATCCAATACAGGACTAAAGGAAACTTGTAATAAAAAGATGTGTAGTATGAATTCCCAAAAGGCAAAGCCTATTAACAACTGCACTGAGAATCATTCAGATATTCAATGAATGCCTGAAATACAGTGAACACAGGTAGATAGTACAGCAACAGACAACTAAGAGAAAAGTCCTTTTCAAAATATATATTAATGCTATATTATTTGTTATTATTCTTTAGGCTTTTGTTCTAATATAATACAATTGCCCCAGATCTTGCAAAGTTACTTTTTAAAAGTAGTTCTTTGCTGTTTTGCTGCGAAGAAGCAGAAAACGAGTGTAGCTGCCATCACAGTTATTTATTTATTTTTAAAAAGCAACTCTTTGTTTTTGTAGTATACATAATGCAATAATAAATAACTAAAATGAATACAGTCCTCCCTCCACACTTGTAGGTTTGACCTTCATGAATTTGACTATTCGTGAGGTCCATATGTGCTTCCCCCTTCCCCGTACTGCATTGCATTTTGCCAGGCACGGAGAAGGCATGCAAGTGTGCCAAGGTAAAAGGCAAGGGAATGGCAAAGAGACACACATGTGCTCCCCCTTCCATTCCCTTGCCTCTGGCCCTGGTGTGGAGAACACATACTGAAGCAAAAGGCAAGGGAATTGGGGAGAGTCCCAGAAAGGAATGAGAATGAGAGCATATGGGCAGGGGATTATTTGTGGTTTTTCTGCTTTCTACTGAACCTTTGTGAAACTGGAGGGGCCACTGTACTTTAAAGTTAACTTTCTGAAGAAGAAAAAATCACAATGCTACAAGCTTTAAGCATGTGGTGCAAAACACATAAACAGAGAGATCATACCCTTGGTAACTATAAAAGCAATTAAAAGTTACAGTTATATTGCAAAAGGAGTGACATTATCTTAAATGTCTTTACACTGCAACTAATGTAACTTACCCATTGTGAGCAAGTTGTTTGGGGGTTAGCGATTTGGAATGCCAGTGCAACGATGGCTGGTTGCTAGGCAACAGGAATAGCACCTCAAGAATGAAACCCAGCACAGTGGTGTGTGTGGGAGGGGCTTATAGATAAGAAGAATTTCATGTGCAGCAAAGTTTCTATGTGTGTTTGGAGCCTTCAATGAAAACTACCCAGAAAAAGGGTGGGTTTGGGGTGTGTTTATCAGCCAAGAAAAAGACAGAGGGAACTGGTGTCTGAAGCGGGAATTAAATGACAAAGTCTCTCAGAAGTTTAAACTATTAATGTATCAACACTGTCCTACAACTAAACTCTAACAAGATACTTTATTTGCACTGCTACTCTAACAAATGTTACAATTTGTTTTATAGCTACAGAGTTGGTTTGAGTCACATAAAGTTACTTTAAAAAAGAGAAGACACTACCATAAACAAACAAGTTTGGTTCTGAAGAACAATCAAAACTTTAGCCCAGTTACACAAAAGTTATGATAAAAGGATAAAGTCAGGGCAAAACAATATTGACAGGGTGCCTGGAACTGCTACACCAATCGAGGGAGAATAAAGATCCCGTCACACCTATATCTAGCTACTGCCAATGAATTAATTACAAGTAAGCTGTTATGTGCATCTAATCATGACCAAGCTCTGTACCAGAGAATACTATCTACACATGGAATTGCTTTGACCAATAGCAGTGATTTCTATTAACACAAAGGTAGGCAGTAGACTCAAGACTGAAAGACTACCTAAACTTTGGTAATCATTTCTGAAACATCTAAAGTGTATGTCTTCAAACATAGAATACACAAAGCAGACCAACTAAGAAACACTTTCAGATGTCCAAAGAATGATGAAGAACAATGGCTGGGGATTCTGATTGTATGAATGCTGTAAAGTAGTATCTAATTGTGTACTTTCACAGGATCCAACAGTTTTTGCCTGCCCTCTTTTCCTACAACTCCCCCCATGGACCCTGAAAGACTGCTTGGAGGGGAGCCAGAACACTCTCCGGGGCAATTGTGGCAACAGGGAGGACTGCGGAAGGAGGAGGATCTTGGTTCTTAATGAGAATGTTTCCCTTGCCTCAGTCAAGTCAGTAAAACCACCCACAACTGAACAATAGAAGCAATGCCTGAATATTTTCATTTGGTCCAAAAAATTATTTATACAATTATCAGAACTGCATCTTTATACTGAACTTGGCAAACAAGCTAACACATTCAAGTGAGTTAAAACTCAAGTGAGTTAACACTCAAGTGAGTTAAAACACATTTCTCTCTTCTCCCCCACCCCAAATGAACTAAGGATACATTAGTAATGCTTCAGCGGAGCTATGCCAGCAAGTACAAAGATGCACATGGTAGCAATCATAACTGGAAGGGCACACTGAGAGCTGCAGCTGAATTTTGACCTCTAACAAGCATGTGTGTATGATATGTGTCTTTGCAAACATATCTGCATCTGCTTCTTGTTTTATCTGTCCAAGTGCAGAGTTAACTGTGTATTAAAATGTAAATATGTGAATGTACTCTCCGAGGAAAACTTGAAAAAAGCTGTCAGAAAGCAAGGAAAGAGCTATTGTACAAAGCTATCAAAAGAAGCAAATAGCAGTGGTCAAAAATGAAGTATACAAAAACCTTTCTCCAAGATAGTCAAAGTCAGAGAAGAAATCTTGTGGAACATTTGTTTTTTACAAGAAGAGTTACTGACTGTACAGTAAAACCCATAAGAGAAAATGTACAGCTAAAATCCACAGCAGGGTGCTTGGGTTATGGGCAAGGAGAACACATACCACGTATATATTTTTTACTGCTTTGATGGTCTTTCTAACTCAATGGCAGGGCATCTTTGACCCTTTTGATGTTTTGGACTTCAGTCCTCAGGATCACCAGTCAGCATGATCAATGTTACATGGACGCTGTAATGTGAAACACTTAGAGGGCTGAAAATTCCTTATTGTTGCCTTCACTTCTGGAATTCTTACACTCTGATGCTAAAACATAACACTTGGCACAAGTTCAACTGATCTTTTTCCCATTTGTTACACTGTCCTGTAGATAGGTCCTGTAGGCTATATATTCTAAGGACGACAATGGCGAACCACCTCTGAATATTCCTTGCTTAAGGAAACACAATGAACCCCAATGAAATTCAGGGTGTTGCCATAAGTCGACAGGCAACTTGAAGGCATATTAACTGCTGAGTCTGTTTTCTCAAATAATTGCTTCATGCCATGTTACGTCTAGTTTGGCCCTGCACAAAAATGGATTTAATCCTTGTTAATGTGAAGACTGTTGATATCAAGGCTACAGATGTAGACACTGCATTTCTTGACCCTTACTGTTTGCACCTGGAATTTCATGAACTCAATGAAATGTCTTATTAGTTATATAAGGTTATTAGGTTATATAAGGACTAAACAGTGCAGCAGCCTTTAGTAATGTTTGTAAGTTAAAATGATACAAGAGATGGATGAACATTCCAGGACAGAGATCTTTGCTACAGTGCCCTGCATGGCCATGGTCCAGCATTAGTTGGAGCAAATACACATGCAGGTCTACTATACCTAAGGTGGGTGCACTTGCACTTCGACTGCGATCTTCAGGCATCCAAATAACGCACATTATCACACGCAGCACAAAGGGGGAAGAACATACCCAGGACAACAAAACAAGACATATGAAAACAACAGTAGTAAGACAAGGGAAGTCCCAAAAAAGACACATGCATAACACAGACAGCTAACATACAAATGGGTCATATTAGACTGACTGACCATTCAACAGCTAACACCAAATAAGTAGAACAGAGATTTCTTAGATCTGCATAAATGGCAGGAAATGCACAGTCGTTACTTTCATTCTACTTGGCATTCATTATTGTTTTTGGGTGTACTTGGCAAATTTTGATTATCTTAGAAATAAAGACAGCAACCCCATATAGCAGAACAGGGCCAAGAGAATATTGGCATGCCCATCATCACTTAGTACATTCATAATAGTAACAAGTTTTTCCAACTTCTCTGGATTATTTTTAGTTTTCACAGAACAAAGGATGTAGCCTTTTCCTACTCAACCATCTTGTTTTTCAGGAATTCTATATCTAAGAATCAGGGTCTGTTATATAAATGTGCAGCATTCAACTAATTTTCTCTCCTTTTTTTAAAAAAAGAAAATACTTCTACCCAAATTTCCAAGAGAAGAAGTATCTGAAGCCAAGAGACCCAAATCCACTGGGCCAAGAAAAGAGATCATATCTTCAAATCCAAACATTCCCCCACAGGCTGTCCATTTATATCACACTGTATGGCTGCAATTACTACCACCTCCGCACCTATTTCACCCATTTAATTTTCTTCTGTGTGGATAACTACAGATCAGGGTAGGAAACGAATGTGTTGACAGATTGCAATTCTCCTAAGCCAATGGTGGAGAATGATAGGGCTAAAAAATCTGAAGGGCCATTTATTCCTCATGCCTGTTATACACTATCTTCTTGCTTTTTCTTCACAAGTGCCATGCAAAGTTATAAGGCTAGGTTTGCAAATGGCCACCTGATCTATGGTTAAGAACTCTGCAAATATTTTAATACATTTAACAGTTATTTCAGTTAAGTATATTTTAAGATCTGCATGGAATTATTTATGCAATATAAAATCAGGACATTATATAAGTGATATAAAATGGAGTATATTACGTATAGATTGATTTTATGGGAATCAATGGTCCTTGTAAATCCTATTTTGGTCTGCTGAAGCAGCAAAATTGCACATGGGGCACTAAACTGTGCTAACATTGCCTTTGCAAATCCTTTAAGTTACACAGAGCACACAGAAACCTGCAAAGACACTGTATGAAAGAAAGTTCCTTTGCTGTCTCTTGCAAGCAGCAGTGCTATGAAAGGCAATCGTCCTTTCTGTTTCTCAGTATTCAAAAGCAAAGAAACAAAATGAAAGAACTAGCTGTTTCTTTCTCATACAATTAACAATATACAATCACTAAGAACCTTCTATTTCACAATATAGGTACAATCTTCTTACTGGAGAAGCAAGGGTGCCTTACAAGGGGCAGGGTGAATCCCTGACGGCACTCTGATGAAAAGAACAGCAGGGTGAAGGATGGAGACAGTCCAATTACATAAAGTCCACCCATTATGATTCACTCTCACATACACAAATATGAAGACCCTTTGTCTGGATGCAGAGAACTCTCAGTTCTCCTGAACCATCCTGTGTAGTTAGATCATGGTTTGGAACAGAGAAGAAACTAGGAGGGATAATGTTAGGTCTAAACTCCTGAGTTTACTATGGACTACAGAGAAGGTGACACTAAGATTCGGACTTGTGCATTTCCCATCTATTACATATAAAGCATTTCATTTGCTCTGACACCTACAACGATATCTTCAAAAGAACTCCCGCTATACACTCTTCCTACCCCTTTTTTACAGTGGAAATGTTGTATGGCCAGCTCATCCTGGAGCATATGCGTGTGTATTTATGTGTGAAACACAGACTCTATACACAACATGCACCCAAAGTTGTATTTGAAATTAGCACAGAGAATCATAAGTACAAGATATGCATGCCACATTACTTGCACATACCTTCATAAACCTACCAGAATTTTAAATGCCAGAATCTTTCTTCTACCTATCAAAGAATCCTGTGTCTACACATGCCTGCTTCAGCTAGTTCAGCATGCTTTCAATGAAAACCACCATTCTGATATTTTCCCTTCTGGCCTATCAAGTTACACATCTACAGTGAAAAGATCTAACCTTAGCCTTTACTGAACCTACCCAAGTTAGGTGCACTTGCAGTCCGCTTGTTACTTTTGATCTTGAAAAAGCCTCGTCCAAATGAAGATCGGGCTTTACGGGTTCCAAAGGCATCTTCCTCTGTGGGAGATTTAGGAGGAAGGGTTCCATATTTGCTACAATCTGTCGGTGTTTTGCTCTGATTGGTTGAGAAAAGAAAAGTTTCAAACATCACATTGCTACGCTATGATTTCATTGTGACTCAGCAACAGTGCGAGTCAAGGGGGAAAAATCCAACAGAGGAGTCCATACGGTATACTGCAAAATGGATTAAGTAGTAACGTATCATGTTATAACTATTCTGAAAAGCTTTGAGAAGGAAATTACTTTGAAAGAGAAAATGATAGTCTATCCTATCTAAGGCTTTCTAAAAACCTGTTTAATTAAAAAAAACTCATAGAGAGAAAGAATCAAATGTATATTCAAAAGGACCACCAAAAATCTTGAGGAAAGAAAAAGCATTAAATACCACGGAATTTTAGCATCTCCTTTTTTAACTACCATGCCAAGAAGGTAACAGCAAAGATATTGCAACACATTGCTGCTGCTAGAAACTATGGCTGTGTTCAGATGATTATCCAGGGTTTCATAAATCAGGGTTTATGGAAGTTTTGACAACTGAACAAATACAATCGTGCTGATTTTGATGAACGGTTTATGAAATTATGGGTGAGCACCAGACCATGTGTTGTTCTTATACTTTTGTCTCACCACACTGTGTGCTGTTTCAGTATGCAGGTGCTGCATTAAGTCAGAGTTCCCACTTATATCTGAAATGGGGAATGCTGGTTTGATCTCAGACAACAAAACATTTGAGTATCCATAAACTAGGATGTAATGTATGGCGTACTCAAATTTCATTGGATTTACTGGGTCTCGAGCATTTTACCCATAACATCTTCAATAGAAAATGATATAAAAAAACAGTCTCTCAAGGGATGAAGGAAAAAGTGGGCAGTTTGTATTTTATTAAGTACTGACCTAATCTGCATGTTTCAAGCCATATACAAAAAGCAGAGCCTGATTGTACTTTGGCTTTGGCATTTCTCTGAATTTCACAATGCCATTCAAAAAATGAGTATAAAAGTACACTCAAACAGGGAAATGGGTGCATGTACAGAAATGTATGCACATTTAGGGGAAAACAGCACACAAAAGGACATACATGAGAAGGTAAAATGCTTGCCTAAAATACACACTTTTTTGCATACAAAGGTTATGATTTTTTTTAATAAAATTTAAATATGAACATTATAGAAAGCAAAATAGAAAGACTGATCTCTCTCTACCTCTTCTTGCTTCTGTCCAGACTCTTTGCCCTGTTTGGGAAGAATTCAAAGTGTTAACGACATTGGTAAACAGATGGTCTGTTTAACAGCTATCCAACTGATTTCAAATAAAACTTGTTAAGGGTCAAATTATCTTTGTCCATATGTCTGTCAAAATGTGCTCCCTGGTATGCCAAATTACCTATACAAATGCCTCATCCTCAGTACTTAAATAGCATAACCAAGTGGAGATATGCTCTCACAATTCTCCAGTGTAACTCAATGGACTCAGCAGTAGTTAATGGAAGGTACCATCGTATCCCTAGGGAGGACAGAGTCTGCTCATGTGGGAGCAACACAGTTGAAGATCTAGTACATTATCTATTGGTATGCCCAATTTACACAGACTTAAGAAAAGCCTTGTTTACATAACTTGACCCTATACCCAATAAGCCTAGCTCATCTCTAACCAAATTTCTTCTGGGGGACCCAATTCCACACATTTCCAATAAAGTTGCTTGTTTTGCTTTCAAAGCATCAATTTTGAGAAGGGAACTTAGTAGTAAGGATAAATAGATACTAGAGATGATGGATGGGACCATAAAGTACAACACTTTTTGGATAGTTTTAATGCTGTTTTTATCTGAAACACTTTGTAATGGCCTTGGCTATACAAATAAAGATTTATTTTAAAAAATTATCTTTGTCATTTAATTGTGTAAAATATTCAGACTATTGTAGACGATAGGAAAGGTAAGAAAATGGTAAACAAAAATATTAGACAAGACAAGGTACTTTTTTGGAATGCCTTTTTATGTCACTTACATAAAGCTGTAAGGATCTAGTAAGCAATGAATATCCATATAAAACTGAAGTTGTATAATCTCCCATACCTTCCACTCTATTCCCCATTTGAGATAAGATAAAATATTTCATACATGCAATAATAACATAGTACAGCATACTGTGCTCATGATGTGCTCAAAATGCATACATGAACTCAAGCAATACAAATATATTTGTGTGTGTGTGAGAGAGAGAAACAGTCTGGATCAACACTGTAGAAGAAACAGCTAACATAACAAACAGGACTACTCACGTCAGTTGCTTCTTTCTTCAGGTTCCCCAAGCTACTCGATTTTTGCAGGGTTGAAGTTCTAGGAGGAATCAGTTTTTTAAAATGTAACTGAATCTTGTGTCTCAGATATATTCTTCTGAATTAGAATAGATGCTAAAACACTTTGCATTTAAAGAAATCAAGGGAGCAAAATACTGAATTAAAACAATATTCTGAAATGTCAATCCTTTCCCCAAACCACAGCAATGTAAAATTCTGAACAGATACCATCCATTTCAACAGGAATTGACTTAACATACTAGATAGGAGACTGGGCTCCAACTATTAAAATGCCCTGGTTCATATCTGACGTTTGCCATAAACATAACAGCATTCTCTTAACCCACAAATGTGAAACATAAAGGCATAACTAAACATGAAAAGAGAAATACCCACACATTCTCCACTGCAAAGAAGGGCCACAGACTAAACTACTGCAGGGAAAGCTTGGGCCCACCCAAGCCTGGACTCCTAGATTGTTTACCTTTCAATAAGCCACAGTTTAGAGCCAGGGGTTATGGTTGGCTTGCAGATCCTGGGCTCCCACAAGAGTGATAAGAGAGGGTTCAGGATTGGTCTTAATGATCTCAAAAGCTTTGACACCTTAGTAAGATATTGGTTAGTTCAGCATGTCCTGCAAGCAAGTTGAGCCAAGCAGAATGACCAACAATTTGCCTTGGCATGAATAATAAGCCAGGATTCTGAAAAATTCTGGCCTAACTTTTTGTGGAAATGGTTTTCTGCCCTCATAATGATTTATGAAATTTATGGGACTGTTGTAAAAATTATGGAAGTGATTACACAGAATGATCTGCAGTGCCACATAAATTAATACATTCAGATTGACAATAAAGATAGCCCTGGAAGTGAACGCTAACTCTGAAATTCTCCTCTTCTTCTCATTTTAAAAACACATGCTTATAATCACACACCCAAAATAGTATATTTCATGTCATTTCCTAGACTTTAAATGAATTATATGCACCAAATGTAACTCTCTGTTGATTTAGCCATGCAGTCAATAAATATGCTCCACAGTTCTGTATGTAAGATTTACTTTTAAAATTAATTGCTTATTAAATCCAAAGAAAACTAATTCAAGAAATAAGCTGTTGCTTCATTGATTACAGAAAACTGCCAGTTCAGTATTGCCATCAAAATACAATGCACATGCTTCAAAGGTTGGAGAAAAAATGCAATACATTTCCCCATGAAAATTGGACCCCAGAAATAAGTTTCACTCTGGAGAGATGTGGGCAACTTGTGGACCCCCACAAGTATTTGGATTGCAATTCCTATCTATTCTAGCCAACATACATAATGGTGAAGGATGATGGGAATGGCAGTCCACCACAATGGGGGAAGGATAAATTGACCAGTCTGTCTTAAGGGGTTAATTCTGCTCCATGATGGCTTCATTTTGACACAAGAGCGAACACTCTCATTCTGTAAATCTGCAACACTGATTTCTTCTTTATAATGTTAATTTTGTGGAAAGTTCTTCCACTATTTACTATAACAACAGTATTTTACATAGACCCTTTCTGTTTCACCCTCCTCTTCTGTTTTCTTCTTAAGGGATTCCTGGCAGTCCAGAAAGGAATGTCTAACTAGTGGACTGCATCTTTTCTGCATTCACAGAGAAACAAAAATGAATAAATACAGCCTCTAAGAAATAAATCTCTCTTTATACATGTGGGTTTTCTTTGGTACATGTTTCTTTTGTTGTTGTTGTGCACTTTCAAGTTGACTCCAACCTATGACAACACTATCATACAGTCTTCTGCCTAGGATACATTCCTAGGTGGCTTGCCATTGCTTCCTCAGAATGTAGCCCATAGGACCTGGTACTCCCTGGGTGCTCTACCTTCCAGGTACTAACCAGGCCCAACCTTGCTTAGCTTCCATGATGAGACATAATCTGGTGCATTCCTAATAAATTTTCCTATTATATTAAACTGGAATCATTTTGAAATCAAATCATACCTTTATTGCCAACAAGGATGTGAAAAACAGTCAGTTAGTTAATTGCAGAATAAGCTATGCAGAAGGGTTAACTTGTTGACTTCTTCTTGTTTTTTTATAATTTCAATCTGACTGTCATTCTACCTTCCAGGTGCAGATATTCAATCCCTGTGTAAACCCCTGCATGAGCAGGGAAGCATGGCTGCACACCCCTTCAAATGACAAGTTGAAGCAAAACTAGTTCTCTGTCTCTTGTATTTCCTCCAACATCCTTGGGGCAAACATTAGGAACCACTCCGACATCGTCAAGCTCTTTTTCCAGAGCAAGGCATTAAGCCATAAGGCCCTGCCACTTTTCTCCAGAATATGTTCATCCCAACCCACTGAACTGCACTTAGTAACCACAAATAGTTTGTGGTTAATCAGTTGAGTCCATTGTTCAGGACAATATTTTCTTCCGACTCCATTAAGAATATAAGACAAATATTTTCTTAAAGGTCAAAAGACAAAGAAACTACTATGTTAGAAATTCTATTATAAAAAAAGTGTACAGCTGAGTTCAGTAAAGTATTTCATTATGTCCTTAACTTAAGCACAAACAGTACTGCTTAAGAATTTGGCCATATTAGAGGTCTATAAGCCAGCTGATTTTCCCCTGGCCTTAGTAAAAAGGTAGCCAAAAGCGATGTGGTAAAATATTACAATATTCTGTAAATCCCTCATGCTATATAACTTACTTGGAACAGCTTCATACTTCAACAGAAAGGGAAAGCTAGGCTAGATAAATACAGTGAGCAACAAGGAGGTGTGTGTAATGAAAGCTTGCAATAAAAAAAAGATCACACAGTAAAAATTTTCTGCCTTTTTTTAAAAAAAAAACATGTCTTGGTCTTAGCTACAAACTGTACTTACAGTTTTGTATCACCTAGTTGTGCTTCTTTACAGACCACTGGTGTGTCCTTCTCACTGTAAACAGCAACAATATACAATATAATAAATAAAACACATTCTTAAAGAAACTGTCTCAAGCAATGATTTCCTTTAGGAGTGGAAAAAAGTATAGTCCATAAATGGGCCAAGACGAATTGCTCAAGTAAAATGGCCATTGAATTTAATGTGTGGCATTTTGCTCAAGCAATACTTTTACAGTAGGCAGCAACTTGCTTTTTTACCCCCTCTCATTTCTTAACACGCCCCTAAAGGCTTTGAGGGTGCTGAAAACAGGAAATGGAAGTGCTGTGACATCACTTCTGGTGCACAAGGATGTACAGTACAGTTTATGGAAGTGAAAATTGGTCCCACCCCTCCAGGTAGTTGGCTCCACCCTCAATAAAATGGCTCAAAAGGCCTAAGAAGGGCTCCACCTAATATTCCAGCACCTGTTGCTATTGGAAGCCAGCTAGTTGCTTGTAGGAATCCCCAAAGGCATGAAAGAAATAGCTCTGTCTCCTCAAACACTGCTTCTGCTTCTGATCATGGAAAAATTCACCTAGCTATTGCCCTTAGTAGCCACCAATACCCTATGCTCCATTAATTCACCCAACTCTTTTGAAAACCCATCCAGTCTAGTGACTACCAGTGCATCTTGTCACAAAAAAATTCTGTATATGGATTATGCACTACTAATTTTTCTATGTTCTAAGCTCCTCAGATAAACCTGACTTCTTAAATTATGATAAGAATTTTTTTTAAAAATTGCTGTCTCCATTTTCCTCATGTCACACAGAGTTTAACAGATCTCTATCACAGGGGTATACAAACTACAGATGTGGGGCTACATGGCGCCCCAGTGTTCCTTCTGAAGCTAACAGCCCCTGCAACCACCCTGGACCATCTTTTCTTCTGTCCTCTCCCAAAACGGCAATTTGTTTTTTAAAAAATACTACTCCGCACTGTTTAATGTTTATTAAAAATTATTTTTTCAAAGCCAGAAGTGGACTGCTAATCCCTTCCAGGTTTTTTTTTTCTCAATCCATGCAACCCAAGGACAGAAAACTATCCTGCAGATCCAGTGCAGATTTATTACATTCTCCCTTTGCCCACTTTTGGCCCTAAACCTAAACTCATCAGGCTTCCTACATAGGAAGTGTTTTTAACACTGGGACTTATACCTCTTCCCCCTGTACATACCCCCCCACTTTTCAGTATTGACACATCTTCTCTCAAAAAAGAGTCATACCTGCCTTGACCTGTAATTTCCATTTTTGACGGGGCATTTACTTTATCAGTAGGTTCGTCTGAACGTCTGAATGATGGTGAAAAAGAAGGGATGGAAACTTGCAAGACGCTAGTATGGATCTTAAGTGAATTCTATATGGAAAAAAAAGACATCACTTCTTCCACTAAAAGCAGAAAAAAAAACCCCCAACAAACCCACATTTATTAGCTGGACACAGGAGTACAATACACTCATGCTCAACAGTCTGAAGCATTTTATTCATATAGTTAATAATTAAGAGGGATTAAAAGACCTGTGGATGATCAACACACACATCTTTTTAATCAATTCATTTTACCAACTAACCAGAGGTTGCAGTCCTCATCTAAACTGGTATGTGTGCATGTTTGCCCAGGAATGATCCTGACAGTATTCAGTGGAGATCACTGTAAGTAACATATACACAGAACTACAGCTTTGTGTAATCCTTCCACAGTGCAGATTATGCTTTTGTGCTGTTATGTACCTTCAAGTCAGCTCTGGCTTATGGAGATGCATGAATGAGACACCGTCAAGAGCCCTATTCATATCAGGAGTTCTGCTCAGTCTGTCAAATTCAAGGATATGGCTTCCTTTACTGAGTCATTTCCTTTGCAATGTGCTCTTCCTCTTTTCCTACTGCCTTCCCCTTTTCCTAGCATTACCACAGGAAAAAGAACTGGATTCAGATGACTCCCCACTCCCCACTCATACTTCAATTTTTTGTTGCTGTTTCTTGATTGTTAAAAAGATTGTAGTTTCTTGATTGTGGGGAATGGGAAGGGGGGTATCTGAGCACAAAAGGAAAAGGATGGGCTGGAGTGAGTGGTCAGCTCCACAGCACCCCACCCCTGGTAATTAATAACCAGTGTTTGAGTATCACTGCATCTCCACTGGTACTGTATCTAGTAAGATTCATCTAGTAAGATTCAATCCACCATATATCACTGACCTCTTTCACCTCAAAAAAACTACATTGAACATATTTTTGTTTTCATGAATAAAGTTATATCTCTACGTTTAGGCCTCAGTCCTATAAACAGCTGGGCTATTAAGTTAAATTTACAAGGAGTTATATGGGGAAGAGGGAGAAAACAGTGAAAAACTACCTCTTCAGGAGATTTTGCTCTATATTCTTCATGGTTTGGAGAGCTTGCAACCGGTGTAGGAGATGGACTTTTCTCAGGTTCACTTAAAATTTGTGCATCTGACAAAGCCACTGAAACAGATCCTGAATTTGCAAAGTCCTCACATTCATCATCCTTGCCTGTGAGTACAGAAAGGTAAAACTGTTGAGTAATCATCTTGTTTCTGCAGATGGCAGACTTAGAACTGCTGTTTATGGAGATGAATAGGTTTATTTATTTCTAACAATTTTTAAATTGTTTCAAGTCCAGGGATCACGCTTTTGAAAATGATACTGAAAATGTATCAATATTTGACAGCAGAATCCATACACAGCAGCTCCTGATCTCCCCCTCTGAAAATACATATGCTCAATTGGACTTGTTCTAATATACAATGATTGTTATTTATAGAACACAATCCTCTACATCGCTACCCAGAAAGAAGTCTCACTGAATTTAATGCGTCTTTTTTTCCTAGAAACGTAGGCACAGGAGTGCAGCCTTGACATAATCTGGAAAACAAGCTTGCCATTAAACATCAAGTCTGTGTTTGATGCACTGTGTGTTTGATGCATTGTCATCATGAGAGACTATCAAATGTCCTGCTCAGGTTTCGCAAACTGAGGGTCATGGCTTCCTTGACTGATGCTACTCTAGAAAGCCAGAGAGCATGACCTGACCAAGGTCATCTGGTAGAGATCTGAACCCTGTTTCCTGGAATATTAATCTAACACTAAAACCACTACACCATCCCAGTTATCATGTCAGTCTTCACAGGATAAATATGCTGAGGGTACGTTAAGGCTTAGACTTATCATTGTTCCAAGGCAAGGGTGTATAACTGCCAGGGCTTGAGGAACCACACAGGCCCCCTGAAGGACTTTGAGGGGCTGTACCTTCACTCCATCTTTAGTTTTAAACCTTTCTTTTTTAAAAAAAAAAAAACTTTTTTGTTTACATCACATTTGTACAGACTCTCTCCTGGACTTAAAACAGCCCAGCCCGAGGGGATCTGTGACAATATTGTCCCTTATTGGTAGCACATTTAGTTAAAAACCTCCAGTAACAGGAGAGTTGGGACCATCTAAAAAGGGCCTTATGACCCATGTCCCACATCTTCTCCATCTTCACCCTAAAAACAGTGCTTTAGAAGTATCTGTAAACAGCAAAAAAGTAATCATTTTGAGGAAAATAATGACTTAATAGCACTAATTTTACTTTAGAAGTGGCATACACATGTTTGCATTTTTATACCATCAGAAGTCATTTTTATCTGTCTTCCTTAAGGTCTGGCTACTTCTTTTTGGAAAGTGCAATTTAAACCTTAAAATCCCACCTGGAAATATCATCTGAAATATCTGTGTGACATCCAGTGTTTTTTGGTCATACTATAATACTTTATGTAAGCTTTCTCCACTGTGAAAAAGGTAAGTCAACAGGCAATTAAGTGCAAATGGAGTGCAATTATTGAATCAATCACTGAAGCAAAATTTGAACAAGAATTCAACTAACCCATTCAATTGCACAAGAATTAATTGCATCTCATCCTGCTGCTTCACTGGCAAATTAGACACTGTTCATTCCATTCTGCCAAACCAGCTTTGCCATTTATCACACAGACTTTACAAAATTGAAAACTGTAGATTTCTGTAGTTCTAATCAATATCTGAGTGCTGCTTTGAATACAAATGACATTCACGAACAAGTATATCCAGAACTATGGAACATTACAGCCAAAGTTAAGCAGACTATGGCAAAAACAGCTGGAGTCAAGCAGATCTTCAGATCTCCGGCATCTAAATAGAAGAGTGAGCTGAGCACATTTAGCCCTCTCACTGAAAAAAAAAGGACTTTAGAACTGCTTTTTTTTTAAATACTTTTTATTACAAATTCAATGAATAAAAAATACACAATAAATAAAGTACAGTTATACAACATCTTGTAGCTTATTTGATGTCTTAAAATCTTCCTCCCATCCTTACCAGAGTACATTATTATCAAAACATATAAGTATGTAGCTCTATAAAAAGAAAATCTTATATGTGTTTGTTCCTGATTAATCCTATCTACCAAGTCCATAAATATGCTCATTGATGTCTTATGTATCAAATTTAATATATCTCAAACTGTTTTCTATTTCACTAAGTCCTGTAGTCAATAATACCTCTTTCTTTGCATTTTTTAATTGCGTCTGTGTTACCTCACTTTTATTTCAACCTAACCATTTCTCCTCAAACTTAGTGGGTACATTGGTCTATTTGTTTTATGCTCTCTGTTTTTGAAGAAATTGATTCAAGGGAGCCTAGTCTTTTTCTACTTTTTCGTCTGTCAGACGGGAACTGCTTAGTTTTCACTGGAACATATTCTCAGTGTTTTCAAATGAAAAATGTCACTTGCAAAGTACGACTCAACTTTACAACCCAGAGCACGGTCCATCTCCTAAGCTGCAAATAGGGAGCAAAAGGAGTCCTTGATTATCATGCACGCTTTTCTTGTCAGAAATCTCTGATCTACCACTTGCACATATGAACTAATTTAAAGTTAAAGCAGATTGAGGGGTTATTACCCCAGGACTATTTGCCCATGTAATGCCAAGCAGTTAATGTGCATGGTATTCTGGGCCAGCTGGCAGAGTCAACAGTATTAAATTAGCACTGTACCTTTTTTGACCTGAGCCAGTATCACCATATCTTGCACTTTCTTATATCGATTGAGAGATTGTCGAAGTTCTTCTATCTTCCGGTCCTAAAAAAAAGTGTTTATTTAATTTTTCAGCATTTTCTACTTCTTTCCTAGGACCAGTGAATAACATAACAATATAAATAATATCTGGTGACAATTAATTTTTTTTAAAAAGCCTAATATTAAATTAAGAGTTAAGAAATCCAGAATGTTAAAAACTGAGTATTTAACATACTTGGTTGTTCTGTTAGATTGAGCTCTTACTTTTTACATTTTCATTTCTGACTGCTGATTTTGGATCTTTACACTGAAATCAGATAGTGAAATACTATTTGTCCCTTCCCATGCTGACTACTTGTGCCAAAAGGCAATCCTTCTCACTTTAAAGCAGGGTGCAGAGGTAAAAGTGTGGACTTATTTAAAATAAATTTAAACAGTATTCTAGTACCTTTTCCTCATTTGCTGCCATTAGAGATTCCACTGCTTTCTTCATTTTCTGCACTTCAATATCTAAGACATTTTTTAAAGTGCATAAGTTAGCTGAAGTGAAAGTAAAAATCTTTAAAAAAAATCCCTGCAATGTTATTTGGCAAATTCTGAAGATTAACATGTAGTACAGGCATAATGAAAACTACCTCTTTGTATTTAAAGAAAAAGAAAACACATCAAGCACATTTAGTCTGGCAAAGAGTTTGGAAAGGTTATTTTTTTGATGATGATTTCCAGAAATGCAGTAACACTTTACATTTTTGGTCATGTTGGCTGAAAGTTCTAGGAGATAGTCCAAAACCAGTGATGTTTCCCTGGTCTGCTCTGGCGCATGTTCAAACTGACTTGCCAAGACCTTACACATATTAATAGTTATACCTATTACACACTGTACATCTACCATGTGAAAGCATTTCACAAATATTACAACAAAACCAAGTTAAGAGAAGTTAATATTCTCACCTCCATGCTACAAGTGAGAATAGCCTAGACAAAAGCTTGCCTAGGGACCTCTTAGCAACTTATTTATTAACATGAAATCTGCACGAAGGAATTTATGATTATCATCTCAATCTCTTACTCACTATTTATTTTTTAATGAAAACATTTACGCTGCATGCCTTATCTCAGAGAAGTTCAAGATATCTTACAACATAAACATTAAAACAATTTCACAATTGAACACTATCACAACTACACTAGCACCTCTGTAAAAACACAATGCAGTGCTCTGATCTCTCTCTCTCTCTCTCTAATGACTATATGTTATAAAAAGTAACTCAGAAATTAAAATGCATGTCCACAAGTATGATGTACAACAGCTCTTCATTATTCCAGTAGCCTCAAACAAATTCAGCTACAAAGAGAATTAGGCAAATGACTGTAATGAATGGTAAAAGAAATTGATGTCATAGTGATGCTTAGCCATAACCGGCTATAGAAATAAGAGATTGATGATAAGATGGTGTGCATATTTTTGTGATGAAAAGTCATGCTAAAATGTGTAACGGCAGCACAAATATGAAAAAGGAGGTGACACTTGCCACAAATATAAACTGTGCTTCATCTTTTCTCCTCATTTACAGGGGAAATCCATGCTACCAGAATTATAAAGTGTTAGAAATACAGCAAATCCATGACAAAAGAAATGGACGTTTTCATTTCCTAAGAAAGAACACTGCAGCAAAAATAATAAAACCAAGGATTTCCTACATGTTAGCTGAAGTTCATTCATAATGTATTTTGTTTCTTTCAACAACACACAGCTGCCAGTAGAGGAAACTTATGTGATTTCATTCCAAGGCTACAATACAACAATATCTTCACTCAGACGCAACACTAAACAATGGTCTGATGCTACATAAATGCTTTGTTCTGTCTTCTTCCTTTCCCTTCTCACGTGTTTCAAATTCTTTCCTCATTGCCTATTTAACAGCAAATCATGCGCAAAGTATCATTTCTGCCCAAACCAATGTTGCAAGCCTAATTCAAATCACGATTAACAATATAAGCTTGTGGGCAAATTGTAGCATAAGCAAAGTAAACTTTCTCTGGATAAGATGTCATTTAATCAGCAGTGAGGGAGGGATGTGAAGCAAGCAAACACAGAGCTCTTTCATGTCTCGCCAAACAATTTATATATTAAATTTAGATCCCAGTTTTCTAGTTGTTCAAAGCAGCTTACAATAACAAATTTCAAGTAGGGCCTGGTGTTTCACTTGAGCCATCCCACCCAGAATAATGTCTACTCCTGGGTATAACAAAATCCTAACACTGAACTGGATATTGCCTACGTATTTCTCCATTTAAAAGATGGGGTGGGGAGAAACAGGGAAATTTGCCTTAAAGAAAGCAAACTACGCTGTATATGCAGATACAGCATTGATATTGATCATCTGATTACAACAAAGGTATGTTTGCTATATGTTTATAGTATTCTCTGGCAACCACCCCAATAAATCAAATGATTTGCAATCCAGTTCAGTTTTAATAAAAGGGGATAGGGCAATACTTAGGATACGGGATCACACTTTACTATTCCTCAGTGGGATTTCCACTGAAAATGAGGAGAAAAGATGAAGCAATCTAACAGCATTTTTGTTAAAATAGTTTTAAAATGATACATGCAGAAAGTTGTAATGGAAAAAGATGTCAAATGTAAGTGCTTGTGGAAAGACCAAAAACCTTACTTTTGTCTTTCAGCTTCTTTTTACAATTTTCATCTGTACAAGAAAATCCATTTGATTTGAAGTTAGATGGAAGTTACAAGCATTAAAGCAAATTCAACATGAACAAAAATACATTCATATGCAGTGCTGCACCTGTCCACAACAACTGTTTTATTCATTATTCAGAAAAATATTGTAGAATGAGATATGTATCCCTTTTGTTGTAACCATAACTTCATTATATTCATGAAAACCAATTTGTGTTTTTTGTATCTTACTGACTATTGCATTTTACGTATTTTGAAATCACTCTACCAATCTTAGATTGAATTATTGCATCTGCTATTGATTCCAATGGGGAAGTACTGACAAAAACTGCCTTGTGCCCAAGTTCTGGGTGAAATGGCACAATGTAAAATAATTGCATACATAAATAAAGGCTCTTTTGTGATGTGTTATTCTGAAGTATGGCACTTAACCAAGTTGAATCCAGACAATGTTACAATAAATTAACAACAACAGCAGCAGCAACAAATCAAATTCACTTATTCTGAGATTACAATTCCCTTTTTCTCTCACTGAATTTTGTTTTACACACTCCAGACTAAACAGATGGTGAACAACCCTTCACTGATTTTCTACAGCAATCTTTTTTAAAATACAAATTTTATTAGACTTTTCCAAATACATTTTAAAAAATCTGAAGATATACAAAGAGAAAAAAGACAATAAAAAAAGAAACCAAGAAAGATAGTAAAGAAAAACAAAGATAATAAATAATAATGAAAAAGGAATTTACATTTGACTTTCTAACAATAATTATAGATAACTATATAAACTAATCTCTCCAACTGTAAATATCATTCATATGTTTCTACTACTTACTATTCCCAAATACAATAATTATCAAAATCTAGAGTTAACATATTGTTCTCTTTTCCTTGCAAAAAAATACTTAAATGTTTCCAGTCTTTTCAAAAAGTCACCAGTGATTAATTGGGAGAAAAATCACTGGTGACTTTTGAAAAGACTGGGAACATCTAAGTTGTTCATTTCTACTAAGTGCATCAATTTTAGTAGCCAGTCCTGTTGGAATTGGTGTATTTTTCTGCTTATATGAGTACAGTAATCTTGCTGCAGTGCTGATAATATTTTTCCAGTTCTTCTCAAATTGATCATTCACCAATCCCAGCAAAATAACACTGGTTCCAACTCAAACTTAACTTTCAGATTTTTTTGTCACATACAATTAATTTGATTCCAGAATTTTTTGGAGCCATTCTGCAAGTGATATGATATGATATGATAAAAAGATAAAAAAGATAAAAGATGCCATATATTGCTCACATTTCCAACATTCATTAGAAATATCTTTATGCATTTTGGGCAATTTTTCTGGTGTCAAAGACCAACAATACATTATCTTATTGACGTTCTCTTTAAGATAATTAATAATGTGAGTTTCAATCCAGTTACACATATTTTCTCCCACTACTCCAACTGCATATTACAGTCAACATTTTGCACCCAATTTATGATACAGTTTTTAACCTTTTCATCTTACATCTCCATTTTTAACAAAAATTTGTACAGCTTAACAACCAAATAGCCATCATCTGAGGACAACTGCTTCTCAAATTCTGATTTACTCAGCTCAAAATCATACAGTTTTGTATCAATTTTAAATCTCTCTATTACTTGCCATTAAGCAAACCAGCGAAAGCTGTAACCTTGTGACAATAATTTTTCATTTGAATTAATTCTATATTGTTCTTGAACAAACCCCAAGAGATCTTGAATTACCAATTTTTCCTTCTTTCATATAAAAAGCTTCTTGTGAAACCCACAACGGCATCTTAGGGTATAACCTTGGTTTGTATCTATTCCATATTCTTAACAGATCTCACATAATGGCTGTTAAAGTCTGCATTCACCTTAGCTTAAACAAGCTACTCACACCTCAGCTTCAAGCTCCCCTAGATCTAGCAGTCTCTTATTAGTCAGCAGAATCCAGTCTTTCGACTAAACCAAACAATATGCAGAAAAATAAAATTTCAAGTCTGGTACTCCCAAGAGCTCTCTTTGTTTTGCATCTTGTAGAATTTTATATTTAACTCTCGGTTTCTTCCCTTGACATATGTATTTCAATAAGTAACTCTGCCATTGTTTAAATAATACAACATTAGTCAGAATTGGTATTGTCTAGAACAAAAACAACATTCTCAACAAAACATTCATTTCAATCACAGAAATCCCATCAAAATAATTTTAAGTTTTGCTTATCTTTTCACATCCATCTTAATATTGCTCTATGACTTCGTTATTCTTCAATAGCATACAATTCATATTTGTCATAGTAATACCTAAGTATTTCACCTTTTTCTCAATTTTAAAACCCAACTTACCTATCAATGGTATTTAGTTATTTTTTCTTATATTTTTTAACATCATAATCTTTTGCTCATTTATCTTAAATCCAGCCAGCTCTCCAAACTCTTTTAGTGTCTCCAGTGACATTTCTATATTGTCCAAAGGATTCTCCAATGCAATCAGTAAATCATCTAGAAATGCTCTTAATGTTTATGTTTCCTCTTTTTTATTCTTAGGCCCTAAATTCTTCTACCTTGTCTCATCATCCTATTCAGAATTTCAAAAGCAAAGAAAAACAATAAAGGGAAAATTGGACAACTTTGTTTTCTTCCTTTTTGGATATCACATGGTTTACTAAAGTCATCATTAACCATAACCTGTGCCTTTCGCAACTCAAATAAATTACCTTAATCCATGTGAGAAATTTATCCCCAAAGTTCATCTTGTCTAACGATCCAAACAAAAACTCCCAATTCAAACTGCCAAAGGCTTTTTTGGCATCTAAAAATATAAGTGCCATCTGCTTCTCATTGTGATTTTCTAAATATTCCTAAATATTCCCAAACATCCAAGACACATCTAGTGTTGATATATAACAATCTTTTTGGCAAAAATCCAGCTTGGTCTTTATGAATAAAAACCTTGCAAAATCCTGACTTCTTTCCAGATGAAGACTACCAGGAACTGAATTCAATCATTTCTGTAGAAGTTAACGAAAAAGAAAAAAGCTGTTCTTCAAAACATTTGTAATAACCAGCCGATAAGCCATCTGGTCCCAGTGTTTTGCCAATCTTGATCTTCTTAATTGCATCAAAATATCACTCACTGTTATAGATGTGTTTAACATCTGTTTTTGCAAATCTGACTTCTCCGGTAAATTTAGTTTGTCTACATATCTGCAGGTCTTTGAGAATGAAACAATGGTTTTTATATAATGATATACAATAATGATCAAAATCCTTCCAAATGCTTATGCTATCATTTACTCTTTTCTTTTTCCTTTCTTTCTTTCTCTTTCTTTCTTTCTTTGCTTCGTTCTTTCCTCAAAATTCTTTTGCACAGCATAACGTAGAGATGCAGGTATACTTGACACTCAACTAAGTTGAGAAAGTTTTTCCTAGAATGAATTACCTGAACATAGTCCTAAGTGTCATGTACATATGAACCTACACCCGTAAATTCAACCAGCAGACTAAAATGATAAACCAGAGAAAACAATAAAAAATGTCTCTGAAGAGTACAACTAATTAACCTCCATTTTGCCTTACCTCTGTCATTTACGTCAACCCCTTCTCCTTTCACCTGGTGACCCAGTTTTTCTTGCAAACGTTTTATTTCTGTTTCCTTCTGTTCTAATTTATCTTTTAAAGATGCTAGTTCTTCCTGTGTAAAACAAAAAATTAATACACTTCTTTAGAATTTAGCTTCTGTTTTAAAGGTCCTAAACTGACATTTGTCTTTTAAATTAGAGGTTGCCTTTAACTTAAAAGTCTGTGACTGAAATCTTCTCAAGTCACGTCAACTTTTACAACAAACTGGAAGTAGTTTGTCCCTCAGTGAAGCAAACCCACCTCTCATTTAAATTTGAAATTATATCTAGATATGAATTTGAAAAATGGCATTAAAAGGATGTTAAGTTTTCTTCTGAACATGCACGAAGGACTTTCATTAAGAAGATAATATTTAGAGCACAATCCTAAATATACACATACACACACAGAAGACCTGTTGTTTTCAATAGGACTTACATGTGCATACAGTTGCACCCTTTAATGCAGAAACAGCAAACAACTCTAAGCATGCTCACAGAATACAATATAAATCCACAGTGCAGTGAATCAACGTATATGTATGAATGTTGCAGAAGGAGAAGACTGTAATATATTTAATATCCTACATTTCTCCTTATATGGATCTGCATGAATTGTGATCTGGTGAGTGCAAATCCCAGGTGTTTTTCAGGTTATAAATATATTTATTAACACACGTTTCTAGCAATGAAAGAACAAATCATATCCAAATCAATATGTAATATCACAAGGCAGCCACTCTTTACAAATAACAAGTACAGACAGCATGGTTCATATGCATGCTTTATTGGCAAGATTTAAGTTATAAGACCAGACCACAAATACATTGCACTTGAATCTAAATTTCAATCCTGATGTGTAATAAAGGAATACACCTATGATAACAGCATTCAATGCCTCATCTATGCACCAAACAATTTCCATGTTGATGCATTTCCATGTTGATGAAATGGATGACTTGCTGTAAAATTTCATTTTGCAAGTGCAAATTCAGCTTGGGAGTTAAGCCATCCACAATAAATATCAAGATCTTGTCTCCAGATCAAGCAATTTGATATTAGTTTTATAGCAATTTTAACTGGGCCTTATCATTCCCAAAGCATCTTGGGAATTATAGTCTCGTGAGAGAATAAAAACTGTTTGTGAACCTTATTCTCTCTTCATAGAACTATAGTTCCAAAAGTCCCCTGGAAAGGAACTGCTCAATTAACCTAAATCTTTAATGTGGAAAAGGCTAACATGAATTAACCTTGTATCTGAACAATGATCATGATCAAAGTAAACATACTAGAAATTCAGTTTTGGCAGTGCTTTCCTAACAGGACAACATGTTCTGAAATCCAGGGGGAAAAAAAGTCTGTTCAGGAAAAAACAAAAGTGCAGCAAAACAGCTAACAGCTTAAATCTAATTGCTAGTCCCACTAAATAAACTGCTCACTAGTAAATCAACCCTTATGTAAATCCTATTGATTCGATGGGCTGACTCTCGTTGGGTCCACAATTTGATTTAGGCCTTTGTTTTTAGAAACAATGAAGAACTCCATGCATGCACTGCATTGACAGAAAGGCAGACAGACAAACAAGATGGAAGACAGGATCATCAAAGTTATGGAAAACAAATGATTCACAGCCAGAACCCCACCAATCTACCACACCTTTAACATTTGGCATTTTTGTTCCATCCGCTGTTTTTCATACTGCATCTGGCCCACTTTGATTTTCATGCTAGAAAGTTTGGCCATTAAAGACTGGTAACAGAGACAGAGGAGTGAAAGAGAAGTAAAGGTAGAAAAGAGACATGACTAAAAATAACTGCTTTTAAAATGAGATTTGGCCTCCCATGAAAGACATTTACATCGAAGTAAGCCCAGGTTCCAGTCAGAAAACTCACTTTAAATTAGGTAGCACTTCTAAGTAAGATCTAATTCCTATGTTAACTGTACTGCAGGACTGCCACCAGCAGCTAGAGGCCCTGGTGTGGGGGAATAATCATATGATGTCCTCCTCTAACATGGTTCAAATATGTCACACATATTTCTAGAAGGACATAGGCACCAGAAAGAAGTAGCAACCAGGAAACATGAGGACTACTCCTTCAAAGGAAAGCTATTTTTTGTAATTTTTTGTTTGTACATGAAAGACAATCTGGCTCCTTACAACAAATATTTAAAACAAGAAAAAATGTTATCCTCTTTTTTAACCTGATGAATAGCCTCTCTATGAACTGGTTCATAAACACAGTAGAATGAATCAGCATCTCAGTGGTACATCTCCACACACTTCGAGCTACCTCACTGAAGGTGGTATTACCACTACCTCTTTGGACATACCAATTGATGCAAACGTGTGAATTAACCTGCCCACCCCTATGACAAAGGTTTGCAGGCTGTCACATCTATAAACCAACTATACAACCAGAGACGGGGAAGAAATCTGTTTGGTTTCCATTTTAGTTGGCCTTTCTTAACTCATACTTTCAGAACCAATACACAAATCAAAACACGGTTATATTTTGATCTTTGCACTTCTCTGAATTTTGTAATGCAGCCCCTAATTAAAAACTCTGTTCAGAAAGTGTGCACAGACAAAATTGTGTTAAGATGCATACATTAAAAGAAAAGCATTACAAGAAATTACATATGAATTTTGTGCTGACTGAATTCAAACTGAAAATTTCAGATTGAAATAGACAGAGACAAAAATTGGCACATTTGTTCTTCCCTAGTTATTCCAAATTTATGTGAAGATCAAAGTACAATATCAAACAAAAACAAATATCAAACAAAAAAGCAATTTCTATGACAAGAAGGCCATTGGAGCAGTGTTCCCTACGTTAAGAGCAAAACCCTTTGGTGAGGTAAAGTCTGAAAACTAGATCACAAAGAAGACACTCTTCCTCCTTTTCCTAATCGTTACTTACTTTGGTTGACTTAAGTTTTTTCTCATACTGAAGTCTCTCATTGTCCATTTCTCCTACTTTTAAGCGTAATTCATTAATTTCCCGCATTAAACCCTGTATGAAAAGGATAAGAAGATAAAATAAAGTTTTTAACTTCAAAATTAATAGAAAACCAATCAAACCCCCCTTCTCAATGCACTAACAAGCACATTAAAAATGGTTTAATATGGTTAAACATTAAATTTTGGCCAGACAAAAATTACTAGTAACCTTGGGTAAAGATATAAAGGTTTCAATCTTTGATAAAGATATAATGGTTCTGATTTTCCTCTGACAAACATGGTGTCAGACTCTGGAAGTCCTGCTTAAAGACTATGTAGCCAAATCAATGTATTCATTTTAAACAGAACCAAGCCACTCTCATGTGACTGCATAATTTATCCTGGAACACTGAGCTCTGAAGAGTACTTGGCATACCACAACACGTAAGTGATGACAGAACTTGGGGAAACTATTGATTGATTGGACTATAACTCCCTTGACCACACTGTCTTAGGATCCTAAGTGCTGGAAAAATCAACTTCCAAAGTCTGGATGGTGGATTGTAGTTTTTTTGGGTGGGACAACAACTTATTCAGGAGTCTTTTCATACTACACAAGAACAGGTTGCTTACCTGCAACTGTAGTTCTTCGAGTGGTCATCTGTGCCTCATACATTAGGAGCTTTCGCGCCTGCGCGGTAGCGTTCGGAAGATTCCAGAGCTCGTTAGCTTGGCGGGGAGCCCCTCCCCCACGGTTGTACTGCGCATGCTCCTCCCGGCGAGCAACGGTCTCTCCTCAGTTCTGGTCCGCCAAAGAATATGGGACCTGAAAAAGAGGGGAAGGAAGGGCAGGTGTGTATGAGGCACAGATGACCACTCGAAGAACTACAGTTACAGGTAAGCAACCTGTTCTTCTTCTTCGTGGTCTCTGTGCCTCATACATTAGGAGACTGTGTAGCTCACCTGTAGGATGGTGGGTCAGGTCCCAGACCCTAGAAGACAGAAGCCAGTACAGCACGGCCAAATCGAGCATCTCTCCTGGACCGGCAGTCGAGCCTGTAGTGGTGAATGAAGGTCATCGGCTGGGCCCAGGTCGCCACATGGCACAGTTCCGGTAGGTCGACCCCTCGTAAGAGGGCCGCAGACGTGGCCACAGCCCTGGTGGAGTGGGCCCAGAGGAGGTCTGGTGGAGGCTTCTTGGCCAGTTGATAGGCCAAGTAGATGGTCTGTGCAACCCACTTGGAGAGGCATTGAGAGGATACCTTGTGGCCTCTTCTATGTTTGCCGTAGCAGACGAATAGATGTGGCATCTGTCGATAGGCTGCAGTCCTGTCCGTGTAGAAAGCGAGAGCCCAACGGACGTCCAGGGAGTGAAGGGCACACTCCAGTGGCGAGGTCGGCTCGGGGTAAAAGGCTGGGAGCATGATGTCCTGGCTCAGGTGGAAGGTGGACACCACCTTCGGCAGGAAGGAGACGTCAGGCCGGAGGATCACCTTGTCGCGATGGAAGACCAGGTAGGGGTCGTTGCAGCGCAGCACCGCCAGCTCTCCCGCCCGCCTGGCCGAGGTGATCGCCACTAGGAATGCCGTCTTCATCGCCAGCAATTTGTCGTCCGTTGTCGCCATGGGTTCGAAGGGCGGCTTCGTCAGCTGCGATAGCACCAACGATAGCGACCACGACGGTAGCGGGGGCGATACTGGCGGGTAGAGGTGTTGCAGGCCCTTCAAGAACCGCTTGACGGTATCGTCCCTGAAGAAGGCCGCGGAGGGGGATCGTGGCGGCTGATACGCCACAATCGCAGCGAGGTAGATCTTGATCGACGGGAAAGCAATGCCCTGCTGCTGTAGGTGGAGGAGGAGGTGGAGGACGGTACGGAGGTTGGCAGGTGGCGCCGGTTCTAGGCGCTCCTCAGCAAAGGCGACGAAGCGCTGCCATTTGTAGTGGTAATTCCTCCGTGTCGATTCCTTCCTGGCCGCAGTTAAGACGTTACCGATGGCAGGGTCGTCTACGGCGATATCCTCCAGGCATGGAGGGCCAATACTGGAAGGTCCGGGTGTAGTACAAGGCCGTTGGAGTGGGAGAGCAGGTCCGGTACCAGCGGGAACCTGAGAATCCTCCCTCGGGCGGCCTCGGTCAGGGGTCCGAACCAGTGCTGCCTCGGCCAGTACGGTGCCACCAGAATCGCATCCGCTCCGTCCGCGATGATCTTCGATATCACGCAACCCAGGAGTGGGAACGGGGGAAGGCGTACAGGAGTCCCTCGTCCCACGGGATCTGGAACGTGTCGCCGATGGAGCGGTAATCGTGGCCGGCCCTGGAGCAGAAGTGTCGGCACTTCGCGTTCTGGCTGGTCGCGAAGAGGTCGATGGTCGGGTCACCCCATCGGTGCCGGAGCATCTGGAACGTGTCGTCAGCCAGGGACCACTCGTGGTAGGAGGAGGTGTCCCTGCTGAGGGCATCCGCCGTGGTGTTCTCCTGCCCCACCAGGTGAACCGCTAGTGGGTGTATCCTCAGCGAGACGCACCAGTTCCAGAGGGCAAGCGTGATGGACAGGAGCGTGGTGGAGTGGGTCCCCCCCTTGCCTGTTCACGTAGCAGACCGCCGTCGTGTTGTTGGTGAGAATCAGTACCGAGTGGCCCGCTACGAGCTGACCGAACGCCATCAGGGCCTTGTGGATGGCTAGAAGTTCGAGGGCATTGATATGGAGGGACGTCTCGCTGTCCATCCACATGCCCCTGACTCAGAGATCGCCGCGTGCGCCCCCCAGCCGAGGAGCGACGCATCCATCGTTATCGTGACCGACGGTCTGGGTTCGCGGAATGGCATTCCCGACATCAGATTTCGGTGGGACTGCCACCACAGGAGGGACTGCCGTATCTGTGGGGGGATGCGGTACCGACGAGACTGTTCGTCTCAGCGTGGGTCGAAGGCCCTGACGAACCAGTGTTGCAGGGGGCGCGTGCGTAGCCTGGAGAAGTAGGTGACGGCCGTGGTTGCCGCCATGTAGCCGAGCAGTTGCTGCAGCGTCCTGACGGATACCGTCGGAGCCTGGAAAGTCGCCCGCGCCGCCCAGGCGAGTTCTGCGCCCTGTCACTCAGTAAGTAGGCCCTTGCCGACACCGTGTCAAGGGTTGCCCCGATGAAGCCGAGGAGCCGGGTGGGTTCGAGGTGGGACTTCTTGGGGTTGACCTTGAGTCCGAGCCGAGTAAGCCACGTCAAGGTGAGGTGGATGTCTTTGTAGAGTTTGTTCTTGCAGGACGCCACCAGTAGCCAGTCCTCGAGGTAGGGGTAGACCGAGGTGCCTCTCGTCCGCAGGAAGGAGACGACACGGGCCATGCACTTCGTGAACACGCGGGGTGCGGGGAGAGACCGAACGGCAAGACCCGGTACTGGTAGCTGATACCGTCGATCGCGAAGCGCAGGTACCGCCTGTGCTGGGGGCGGATCAAGATGTGGAAGTAGGCGTCCTTGAGGTCTATGGATGCCAGTCAGTCTCTTCGACAGAGGAAGGGGAGGATCGACAGCAACGTGACCATCTTGAACCTCTTGGGGGGGATATACTCGTTCACGCCCCGGAGGTCTAGGATGGGGCGTAGGGACCTGTCCGCCTTCGGTACAGTGAAGTACTTCGAGTAGAAGCCGGTAGTCCTGGACAAAGGCAGGAGCCTCTCGATCGCTCCTTTGTCGAGAAGGGACTGGATCTCCTCCAGCAGAGTCGAAGTGGCCGGGGTGGAATAGTAGACGCCCCGTGGTAGAATATCCTGGAATTTGATGGCATACCCCAGGCGGACGATGGTAAGTACCCAGGAGTCCGTAGTGATTTTGCGCCATCGGTCGAGGTGTCTGGCCAGGTTCGGGTGGTGGATGAGGTCTGCTGGAGGGGCGAAGGACGGCATGGGTGGTGTCCTGCGGGCGCCATCAAAAGAGAGCCTTCCCTCCGGAGGAAGGCTTCTTCGACGAGGGTGGCTGTCGTCGATGGAGCCTCCGTGCGGTGGAAGACATTGATGGTCTCGAGACGGTCGAGCGTGGAGACCGTGGCTGGTACGCAGAGGACGAGGAGGATCTCTGCCATGACAACCGCGACTGGAAGGACCGGTGAGACTGGGAGGGCTGGTTTATTCCTATTTTTCTCACCATCAATTGGGCCTTGACCAGGTGGTCCATGGCCTCGTCCGTGGAGGTATGGAAGAGGCCTTCGTCGTCGAAGGGGAGGTCTTCTATCCTTCGACGGCTATCCTCCTGGAGGCCAGAGGATCGGAGCCACGCGTGGCGTCGAAGGGCTACGGCCCCCACCATCACCCTCAAGGTGGCCTCCACGGCATGCCTCGAGGTCGCCAGTTGCTGGGTAGCCACCGCCACAGCCTCCCCGAAGATCTGCGTGGCCGACATGCGCGACTCTTCTGGCAGGTCAGCCAGGAGAGGAGCCAGGCGGTCGAAGAGGTTCCGATGGTATGCCGCGAGGCAGGCCAAGGTGTTGACCATCCTGGACACCAGGGACGCGACCGAATAGAACCTCCGAACAAACCCGTCCAGCTTTCGGCCTTCACAGTCCGGCGGGGTGGTGTGGGCCCTATTGCCACCCCGTGTCTGGGCCGACTCCACCACGACAGAGTTTGGCACAGGGTGGTTAAAAAGGAACTCCGCCCCCTCTCTCTGGGTCTGGTAGAGGTGTTTGAGCCTATGCGGAATAGGCTGCGCGGTCGCCAGCTTTGCCCATGGCTGTTTCAGCGCCTCTGCCAAGGTCGGCAGGAAAGAGAGCGGTGCGGGTGACTGCAGACAGGCCTCCAAGTATTGGAAGACCGGGTCCTGCGCTTGCGGGGCGGCTCCGCCACCTTGAGGCCGAGGGCCGTGGCCATTCTTAGGAGGATGGCAGAAAACTGGCGCACATCCTCTGGTGCCGATTCCAGGGGTGGCTCTCCGAAGCCCAGCGGCGGCGACTCGTGAGAGGAAGGCGTGGACTCTGCGGAGTCGGAGTTCATCTCGAAGGACTCTTCCGACGGAGATGGTGAACGTCTCACGGCCTTTTCCTCCAGGCGTGACAGCGGAACCAGGAAGGCCATGTGGGCCGCGGGCTGCGTCGATGGAGGAGCGGCCAGCATGATGGTCGGGGCCGGCGTAATCTCCGGAGGCAGCACCGATGGTCGGGGGCGAGGTGACACCTGCGTGATGGACGTGCCGGTCATTCCCGCCTGCGCCGGAGTGGCCTGTGGTGTTGGCCTGGTTGCCGTGGCCGTTGTCCGCGGAGGTGGTGAGGCGGCCCTGTGGCGGGGTGAAGGTTCCCGGGACCTGTGGAATCTTGGGGATCCGCGCCGCGGGGAGCGCTCGTAGTGGGAGTACCGACGCTCCCGCGGTGGCGAGCGAGAGCGGGGTCATGGAGACCAGTATCTGGGATCCGGGTGACATCGGTCCCTGTAGGAGGGCGAGTACGAATAGTAGGAGCCCAGGGGCTCATGCCATCCCTGTTCCAGCGCATATCTCCCCAGGTAGGAGGGGGAGTGAGCGCTCTCACCCGCATGCACGCTCTCCAGGCGCATCTCCCGATACCGTGGGGATGGAGGCCTGGTCCGGTGGCCCGGGGTTCACCACGCTGGGGAGATGGCCGTCTCCGGGTCGAGGCCTCTCCCTGGCATTCCGCTGGGGATGGGCGGCGGCTCGGTGGGACAGTCTCCACCAGCAGCTTTGGGGGCTGGGAGGGCGCGTCCTGAGCTGGCTGCTCATTGTCGGAGAGTTCCGAGGTCCGACAGCGCCGACCCTTCGGTGAGCTGGGTAGGCGGCGGAGTCGGGGGTCAGGCAGTTTCCGCCGGGGAATGTCGCTTTTTCTTCTTCTTCCTCTTCTTCTCCCTTGTTACCTCCTCGGTAGCGGGGCGCTTCTTCTGGGCCGAAGTTAGCGGTTTCGAGGAGGAGGAGGCCATGGGGTCGTCACGCGGTCGACTCGCCGAGATCTTCGGGATCCTTGGTAGTTTCATCACCGGTACCGAGGGCTGCGATACCGACGGTACCGAAGGTCCGGCGGTCCCCGTCGGTGAAGAGGAGGAAGGCGAAGCGTGGCGCTTCTCCATCGAAGCCGGCTCGGTCTTTTGAGCACGGAGGGACTGCTCCCAACAATAGGACTTCAACCTCACCGCCCGGTTGCGAAGTGTTTGGTGGGTGAATTCCCTACACGCGGGGCAAGTCTGGACGTTGTGTCCCTCACCCAAACAAAAAAGACACTTTGTGTTTCGGTCAGACAGAGCGACCTTCCTTCCACAGGAGGCGCAAGCCTTAAACAGCGCCGACATAAAATGCGGGGCGAAGGGCAAGGAGAAGGGGAGAGTCCGAAGATGCCGAGCCAAGTTGAAAACCAAGCGGAGAAAACAGCCGAAAAAAACGGGTCAAAGAACCGGGAAAAACGTACCAGAAACAGATGGAAGTCCGTAGGGGAGGGTCTGGTAAAGCAGTCCGAGGTCAAGTCAAAAAATCCAAACGAAGTAAAAAAGAAGCACAAGCCAACGAGAGGAACCTTCTGTACGCTGAGGCGGACCAGAACTGAGGAGAGACCGTTGCTCGGCGGGAGGAGCATGCGCAGTACGACCGTAGGGGAGGGGCTCACCGCCAAGCTAACGAGCTCTGGAATCTTCCGAACGCTACTGCGCAGGCGCGAAAGCTCCTAATGTATGAGGCACAGAGACCACGAAGAAGAATTACAGTGCTATATTCCACTTTAACTGCCGTAGGTTGGGCTTGTAGTTTGGTGAGACACCAGAGATGCTCTCTGACTGAGAACTCCAAATACTGTTCTATAAACTCCAAGGCCCAGGATTCAACATGATATTGTCATCACAGTTAAAGTGGAATCACACTGCTATAACTGTGTAGTGTGAAAGAGTCCCAGGTCTGTTCTCTTTACACTCTTGGTAAAACCTGAATGGATCAAACTAGTTGTAGAAATTGTGCCAAAGAGATTTTTCAAACTATCATGTCCTGCATCTGTATGTTAAAAACACAAGCAAGAGAATTTCAGTCCTCATAACTAATCTATTTTAACTCACCTCTGTGTCCCGGAATCTGTCTTCATAGTCTAGCCTGTCCTTTTCAACAGCAGTTAGCTTGAGCTTCAAGTTGGAAACCTCTGTCATAAGATCGAGCTTTTGAGTTTCAAGGGATGTTCTGCTTAACAGTTCCTGATAAAAATGAAAAGTGAGTGGCTGATTTAAAGAAGAAAATGCTACAATTCACAGCAAATGTATGTTCACAAGCACAAACAGGAAAACATTATACTGTAGAGCTTAGAAGTTACTCAGTTTGCTAATATATAAAGAATGACCCAGGGCCCCTGCACTTTAATAGCTATGTAAGAAAAATGTGAAATTCAGCAGGCATCCTTTATTCTGTTTATAAAAAGTAGACAAGCCAAAAGATCCTCTTCCTATTTGTATCTATCCCTCCATTTACAGGACAGGATTAACCAACACATCATGAAGCTATATTGCCGCATCAAAATATACACTCTTGCTTTACACAATTTAAATAGTTTTAAATGGACAAATCCCATGCTTTAATTCCATTTCTATTCAGAAGGCTCTAGAACATCACTCTAAATACCCACATTAACAGAAATGACAATATAATCATTACTAATCTCTGAGGGGAAAAAGAGAGGCATGTTGAGAAAAAACATTCACAAACATGCCTTTATGTATAGTTAGTTTTGCTTAGTTTTATCTCTGTATCTGTCAATACCTGCTGTAGCATTTCTTCTGTGGCATTCAGCTTCTCCCTATGTTCTTCCAGGCAGAGTTCCAAATCCCTGATCTTTTCTCCTTGAGCATCTACTTGGTCAGTAAGAACACTCACCTGTACAAAAAGAGGATGGACAGATATATCTCAGCACCTTAATTCTTGGGAAGGGAGGGAAAATCTCATCTGGAATAATTATATTTGTTTGTTATAGTGTGCTTTTTTTGTTATATTGTTTGCTTTATTTAATTTCTAATTATTTCAAACACCTCCAAATCTTACCAGGTAAAACTTAGAACAATTAATGATAATATATCATGTGATTGTCACTGCAGATCAAGAACTCTGTAAAATTTTATCACATTTCCTTTCTTCTTCCATTATCACTGCAAGAACATCCTGCAAGCAGATGTTCAGGAGATGTTCCTCCCACAGAATCTTTAAAAGTGATTTATATCTATTTATCCAACAGATATCAAGCTATGCAAGATGTCTATAATAATGCAACGCAGGCACAAAACATAACCATGGCAATCTTCATCACAAATCAACACTTAAGCACAACTATCATTTTGGCGAGAGGTATCTATGTGAATTATGACACAAGGGCAAATATGTCAAAGTAATATATAATGTGATCACAGAGATAACTTCACTCAGAATGGATTTTGTAACCATTATCTGGATGCAAGCTCAGAAAGTATAGCTAGTTTGGAAAAGGGAATGAAAATGGTTTTTGCTATTTTCAGAGATAGGCAGCATTTTCCCCACCCTCAGCTGTTGTGGACAAGGGACAGTTACCCAAATTTACCATTGCCTATGCTAACTAGGACAGATAAGAGATACAGTTCACACATATCTACCCCACCCACATTACTTTCGCAAGAAAAGTCTTGTTAAAAAAAATATCTCTACTACCTTTAAGTCAGGGTAGCTGAATGGGAGCCTGGGGCCCATTTTCCTACAGACCATTCCAAAGGGCCATAGTTCCCCCCTGCACAAACACCACAAGCCCAAATATCTCAATTTCTCTCTGCAGTCCCTTCCAAAACGGCAACATCTTCCTGTCACCATTTTGAGAGGGACTGCAGAGGAAAATGGAAGATCTGCACATAGTACAGCATTCTACAAGACTTGTGGGAGTGGATGGGGGTGATTTTGTATGTTTCCATGCATTATCAGGGCTTTCTGCATGATCTGGGGCAAAAATTGCTACCCTGCAATTGTGCTGGTTTAAACAATTTGGGAATGGGGTGGAGGTTTGGAGGGACTAGTGGGGGGCTTCAGAGGCCACAGAAGTGGAATTCAGGGGCTGCAGGCAGCCCTCAGACTGGAGTATGCCTCATTCTACTTCAAACGGTTTTCTCTTTGTCCTCAATCAATGAAAACTTTGTCTCTCTTTAGGGGGAGGTGAACATAACTGTCGAGCAAGCCTGTATTCTGAATTAATATGGAAAGCTTCTTTTATCAACAAAAATAAATAAAAGGAACTTGGAAAAGAACTTACTTGCAGAACTAGCGATTCCTTGTCATTTTCCAAACGTGCAAGTCGCTCTTGATATACATCTCCATTAGCAGATATATGGCCATTTGTCTGGAAAAAAAAATGCAGGAAACACTGGCATGTTGTAACTTTCCTCCACTAATATGACTCAAATTATAAAAGTAAATAAAATTCCAGATTTGTGCCACAAAGCTTGCAGGATGTAACTTCCAGGGCTACAAAAATACACAAATGTGAATGGAGAGATCCAGTAGCTGATGGTGCAGAACCAATTAACACACAGTCCGAAGAGCAACATGAGACTGTAAGAAAATATCATCTATCTTTTACCATGTCTACAACACAACACAAGCTAAAACTGGATGATAGAAGCCTAAAAAAAAATCAGAATTTCAGTGTATACTTTCCAAGAATCTACAAAGACCTCTCTCAAATAGGGACATGATAATGGATAATTTGGGCTGCTAGCCTGATTAATAAGGATGTTGTTTTGTTTATTGTAGATTTTCTTGCAAGCAATAACACTATGACTCTGAGGAGAGAACTCCTGCAGGGAAGGATTAAACATCCTCCTACATTTGCTCACCTTCAGAACCAAAAAGCTAGCTCTGAATCAAGGCAGAGGGTCCCTTCCTGTCACTAGTTCAATCCAATAATCTACAAGCCACTATACTACATTGTTTATCCAATAACGGAATACAGATAACAGAGAATAAAGATGATGCAACAATAGTGGCTGAATCCCATGTTTATGTAAAATCAAAGCTTGGAACAGTTGGAAACATCTTGAAAATCAGAGCCTGGAAGAGATAAATACTGGTAAAATTTTGTTTCAGAGCTCAATTCTGGCAAAATCCAAAACTGATACAAAGTCAGAGCTTGGAACAGTTGGAAAGAACTCAGAAATCAGAGTGTGGAACAGTTACTTTTTTGGATACAGCTCCCAGAATTCCACAGCCAGTGTGGTCAGTGGTCATGATGGCTAAGAAATTCTAGGAACTGTAACCCAAAGAAAGGAATTGTTCCATGTGCTTTGTGTGAAATGCACATTCCACAATTGTTACTACTTTGCTATCATAATTTATAATCCAAGTTACCTATTCAAAGCATTTACATTCACCAAAACATAAAATACAAATTTCTGTGAAAGTTGCATGGTATCATATTTTCTGATTCCCTTTGTCAACCATAACAAAAGCAAGGAACAGAACATGTTTGAAGACTGACTGGAAACACGACTACTCCTGCATTTGTTTTACCTGCCTTTGCTGAATACACAAATAACAACCACTAAGCCCATCTGAAATACCTTCTGTCTTGAACTAAAGACAAATGCCGTATCAGCGTTTCCTTAAACACAACACATCAAACAGGTAGTGTGCCAAGGCCATGCCACAAATCCACAGATTAGCTATCCAATACCCAAATAAATTCTAATCCCGCCTCTTTTACACCTCTGTTACTGCTATTGTGTGCCTTTAAGTCAACTCCAACTGATGGCAACTCTCTTAAAGGGTTTTCTTGGCAAGATTTATTTGGAAGAGTTTTGACATTGCCTTTCTCTTAGGCTGAGAGAGTGTGTCTTGTGCAAAGTTACTCAGTGGATTCCCATGGCTGAGTGGGGATTCTAGCCTTGGTCTCCTGGAATCCCACAGTAATAGTGAAACCACTACACTATGCTGCCTCACTTTTACACCTACATAATTCTAAAAATGGCATCAGGAATTGGTCTGATCGATGGAGAGCTACCCACATATAAAAGTATATTCAAAGTCTACTAGAAGCAGACACACATCATAAGCCCCAAAGAAGGGAATACTTCATTACAGACTAATGTTTGTAACAGCAAGAGTTTAGCATCCATCACAGGAGACTGCTGAAGGTACTAAGATCAGAGAGGTCAAGAATGCTGGCTTTGAGAAGTGTGTCATTGATAGAAAAGTGATAAAATGAGCTTTCCTGGAAAAGCTGCAGATACTAAATCTCCTGGAAAAGTTGCAGATACTATATGCAAGCTAGGGTTAAAAAAGAAAACCTTTTAGCTGTGAACAGAAGACACTTCTGCTTACATAAGATATAGTCTCCAGTTCCTATGGCTTCCTCTCTTTGCATCCCAGTGAACAATGAAAAACAGGAAAGCATTGCAAGATGAAAGCTCTGTTTGTGCTTTTTAAGATTCATGCAACTTATAGCTGACTAATAAATTAGCTCTGCTTAAATGTAACTGCATTTTATTCCCCATGAGGTGCATTCTCATATCTACAAGCAAATTCTACAGTAAAGTGTCTCCTAGCTTTAGAGAAGCTACAATTAAAAAAAAAGGAAAAACTGGGGAGACCTGAAACAAGAGACGCATAATTTAGGAGGGTGAGGGGAGAAGTGGGACACTTGCCTGCCATGACGCAAAATTTGCTTCCTGGACATTCAGCATTTCCAAAAATAGTTGCAAGACGAAGAGTCACAACTGAACAGTGAAACAGATACATAACTCCTGAAGCAAAGCAAATTGATAATACAAAGGCTGCCTGACAATATGACTAGCCAGAACATTGTTAGAATGATTATCATCATACTGTGCTATGCTTTTGCTTTGCACCTCCATACTAGTTTTTGAAAATGCGCAGTGTTCAGTGTAGGTATTTTATTGCCACTTAGCACACTTAAATCCACACTAAATTGGATTAAAAGCAAAGTGAAATCCAAGCTGAGCTGACCCTACAGCTGCCAAAAGATTACCAAGTCTGCTAAACTCATGAAGTATTTTTTATTAGCAAATTGTTGATTAAATCCAGTGACTTTCAAGAGAAAAATAGCTATTAAAGAAAAAAAATTAACCAGTGCTCTCCCTTTGAGCTGGGTTTTTCCTTCAATTTCTTTCAGCTTTTTGCAGCAGAAACAACACAGCCAGACAGCACCTAAAAAAATGAAATGGGGCAGTTGTGGAGGGAGGCAAAAACTTTCATCTGCTGTATCTGACAAATCAGGACATAGTGAACCCGAGGCAATGAAAAATAAAGCTTGTTAATCTGTAAGGTGCCATAAAATTATTTACGTTATACAAGAATCAGGATGAGCCAAGATGGCTGTAAGACTGGTTTCAAGGTGTACATTAGACTAACGCCTTTATGAGGTCAACCAAAAGGACAGAAAATGTGCACAAACTTTTGAGGGCAAGGTGTTCATCAGGCAAGATGTGACAAAAAGAAAGTAGGGGAAGGGAAACAGAACAGAAAGACTTATTTGTATAGTCATGTCTGCATGGAGTCTTGAGATATGTACAATGGAGAAAGAAGGGCTTGAAGAGTGTCAACAGAGGTGCCATTTGTGGTGCAATGGGGTTAGGTTTCACTTGGAGTGGCCCACAAGTGTCATGGGAGCCAGAAAGATAGAAAAGTTTGTTCATTCATTTCTTAAACCACTGAATTTTGGCATTAGGAAGAGAGAAGGTAGCACTAATGTGGAAGAGTGGGGAGTAGTTATGTGCATAAAGAACAACCAAGGAAAATGGTGGAATGAAAACAATGGGCTCTGTGACCAGGAGGATATATGTGTACTTTTCTGTGCTAATTACTAACAATTCTACAGACTGGTTATGTTAGTATTTTGTTTTCAATCTCACTAGTAAGTTGCTTCAAACAAGACAAATACCCGGCATGGTTATCACAATGCAACAGAACTTTGTCCCTCTCCATATGAAAATAATATCCCTATTGTAAATTTGCACAATGAGACAGCCTAGTATGTACCTGTGACCAGTCAGGAATTGAACATGCTATCCCAGAATGTCCAGATTCAAGATGGCAAGAATCCCCTATGCCTTTAATACAGGAGTGGAGCAATAGATGGATACTGTTGAATGGTAATTCCCATCAGCCTTAGACAGCAAAGCCAATGGCAAACATTTATGGGAGTTGCAACCCAATGACATTTCGAAGGTCACACTTTACCCCTCTCTATTTTAACAGATACAAAGAAAAGTTGCTAAAAAGTAAAGCTTCCCTGACCATTTGCTATAGAGTTACAACTGCCCAGAGCACATGTGTTCTGGACTGTATTTATTAGACTGACCTACAGCTTCTCCAAGGTGGGTAAACCTGAGCCTCAGGAATGCCACTTTGGAGAGAGTACCTGAGCAACTCTATTTCCACATGTATCTACGTGTATGTGTGTGTACACGCAAACACCCACATCCTTCCACACAGGTGAACAGCTCTAAGAACAGGCTACTAGAAACCACCAGCCCAAAATATGAGAAGATCCTGTCAGAATGAAATACTAAGGACTCATTTTTTACAGTTCAGACAAACTGATAAAAACATGTTAAATCCAACTTTAATTTTCCTCTGTAACTGAATGTTTTTAAGATCACTGCTCGTGTCCGCATCCTACAAGTTTCTCTAAAAATGAGAATCTGAGGACTGAGATAGAGCTGAATTTGCAAATAAATGCATCCTCCAGTAGATGGCACCTCCAGACAATTGCAATGGAAATTTGTTATTAAATGCTTGCGAAGCTGGGCTTTGCTAAGATGCCCCACTGCATACTTTGCTGTCTCACTTAGTTTTACTCTACTTAACCAAAAGGGCAAGAAATATGTTGCATGTGAGTTCTCAGTGGACTGTCAGTTAGCAAGTATGCTACTCTGCAGTTGTCAGGGATAGAAAATGACTGCAGAATTTAATGTTCATGCCAATTTCTAAAAAGTGTTTCCACATACTGTTTAGGTCATATTGAAATATAGTCTGGAATCTTGTTGATGCACTATGCTGCTGTAACTGTACTGATACAGACAGCGGTAGCAAGAGGAGAAAAGCCACAGGCAGCGTCTTCATACAGGAAGTAAGACACTGGAAACGTGGGCTGCTCAAAATCAGCACATTTTGTCTGCCTTCCCTCACTACTGTCTTGAAATCCTGGGAAAAGCACAACCACTAAATATAGTGCAACAAAAGGATTTTAAATTATGGGTGTTTCATAGATGTACACAACTTGAAATGAAGAGCTTCCTCGAAAAAAGGGTTTGGTTGTTTCCAAAAGCCATGGCTGCTCAAAGCTATCTGCAAGTTAGCAAAAGATGACAAATTTCCCAAACACTGTCTCAGGCTGACCGAAAAAGCAAGGGATACCGTAATTTGTTTCTTTCAGATGCAACTAACTGATATGCATGGAAAGTGCTGTGGAATAGTGCCAAGCTGAATAGGAGAGAACAGCTGACCCACAAAATTTTTCATACCTCACAACAACACTCTTCCGGTATCAGAATATGCATAAGAAAGAATGAAAATATGCAATACAATGCTCACCAAGGGAGAGTGGAAGGATTGTGCTGATTCAGCAGAAAAGAATGACTAAGGAAAATGGCTTTTTGCAGGAGATTTCTCCACCCTGATATGGTAAGTTCCTTATCAACAATCAAATTCATACAAAAAAAAAAAGTATTGTGTGTATGCTGAGATAGAACGTGGCATTTAAAATAGGAACAGCAGCAATAATTCAAAGTGGGCCAAGAATGGCACAAGAATTTAAACAGGGATTCTTCCAGGCACCACTACTTCACACATTTAAGACAGAAGCGGAAGATGTGTGGGGGAAAAGATTTTTTTTTTCCAAAAGGATAAAATAAAATTACACAGCATTAAAAATAAGAGATGTATCTTGTATGAATGTGATGTGGAAAAGAAAACATGTCACCCTAAGCAAAGAGTAGAGGGTAAACTGGAATACACTATGACAGCATCTGGTCTGATGTACATTATATCATTATATACATCATACACAAATATAATATATTGTATATTAACATGTCAAACAAAGGAGCAGACCAACAGTATTTCCTTTGAAGTGAAAGTAATGCATATTATTGCCATACCATCTGACTCTGTAGCCAGTCAATCAAAATCTCTGCTGTCGAATCTGGAACTTGACACCGCAATCCCTCTTTTTCATCCACTTCCATCATCTCCAACACACCACGCAAATCCTCCACCAGATGCAGGGCTCGCAGGCTCCCCATAAATGGAGAGGTTGGCGACTGGCAGTCAAAGATGCCATTAGAATATTCCAAAGCCTTGGAACCTGCAGAGCACAAAGTTTTAAACAATCAAGAACACTGCTGCCTACCTTTTTTTTTTTAAGTGCGGTACAGAGGCAGAAGATGGGGAGACAGGAGTTAATGAATTGTCGTAAACCTAACAAATTAGACATTTACCAAAATATTTGACTTTTGAAATTCATTGCTGACATTTTAAATTCATTGTCCACTGTAATGCCAATCACTTCGTAGCTTAATGGAAATACACACCATGGTCCTCCTGGGACGCATCTGATAGTATGTCCACAACATCACACTGAAATTGTGTCCTTTGTACTCCTATTGTGTTATCTAAGTTTGAGGTTTTAAATCATTCTACATGAAACAGAACAAACCAGATTATACATTTTTACTCTACATCTAAATATGAATTACAGCATCTGGTTAAACGTGTAACAGAATATATTATGAATCATCTGCCTGAACTTGTAAACACTGTGCATGTTTTATGCAAACTGCAGTTGATGCTAACTGTATAAATTAGATGTGGAACCTTTGTTATATTGTTTGTAAGGCAGCTTTTGCAATAAAATAATGAGAATTTAATTAACTGAGTGTGTGCCATTAATTATTTAAATAGTACAGAATTAAATACAGTGGGGTAGGGACAGAAGTGACGGAAGAAAAAAACTTTTTAAAAAACTCCTCCTTAAAAAACCAGTATAACTTTTTTTTTAACTATAGCTTAAAAGTTCACAAAACTCAAGATGTGACAATTCTTTCTAAAGCTTAAATGTACTGCAAGATCAGCACAATGACCATTCACAACCATGGCAACAAGCAATAATGCCATCACCCTGCTTTGTCAAATATCACTTTTTGACAAAAATCAATTTGCTACCTAAAAAGCAATACAGAGCATTGTGTCATACTGCAAACGATCATAAGACAGTCAAAGTTATTGTCACAGAAGGTATGAAATTCTTATTTATTTAATAAATACCCTGTCTTTCTCCTTGAACAACTGCGGACAACTAGAAGGATACATTAGACACTTAAGTGATGTCCAGGGCTCCACCTTTCATAAAAAAAGAAAAAAATTGCTTCTAAATGTCCCTCTATGCCCTCTGGGGGCATAGGAACTCATTTCCAGTTTATTACCAGTTTTTTTAAAAAAAGGCCCTTCCTGGACTTAAAAAAAGGCTCAGGGAGGCACCAAAACATAGTGAAAAACTGATCCCTGCAGGGGCCCTGAGGGCCAGAAAAATGCCCCTGGAGCCACCTGGAGCCTACAAGCCACACTTTCCCCACCCTTGTTGTACAGGATCAAAGGCAGCTACGCCCTGAATGAAGAGAACATCCAAGAAAAGCACATACGAAGATAACCTCTATCTATATGTCTATCTCCATCTACCCAGAAGTGAACCATTGGGGTACAAGTTTTGCTAGAAGGCTCAAAGTCACTCAGAACTGATTGACTTCAGGTTAAGGTCTTGGACACACTTGTCTGGGTTAAATGGTAGCAGTATGCTTGTGTATCTCCCAGTTGTATAACCAGTATGCTTGTGTATCTCCCAGTTGTATAACCAGCTACACATATTACATGTGCAAGGTGGCTCCCAATATCTGCTTGCACAAATGGCTCTCATCTTTCACCCATCTGAAGATGGAGGACAGGCAGCATGACGGGCCAGCCTACAAATCAGTCAGACATTTGGACTCATCCCTACTGCATCCCACTCCATCCAATTTCTTGGGCCAAAGTAGCCACTAACCTGAGGGAGAACCAAAAGCTCTCACCCAGTTCTGTGGACACAAATGAACGTTGGTACTGCCTGCTGTGATGCTGCCTGTAGATGCTTCTTTCCTCTTAAGTCCCAGACTCTCTGATTTGTACAACTATAGCCATACTTCAGTTAACAAAAGTGCTGACAAGGAAGTTCCCTTTTACAAAGTTTTTTCTGCCTGCCCAGACCTCTTTTTCCTCCTTGCCTTCTGCCTAGTTGGATGTTTTTCGCACCACTGGCACTGGGAGGATGGTGACAGGGGGCTAGAAAAACTTTCAGTGCTGGGTTGAAGCAGTGTGTCTGCAATAAACAATGCAATAAGGGTTGAGCTGGAAAAGAATGAGATTCTACTGTAGCTGATCCTACTAACTTTGGCCCTTTCCACACGACGTTGCTGTTGTGTTTTTGCACAGGATGGCAGCGGTCGGCAGGTCATGCTTCCGCATGACATCGTTGTCGTCCCACTGCCATCCTGTTGTGGAGCGTCACACTTGCGCAGCTTTTGCAAAAGGGAAAAAATCCGTTTCGTGCCTGCGATCGCATGATGTTCCCATCACTTCTGGCCATGCGGAAGATGCAGAAGCACATTGGCGATGCTTCCTTCCGTAGCACAGCAATGGAAAAAGCCCAGCTGTGCTGTGGAAGGAAGACGTGGTGCCACTGCGTTCTCCTCCGCATGGACTGAGCGGGTGCAGAGGGAAGCGTTGCTGACGCACTCCCTTCTGGATCCAGGACTGCAGCAAGACAACGCAGAAGAGTGTCGTCATGCGGAAATGGCCTTTGTGTGCCTGCCTACAACTGGCAAGGTAAACAGCAACTTCCCTCAGAATCCCTTACTGAACAAGCATGAAGAGCAAAATAGAGATAAAAGGGAAAATACCTTAGCTTACCTCACCAGCTATCTCCAGCATTTTAAAAAAGCATAGATCTATAAGCCTAGTGACAAAAATGGAAATCATACGAAAACTGGAGGCTGATGAAACGGGTGCATTTTGGAAGAAAATTGCAAGTGGTCTCTAAAATTTTCATTTTTTTTTCCATAGACAAGGTTTACCTGACCCAGTTGTTTCATTCTGCATGTGCTACTATTAGCTTTGAATACAAAATCTGCTGAAACATGTTGAACTACATTGTTCTTTTGTGGTATTGGAATCTATCCCCATTCCTTCCATGTTATTTCTGCCTTTGGTATAAATTTTTCTGTTAAAGAAATAACGCACAGGAACATTTCTACTTCATTAATTGAGGTATTCTTGTATGCTGGCAATTGCCTTCTGCTCTGCCAGAGTTACACTGCATCTCTGCCAAAGTAACGGAGCAGCAAAACTGAGACTGCCATTGGTGTTAAAAACAAAGGAGATCATCTTTGTTCCCTGTTAATAATAATCATAAATTTTTATTTGTTACCCGCCTCTCCCTAAGGCTCAAGGCAGGGTACAACACAAGATACACTTAAAAACAAATTATAATCAAAATACATTAAATATAAAACCATTTAAAATAGAAATAACTCACAATTAAAATAGGTCATAATTAAAAATACAATTAAAAGTACAAACACTATTAAAAGTATAATTAAAAACAGACTGGCTAGGCTTGCTGGAAGAGATAGGTCTTTAGCACTTTTTTGAATTTGGACAGCATATTTTGCTGTCGGACCTCTTCCAGCAAGTTACTCCACTAGGTGCAGCTGAGGAGAAGGTTCTCTGGGTGACCACTGCCAGTCTGGTCCTGGCCAATTTAAGTAAACAGCCTCCAGAGTACATGAGTGTATGGGGCAGATTGTGTGGGAAGAGGCAATCCTGCAGGTAACTCAAACCCAAACTATGTAGGGCTTTAAAGGTAATAACCAACACTTTGTACTTCACTTTGTCATCCATTTAACCTTCAACATCTACAGTGGAGAAGAGTCATGCATATGAACCCACAGGAATGATTTAGCAGAGCAGACAGTACATAACTGTGTTATCACCTATAACTGTATGTGTTTTCATCATCTTGCCAGAAACTGTACCATTGACCCCAATGCCTGCAATTGTTTTGTCTATATATCTGTGTGAGTGCCCTAGTGCCTTGTTCGTATGTCTGCCAATGAGCGTAACCTATTCTCCATCTAACAAAGTGTGCTCTAGTTCTTGAAAACATAGGTTGCAATACATTTATCTGTCTCTAAGATGACACCAGGGGAAGATAGCCTCTGATAAATGCATTCAAAAGTTTGCATTATTTATAGATATCCCAACCCAGCCCCCAAGACTCTGGGCAGCTAAAAATGAGTTTGGAAGAAATAAATTACTGTGTTCATGTACCTCAGGAGGACTTTGGTAGAAAGAAAAGAGAGACTCTCAAAGAAAACAATGAGAAAACAGACGGGAAACCTCAACACATTTATTCTAAATACAGATGGGTGAGATCAGTCCCTGAAATAGACAGAGTAAAGACACATGCCACATTTTACTGCTACAGTCCTATACACACCCACTGAAGAGGTCTGAGCAGACATGCCTAAGACCGTGCTGTAAATGTAGTGGGGCCATACATTTCTTGGCCTGAAAATAAAGTCAGAATGCATCCAACTGTGTTCAGTCTTTACCCTTAAAGGTATTGACTCTGCCCACCCCTTCCTTCTTCCTTCATCCCCTTTTTCTCCCTCCAGACCTTTTGCCAGCCTTGTAAATAAACATCTGCCAAGCAGCTGTCAGATAAGGGCAAAGGAATAAGCCGGTGAAGGAGGACAGAGTGTTCTGTCCTTCCTGTACATCCAGTGGAGAAACCATCTAAGAGGAGGAAAGCCCCAGTATGGAAATGCAGCAAACTGCTAAAATCTTCCTTTGGCAGCAGGGTAGTAAAAACAAACTGAAAGGTTAAGTGACTTTTATGGCCTTAATTACAAGCTTCTATTATACATCTTTGAAAACAACCCTAAGAGATCTTGCCTTGCCTTGGACATTATGGACATAGGAATTGTCCCTGCTTGACTCAGGATTTGGAAATCAATCTTTTTGGACTGCAGCTCCAAGAATCTCTCAACCTCCATGGCCACTAATCATGCTGGCTGGGGAATTCTACACGTTGTTGTCCAAAAAATGTTAACTACTTCCAAGCTCTGGCTGGACAAGACCAAGATCCATTCTAATCCAGGAGCCAGGCAGGTTCATAAACAATACATAAAGCCAACAGACCTTACTGGTTGTTTGTCATGTTGCAGTATTGACTACTCAAAGCTACTTCTCTCTGAACATGAAGGTTCCACTCCACTCACAAGACAGGTTGGATGCAGTCAATTTATGGGGTATAGCTTTTGATTTCTTTGTAAGAGACCAGAGAAGCTGGAGAATTCTAGAAAACAATTATTTAGGAACTATTCTGAGTGAATTAACTGAGCCTTCCTATGAATTACAAGCCTTACTATTTTTACTTACTATTTTCAGTGGAGAATCTGGACAAGCTATCATTATATACTTAGCTGCCTCATCAAAATCAGTCTGGAACCAACATTATTCAGAGAAATAAAATTTAAAAAGTTAATGTTCCCATCTGTCAGATACATCCTATGTATATTTATGATGCAAATCTTTAGAGAGTTGGTATGGACAGAATACAGGAATATATTACTGTACATTTATAAAGTGTTTTGCAATAGAGATAAAATAACTAATCTGGAGACTCAGTACATACATTTTTTTTTCCTGCACCCACTCAGAATATTTTTCGAGTTTAAACAGCTGTTTGTACAGCTTGGCTTGGCAAGAGATCAAACCAAATTGTTAGTGTGTTTGGCTACAACTCCCTTCCCTCTACATCTCTGAGGACTGAAGAAGAAATAGAACCAGTCAACATTTGGTTTTCACAAACCACTGAGGAGGGGGTCAAATTGTTCCTAGACTATTTCACTATGGACAATTTGGGGGGGGTGATTGGAGACACAGAAAAGGAATGCAACAACAAAGTTCCACCTGAACATTTAAAAAAAAAAACAAACTTCCTTGTGCACATAAAACTAGCACAACTGATAAGAAGGTTCAAGTCTGCTCTTCCTCTTCAAATGCTAGTTCTCCCATTCATTCCAGCTGAAGAAACTTTTCGACCATGCAATCATACACCTTCAGGTGCTAACAGCCAGGAACCATTCCACAACTTCTTCTGCCACTCAGTGTAGATGTGGTTCACATTCCCCTTCTCTGCCCTTCCCCTCTCAACTCTCCACTTTTTAAAACACACACACACACACACACACAAGGAGAGGGAAAGGGAGAGAAATACACACTTTAATCTATATTTGGAAAAACACCCCTGTCTCTAAAGAACAGATTGCAACAGCAGAGCCTCACTGCTCAGACAGCTTTGAGAAGCAGATGGTGAGGGTTAAGAAGAGAGTTTCAAGCAATATGATGGGTTTGTTTGCATAAATCTGTGAAGGGAGCTCACTTCTGTTTGATTCTCATCCTCTAGGAAGAGAAAAATAAATTCACAACGCCTGCTGGTTTTGCTGGACTGGAATTTGGTGCCTCCAGGAACAATGGGTAGACGGTCTGATTCAACAAAACAAAATCAATAAAAATGGTGGTTAATGTTCTACCTGCAATAATGCCATCCATCTGTTCCAGAGCTGCAGCCAGCATCTCACTTGCATCACTCATCATCTTTTTGTTTCCGTAGGGCAGCCGATGTGAATACCTAAAGTAATGAAAAGACAGTATGTTAAATATGCTTCAGAACCAACAACTAAGTGAAACAATCTGCAAAATGAGAGTTTTATTTCACTACTGAACCACAGGATCCCACGCCAGTGACAACACACACAGGTGCACATCATCCAGGCCTATGTATGAAGCTTGGGAACCTACTAACCTCTATGTGGGAAAAGAGAATGCCTTTCTACAGTGGAAGGTTTTTGTCTAACAGGCATGCACAGTTAGGTCATCTGGTTTGATGAACATCTGTTCCCTTCCTTAAGCTGGCAGATAAGAAGTTAACTCACAGGAGACAAGTCTTAACAAAATACACAAGCAACATACTTTGGAATTGTGTCCTGCTAGCTGCAACAGGCTGTTTCTACAGAATAACAAGGAGCTTTACAATTACAAACGGGGGTTTTCTGCTCATAGCAAGCTGAAATTTTCCCAGAAAAATGGTAATAAAATTGAGAAAGAAACCTGAATTTCAATAGATAGTTATACATAACTTGAGATTTACCAAGCAGCACACAGTCCAACTGCACCATTAGGTGGTCTACCCAAAGTGTTGTCTACCCAAAGATTGAAAAACCACGGAAAGTGCCAAGCACCTGGCAGTCCAAAGTATATGGCACTCTGGGTACTTCTTCTCTGTTCAATCCCATACTATATACATTCCTACATAACAGATGGTTCTGTCTTCTACACTCTACAGAGGCTGCTCTCATTGAATTTTAGGTTTGGAGGAAGGTACCACGAAGCTTCCGGACTACTCAACACCTAACATTAACATATGTTAGTGGATTCTGTGATATACTGACATCCAGATTGAGGATTCAGTGAAAACATGAGTGAGAATGCAAGGATGAGCATGTCATACATGCTCAGTCACCTTTCTCATTAGCTTCCACATGTTCAGGGAAAACTTCTGCAAGGAAGAGTCTTTTGACCATAATGTGCACGTGGTAAAAAGACTGGTAGGTAAGCCAGGGGTACAGAACGTGTGGATCACAGGCCGTAAGAGATTCTTGGTTCTCAGTTCTGAGACTCCTAAAGTCGTTCAACCTGTCCACCAAACCCCACACACCTCTCTCCCAAAGTTACAATTCTGGTGTAATTTCGGTGCAATTTTGCTTCAATTCAGCTTACGGTAACCCCATTAGTAAAAGACCCTCAGGACACCCTATCATCAATAGCAAACTAAATAAGCTACTCCAACATGAAAAGAACAATCAGATATTACTTTTGCACTATTTGCATAATGCATTATTACAGAACTTGCTTCATGTTTCAATCACTGTAGATATATATAGGAACAGTAATTTTTAAATGGCACATTATTAATGCATTACTAATAACACAATCCAACACTCTTTTAGAATAAATAAAGAGTAAAGAATTGCCTACCCACTCCTTACACAGTAACAATAAACGTAATTTTTCCAAGCAATGCTCCAGAATCCAGACCAAACAGAAAGGAGAACCAACAAGAGCTTCACACTGCCTTGTGCAGGCCACAAACAAACAGAAGGCTAATGGAGCAATGGCAACAAGCAGGAGCTACAGTGCTAAAGTTCACTTCTCTCATAGCTTCATTCATTAAGTTAAATGAAGGATTAACCTCCACCCCCACCCGTATGTGCAGCCACTCAACTTTGGCTAATCCGTCAGCTTACATTCTTGCTTTTTAAAGTCTAATGCTTGGTGAAGTTCAGCAAGACTCCAACATCGCTTCTAACAAAGACAGGGTAGGTGTGAGGTTGGGGTGGGGTGGGGACAAAACAACATAACACACGTGCAAGATCACATAGTCTTCCATAAATCCTGTTCACAACACTGCATAAACAGTCAGTGCTAAAGGGGATGATATTTTAGAAATTCAGTTTCTATTTAAGGAGTTTTCTAAGATCACTGGCACTATTAAGCATGCTCAGCTGTCTCACTTTATGCAATGAATCTAGGGCTATTGTGTCAACTGAATCTTCGGAAATCAAAACAGCTATGTAGTAAACTGTGACTCTTGTTGCACAAAGTAATTCCAGCAGGTGACTTTCCATTTGACAAACGTTTTTTGAAAGGCAAAGTCTGCATAATAATGACTTGCCCTGAACTGACAACTTTCAGGTTCAAAATAAATTTTCTCTAGAAGCATACAGAATTATCAGACTTAGACGTCTACAATTTAAATCTTCCTTTGGAAGCTTCACACCTCCTGTCTTAATCTAAAAAGGGCTATGCAAATTAAGTTACATATGAGAAGAAATATATATATCAAAACATGTGCTATACTTAAAAAAAGAAAATCCTTACTATTTTTGGAACCAAAGCCAACATTGAATCATCTTCCTTCTTAGTATATTATTACACCAAATCACTGTAACACAGCAATGTTCTTAGGAGCATTCTTGTAAACTCTCCTGGTATTTATACACTTTTCTCCAAGAGTCTCACATACCACAGTGTCTTTAGCCTCAGCAAACCTCTCTTGCCTCTAGGTATGTGCTGCCATCCCTATCTTTAGGAGTGAGAAGGAGAGCAGGCTTGGGGGAAAGATTAGATTAAAAACCTAATTGAAAGTTCATTGAAGCAACTAAGAGTCCTTTCCACAGCCATAATGAACTTTAGAGGAGAGATTAAATAACTTGTATATGCTTTTCACACTTCAAGGTGTGACCAGAAAATAAAGTTACCTAGAGTTTCCTTAATCAGTGAACTGTCTTTCCCACATACAACATGTGTTTCTCAGTGTAAACACTAAAAAGTGATATCACCACAGGAAAGCATGCCAGTTTGTGGTTCAGTGTTACTCTCACCACAAAACTCTGGCATTTATCAGGGTAAACCTGTGAGCACTGGCGAGGAGGGGTGGAATGTTCCAACTAGGCAAGGTCATGCAATTATTTAGTGGAACATTTCCCTGCTCTGTGTCAAATAAAAAGCAAGTTGACCTTAGGGGAAAGAGAAGCTGAAGCAGGAGAAAAGCAGAGAAGGGAAGAACTAAGAATTTTTCTTACGGGCGAATGGAACACTTTATACACATGCGTGCAAAAATCCCCACATGGTCTTTGAGACACATGTTGGTATCTACCTGTATCTCAAAAACAATTCTTTTGTCAATTTACAACACCCTGTGGCAGCTTAAAGACTTGACACATTTTAAAAGAGCCAGTATGGTGTCGTGGTTTGAGTGTTCTGCTATGATCCTGGTGACCAAGGTTTGAGTCCCTGTTCAGCATGAGCTTGGGTAACCTTGAACAGGTCACATTCTCTCAGCCTCTGGAATCACAAAACTGATTCTTAGAAGGGGCCCTATGGGCCATCAGGTCCAAGCCCCTGCTCAATGCAGAATCTCTAGCTACAACAGCATGTCAAACCAGGCAACTGTCCAACATTTTTTTGAAGATATCCAGAGAAGTAGGCCCCACCACCTCTCTAAGCAATACATTCCATTACTGAACAACTCTCACTGTCAAGCATTTCTTTGTTATATACAATTGAAATACACCCTTCTGTAACTTAAAACCATTAGACATAATTCTGCCCTCTGAGGCAGCAGAGAACAAATCTGCGGTATTTAAAGAATGCAGTCATATCTCCCCTCAACCTTCTCTTCCCCAAGCTGAGCATACCCAGCTCCTTCAACCACACCTCATGTGTTTTATTCTCCATACCTCTTAATCATCCTCACTGCCCTTCTCTGAACCTGCTCCAACTTGGCTATATTCTTCTTAAAATGAAGCACCCAGAACTCAACACAGTACTCCAGATGAGGCCTGACCAGTGTAGGATATTGAGGACTACTATTTTCCTCTATTTGGAAACTACACTTCTATTAATGCAAGCTAAGCTAGCATTTGCCTTCTTTGCTGCAGCATCACGTTGCTGGTTCATGTTCTATTATCATCAACAATAATCCCAAGAACCTTTTCAAATGTACTACTGCTGAGCCAAGTATCCCACATACTATGCCTATGCATTTGGTTTTTGTGGCCTAAATGCAGAATTTCCCATTTGAGTCTTTTGAATTTCATTTTATTAATTTCAGCCCAGTTTTCTGCTTTATCAAGGTTCTTTTGAATTCCGTTCCTATCATCCAACTGTCTTCCTATAGTTTCTTGGATCTTCTTTTTTACCTTTTGTTTGTTTGTTTTTTTGGAGAGGGACAATATTTGCTCTTCTCCGGTGCTCTGCCACCTTACTCATTCTCATAATTTCTCAGAAATGATGGCAAGTGGTTCTGTATGTCAGTAAATTTCTTCATACTCTGGGATGCAGTTCACCTGGCCCTGCAGACCTGAACACATTTAAGTTAACTAGATGATTCCTGAGCAACTCCTTATCAATCTTGATTTGCAATCCGGATTCCTTACCATGGGCTCTGGTAATGCATGGAAGCATATGGTTCTCTTTTGGGGGTAAAAAAATGAAGCAAAAGAGAGCTAGCACTGCTCTGCCTTTTCATTATCATTTGTTACCATTTTATCATCCTTGCTGAACAGGAGCCTCACCATTTCCTTCATCACTTTTTTGTTTTAAACATATTTTTGTTACTTCTTTCTTGCCTAGCCAGTCTCAGCTCATTTTAAGCTTTTGCTTTCCTTACACTATTCTTGCTAGTTTGAGCTCTCCATCTGTATTATTTCTTCATGATTCATCCTTATTTCCTTTCTTTATGTATGCTCTCTTTTCTTTTAACTTCCTCCTTGAGTTTACTTTGCAGACACACTGGCTTTTTCAGATGTTTTCCATTTTGATTCTTCCATGGAATTGTTTGAGACTGTGCTTTTAGCAAATCCTTCTTCATGAAAGCCCATGCATGCTGAACGTCTTTTTCCTTTAGCATCTCTAGCCATAGAATGCTGAGCAGTATTTTCCTGAGCGTGATAAAGTCAATTTTCCTGAAACCCAGGATTCAACTATACTCTTTTCGGCCTGACCCACAACTGTAAAATCTCACATTACATGGGCACTCCCCGCTAAAGTACCAACTGCCTGGATCTCAGTGGCCAAATCCTCCCTATTGGTTAGGATCAAGTCCAGGTTTCCTGATCCCCTTGTTCTTTCCTCCACCTTTTCAAAGACAAAAAAAATCTACAAGGCACATCAGGAATTTGTTGGACAGCCCATGTTTAACAGAGCTAGTTTCCCAGTAGGTAGCAGGATAATTGGAGTCACCCATAACTACCAGTTCTTGCTTCTTGGAGATTTCTGAAATTTATTTGAGAAAAGCATCATATACCACCTTGTCTTGGTTTGGTGGCCTATAGCAAACTCATACAACAATGCTGAATTTACTTCTTTCTCCATTTATTTTTACCCAAAAGGTCTTTACTGGTCCAGTTCGGTCACTTGCATGGATTTCTATACAAGTGAATTTGCCTTTGACATATAATGCTACTTCTCTTTCCTTTTCTTCTCCATCTTTTCTTTTTGAACAGATTATATCCCACAAATGCTATATTCTAATCATGGGAGTCACCTCGCCAAGTCTCTGTTATACCTATAGTGTCATATTTACCTTCCTGCACTAGGGCTTCAAGTTTGTCTTATTTCTTTCCCAAACTCTGTGCACTAATGTACAGACATATAAGACATTGTTTCTTCTAATCTTTTATTCTACTGTGAGTTTTGCTGTGGCTCCCATTCTCTCCCTCAGCATCCACATCCCTGTGTTTAACACTTGGACAGATGTTTAAGTTATCATCTCCAACTCACCAAGGATTTAGTTTAAAGGCCTCTTGTTCACATTTGCTATGTTTTTCCCAAAGACATTTTCCCCAGTCTTCAAAACATATGGCCCATCTGTAATCAGTTGCCCTTTACCTATGAATGATAAGACAATGGTCCCAGAAGACAAATCTCTTCTATTGACATCATCTGTGTAGCTAGTAATATGCCTGCAGTATTTTCCTGTCCCTGGGTGGCCTGCTATCTTTCACTGGTAGAACTGGACAGAATACCACCTGTGCCTTTAAACTCTTCACTTTCCTGACCTCGGTCTTCATAGTCCAATGTGATTTGCTCAAAAGTGGTTTCTGCAGTTCCACTGGTGGCCACATGAATCAGAAGAAACGGGTGTTGCCATGTTCTTGATGAGTATCTGCAACTTCTCAGCGAGTCCTGGATACATGTGCAAGGAAACAGCACACTTCCCAATTCATCGTGTCCAGGTAGAAGACAGTTACCTCTATACCCTTAAACTATGCATCCCCAAGCACCAGTAACTTTCTTTTCTTCTTTCTGCAGTTGGTGGTTAGGTTAGTTCCTTCCCTGCCATGTAGTGTCTCCTGCTGTTGGTCTGTTTGTGCTCTTCTTCATTACCCTCAGGGAGATGTAGGAAAAGACTTCTTACTTGGAGCGGTTTTGAATTCCTTGTGCATCACCTGCTCCTAACAGTGATTGTCCTCCAGAGTCCTCCCTCAGTGTTACAACCCTCTTCATTTTCACTGGCAGTTTCTCTCTGTTGGTTCTGTACAATCATTGCTCCCTCTGTTCTATCCAGAAAGTCCTTGTGTTTCCTGATATTTCTCTGAGTCTCAACGCATAGCTGCCTGCAATGTGCTGACCTTCTCTTCCAGTTTGCACTTGCTATAAGTGTAGTCAATGAGGTTTTATGGCAAGAAGACAGACATCACACACACATTGTAACAGACAATGATAGACCATTTTCCTCCAGTCCTGCAGTCCCCCCTCCCTTTTTTTCAGACTGTAAAAATTCTTGCTGATATGACTACACATGCTGCAGAACCTGAGAGACCCAGGAAGGTAATGGCTAACTCTCTCTAAACCTGTCTTGCCAAGAAAATCCCATGACAAGTTCACCTTAGGGTTACTATAAGTCAGAAATGACTTGAAGACATGTAATGACATCGTGTCATAAGTTTTTGTGGCTCATTAGGTTCCAGAGACTGTTTGGTGCTTGAGTTATACAATATTTCCTTAAGGACCTGATGACAGATTATCTTAATTCTATACTCAGTTAATAACCAAACAGATGGTACAAAATCAAGCACAAATAAAACACCATTCTCAGGGATATACAAATGTCGTATGTCTCACCATGTGGACTCTTGCCACAGAGTGTGCCTTAGAAATTTCGCTTTAATTTGTTTTATTGCAATTTTACAAAGGTTGCAGTTTGCATGGAACATCTCATAAAAATTCAGAAACAGATCCAGTTACCGTATTTTCCAGCGTATAAGACACACCAGCATATAAGACGCACCTCATTTATACACTGGCAAATACTATTTGCCAGCATATAAGACGCACCTCATTTTCAAACAGCATTTTTCAGGAAAAAAAGTGAGTCTTATACACCAGCAAATAGGGTAATTTGCACACTGTCATGTGGCCATGGAATAGGAGCTACGCATCATATACAGCAACCCCTTCTTGTGTATATATTTCTACTGCAAATATAGTGAATGCTTGGTCAAACCTGCCTAGGTACAAAAACCTGCATTCTTTCTTTCTTTCAATCTTCATCAAAATATTTTGCTTAATTCCATAAAAATCCAAGTTGTATGGAACACACATGTAACTGAAACAAATTTTCTTCCTGCATAATTTGTGCTCAGCAGAACTTTTGCAATAATTTTGGAAACAATTTTAGTTTCCTTTGACATGGAATCCCAATTTAGGGTCAGGATGTGATTCCTGTATAGAACACCCAAGTGGGATTTCAGTGGAGTGTGGAAAGCCTCATATGTTACTTTTCAGTAATATATTAATTGATACTTTTATAAAGTAACTTGTTGGAATGGCTTGTTATTAAAAGAGTTACTTAATTTCTTAGTAATCAAGTTACCACTTAGTTCCTTTTAAATTTTCTTTTAAATTAACAGCCCCAAATAACCCCCCTCAAACCTTTATTTTGGAATAACAAGTAAATATTACTTGTTACACGATAAGTAACAATGTTGTATTACTTTTGGAGAACAGTTGTAATACTGTTACCCAAATGATACATGCTACAGATATATTCCTTCCAATGCATTACATCCATTAGGTTAAGACCACAGTTCAAAAAGTTTTTATTCTCCAAAAAACTAATCACCTGGAGGTTGCAAAAGATACAAACAGTATTTTAGATGTCTGGTTTAACTATAACAGATAATCAGAATTGCTCATTTTCAGGTGGAAAGTGACTATGCCTTAGCAATCCTCAACTAATAACAAGACCTACATAATTCTTCATAGTATAACCACAGTCAGTTAAGTGTGTGTAACTTTCAGCTGATCAGATTCATTGTTGTTTCAGCAAACTATCTGGGTTCTGAAATAATACTGCCAGCCTCATTTTTTCCAAAGCAGCAATAGGATACAGATAACCTTCTGTACTTTCCTGCCTAGTTGATTGAAAACATATACTGCTGTGATAATGTAAATTGCTAAGGATTAAGCCTGCTACCTATCAGCTGTGATGACAGAACATTTACTATAAATATAGATAGAGTATAAAGCTAAAGCAGCAGTTCAAATACGGAGAAAAAGTCTGGCATCCCCAGCTTCCATTACCTTAATGAAACTCAAACCCCTCCCAAATCTTGTTCATATAAAAACTAGAGGAATGGATTCAAACTGTCTAATCCTTAAAAGTCACCTATAGCCTGGTTCCATGCAACCATCCAAGTTGAATCATTAGAAACAGTGCCCTGTACAGACCCTGATGAAACTGCTGCTTTCCAAGCGAACTGCTGCCTCACAATTTATAATGTTTATCCCTATGTTGGAGATTGGCAGTAAAGGAAGCAATTTACCACCACCACCACACACACACACACTCAACTACTCAAACCAGGGCGCAAATGAACATCAATCTATATTGCAACAGCACTGTGAGTCAGTCTAGGAGATAAGAAACAAGTAAAAGGCCACCTAGTGAGCTTCACGAGAGTGCAAAGATCGCAATTTAGGTCTTGCTAAATCCAAATGTGGATCTGCATGGAAAACAGGCCCTAGGAAGACCCACTGTTCATTTCTCTGCCTTCCTAAGCATTTACTGCCCATCTGCCATCCCCATAGCTGCTGTGAGACAGCAACAAAAATGCTGGTTACTCTGTAAGAATGTGGGGTGTTTCCTTTGAAATTGTATGCCTTCCATCGTTAACAAGCAGTTTAACAGCAGTTTAACATGGGAGGGGGTCCCAGTTTGCTAATCCGCTTCACAGGAAGGTATGAATATGGATACTTTCAAACATAAAAGAAGATTTAGAAATGGGGTAGGGGGGTTGTTGTTGATGATGGTGATGCTCTAGGAGAAGGGGCTCATGGTATATTTGCAGAGCAGCAGCTGGAGAGTAAAGCTATCAACTGGGTGGAGGGGGCAATGTGGATTCCCCAGACATTGCCACCTCCTGTGTTACTCCTAATCCACAAATATAACTACTACAGTACCAATGTTCTTTCTCTACAGCAGAATTTTGTGCTCTGACACCTTTTTGCCTTCCTGATTTCATGCCTAGCTTAATTTCAAGGTTTGGTCTTGGTAACCAGTGTGACTGGCTGGTGACAGAGATGGAGAAGAATTCCATGTGGCCCACATTTTTAGGTGAGCCAACCTATACACACTTCTTGGACTAGCATGCAGATCCAAACACAGTTATACTATGTTTCTTGCACTTCTCTGAATGTTGCGATTTAGTTCTTGACTCAAAAGCTACCGAGAAAAGAAAAAAATTTAAGAAGGAAAAAATGTACAAAATTAAGTGCATATTTTACATGTGCTTTTTTTAAAAAAAATTAGTAGAATCCTGCAGAAACTGTGTGGAAGGGATAGATAATACAACTCAAAGCTGACATATACCAGAAATAGACTAATTCACTCATTTTCTAGTTAAGAATTTGGTGTTCGGTTCTATGGGATTCAGCCGTAATGCAGACAGGCAGAGAATTACTTTGGAAGAAAAATGGTGCTGTAAATTAAACTCTTTTGATATGATAAAATATCAATACAATCAGTTTCAGTTATTAGTTGGCTGTATTTGGCGATACTACATCCACAAGCTTTCCTAGCCTCTCCTGTACAATATACATCAAAAGATCTTCTGTCATCCCACCTGCAGGAAAGCAGGCTTCAGCATTAGCAATAACCTTTGAATGACAGAAGAAAAGCTCCCTGCACTTAAAGCAATGACACATGCCTCTTTCAGTAACCTACTTTCCAAAGTTCAGGAGCTGAATCTTGAAAGGCAAGTAGTAATCTACATGAATGAATTCGGTGTGCTAAAAAAAGAAAAAGATCAAAGAGTCGCAACGTCCTATAAAGAGTGGCAGCAGCAAGAGCAACAACAATAACAACAGCTTCTTGTAGCATGAAGGACACATTTGTAACTTTCCTGCAAATGAAATAATATAATGGTTTACCTTCTGATCTCACATGCACAATTAAAGGCCAAAGTCTCAAAAACAGAAAAGAGTGTGTTTTCTGAAAGCAAAGAAGTGAATTGCATAGACTTAATGCTGCTATGAAGACTACCATTTGATTCTGAGCCCACTGTGAAAGAATCAAAATATATCATGAATTGGTTGTTAAAACATATGATAAAAATTCACATGTACTATGTGTACTTCCTGTCTCTTTCCCACTGATCTAATTGGGGGAATTCCCATTTATTATTTAATTGGTCTATAGTCTTGTTACCCTGTAAGTTGGGGGTCCCAGGAGGGGCGCCCAAATAACCAAATAAAAACACAAGTTGGGGGAATTTAACTTGAGCACTCTCTCAGCTAAACAAGAGGCAGGGTAACTTTTGCAAGGATCTTTAACCCAATGTATACAGCGCCAGGTCAGAGAGCGGCTAGACAAGGTTTTCAAAGTAACAAACAATATTTTATTAAAGACAAGAAACACGCAAGACAAGACATAAACTAACTAACTGAGAAATAGAAACGGAGACCTTTTCGAGAAGGGTAATACGACACCTGGTCTTGTAGTCCTGGAGAGAAAGATGGGGTTCCGGGAGAGAAAGCTCAACAGGGTTCGCTGAGGGGAGTTCCTTCAGACTACCGGCAGCAAGGCGGATGGAAGTCCAAAGTAGTCCAAGGTGGTCCTAAAAGTGGGGACCTTTTATAGGGTGGATTTTACCTATAGGCTATGTTATGCTCGGTGAGAACAAAGGAAATTTGGAGTTGGACAAAGGAGTTGGAAAAGGTCATGATGGGTTTAGCTCTTAAGACAATAGTGTGGCCAGTTCGTTAATGGCCCGACATAAAGAAATGGCTTGGCTCTTGGCTGTGTGGCTTTGTGTAGATCTGAGCCGAGCAGAGCCGGTTTGCAGGGAGGTTTTTCCCTAAAGCAACGGAGAGGTTTAAATTGCCTGCCTGAATGGGGTTTTGGAATGTACAACCATTAACGGCCGCGCCCTTACATGCTTGTCCAGGGGACCTCTGCAAACACATGGAGTAGGGTGGCAGAGAAAGGTCAAGCAAAGGCCAAATTATTTGATATCAAAAGGATATCTAGTGCTCTCACCAGACATATCATAACTGTGATAACAGCCTGTCTGGCAGCAAAGGTTCTACATGCAGACAACCTACACTCCTAGTTCCAACCTCTCCTCAACCAAAGGTCATCAATGTGAATTAAAACAACTTGTATCACTGTGCATCCAGGACACATATAGTATGAGGCTTTGACAAGCTTCAGGGGAGATTTCCAGAGCTGACACCAACATAGATAGATGTCTGGTCAATATTAAAAGTTGCAGCACAACAAGAGACTGGGTCCTAGGTAATTTTAGGGCTTTATAGGCCATCTTTAAGTATCTTGATCTGAGCACAGAAGGCAATAAGGAACCAGTACAGACCACAGGATGATATATGCTCCCAATGATGATGATATGTGCTCCCAGTCTAGATGTCAGTTTGGTGTGGAATGTTTTTCCTCATCAGGGGTACAAGAAATGTAATCTCTACTACCTATTCCTGCCCACATCCCCACTAGCTAAGATTAGAGGTACAAATTTATTTAGAGAATTTATCTGCTGCCTTTCAGTTTATATACCTGTATAAACATATTACAGATGGACTGATTCTATCCCAGAAGCTACAGCCCTGAATCTGAAAAACCTCAGCAGGGCTGTTAAACAGAGCTCAATGATGTTTCTCATTCATAGGGTTGTTGTTCATTAAAGCTAGCCTGACAGCAAATAACAACATATTTTATAGCCAAGACATAATGGGGCAAAAGAACTGCACACCCTGGAGTAATGCCCAAGACATGACACATGAAGAGATGTACCAGCTTGCATTGAGGGAGTCTCTCATGTTCACAAAGCAAACAAGGAGTGGGGGGAGGAAATCTCAAGACTTTTTCTTTTAAAAAAATATACTTGGATTAGACACTGGTAAGAATGGGCAGGGAAAGTTATGTATGGAGTCCTACAAAACTTCCCCAAACCTACCTCATATACACAGAGAGAGAGAGACAGCTCACCATTTCAACATAACAAAGTGATAAGAGAGAACACAAAATCAGGGTGAGGGGAAGAGTCTGCAGGTCACTTAAATTCCATCTGATATGCCATGTGGTACAATAAAAAGGAAAAGATAACAAGAACAGCCCTCCCTGGCCAGAAGCATACAGTACTTGCACTTGTATGCACCAATGCGTAACAGATGCTTTTTAACAAGTGGAAACCTGTACAGTTTAAGGATGATGTAAAAACAGTCTCCCTTGAATATTTTGCTTGCCTTAAGCATGCATACACAACAGACACAGAGCATGCAAATAGGCATTTTTTTCCTTACAAGAGGAAAAGGAGTGTGGTCAGGGGAAAGAGAATGACAAATTTTAAGAGATATGTTATTCCCACCAATAGGAAAAAGGATTTTAAAAATGGGGGAAAGAGCCAAATATACAGATGCAAACACAGATAAGATAGAAACATAGACAAGGAATTTTTCAGCAGAATAGCTGTTTCAACATCAGTAAAGTGCATCAGGAAGGAATTCGCCATGGTCAATAATGCATTTTTCAAATTGCTCTGGAGGCCTGCTTCAGAGAGAACTTCACTCCCACTTTCCGAAAAAACTACAGACAAATAATCTACACGAATTCCTGCATTCAGAGCTGAACGCCTTGTTTGGCTTAACAATTTGTCAAGGCTAGGCAGCAAAAAGGCAATTTCAAGCCAAAGTAAATTTCCATAATCAGTTAAGAACTACCTTATCGGCTATTGACATTCCAGATGCGTTTCTTGCTCTTACAGACAAAATACTTAGCCATAAATACATATACACACAGAAAAAGTATCCTCTATGCCTAGTTTCTACCCCAGTCTGGTTGCTAAGGTCATGTGTGTTTCCAAGAGTTGGCAGACAGAAGCTTTATTTTTAAATGACAAATCAAATCCCTTCTGGCTAGATGAGCTCAGAAGTCATACTCTTAACACAAGTGTTAAGGGAGAAAAAAACAACAATAAAAGACTACAAAAATATTGCTCCATTCTCTTTCTCTCTCTCTCTCACACACACACACACACACACACACCAGAGAGAGAGAGAGAGAGAGAGAGAGAGAGAGAGAGAGAGAGAGAGAGAAAGCACAAAATGCAGAAATATTTCTTTGCATAAAGCTTACTGCAGTTCTTTATGATCATTGTCTCAAATATGGAATTCAGAACATAAGTTTGAAGACAGGAACAAGCCAAAAGGCCTGTTCTGGCCCATACCACCACCAAGGGATCCATTATATGCCACCATCATCTTCCACTTTCTTCACTGTGTCCTACAACCTCTGCATTCTGGATGAAAGGTCCAGGGCTAGAACGGGGGGGGGAGTACATGGCACTCCAGATTTTGTTGGATTGCATGTCCCAGCATTCTTCACCATTCGCTATGCTGGTTAAGAGCACTGGAAGTTTCAGTTCAATGATGTTTGGAGAGCATCATGATTCCATCCCTGGGAAAAGAGCACAAGAATCCAAAGCCTGCTCCCAGTCTCTCAACCACAACTAACAATCCCAATTAGAGAGCAATAAATTTATGTCTAAACCAGGAGACAATATTTTTAGTGGCAAAGAGGATCCTAAACTGGTACATGTCATCAGTAATGGACTGGGTGAGGGTGAGCAAATTGAAACACAATCCAGATAAGACAGATGTGCTCTTGGTCAGTTGAAAGGCAGATCAGGAAATAGGGATTCAGCCTGTGCTGGATGGGCTTACACTTTCCATGAAGAAGAAGATCAGCAGCTTAGGTGTGCTCCTGGATTCAGCTATGAGTCTGGAAGCTCAGGTTTCATCAGGGGCTGTGAGCACATTTGCACAGCTAAAGCTTGTGCACCAGCTGCACTCATTCCTTGAGATATCAGACTTGCCACAGTGGTATATTCTTATTTACATCTTGTCTGGACTACTGTAACACACTCTACATGGGGTTGCCTGTGAAAATTGCTTGGAAACTTCATCTAGTACAAAGAGATGCAACCAGAGTGTGAACTGCGGCAGGTTGGAGGGACCGCAATACTCCCCTGCTACAGCCACTCTGATGGTTGCAAGTTTGCTTCCAAACACCATTCGAAGTTCTAGTTATGACCTATAAAGCCCTATATAGTTCAGGTTCAGGTTATCTGGCAGACTGGCTACAGGGAACACACAACTCCCTTGCTGCAACAGCTTCACTGGCTGCCAGTCAATTTTCAACCAAGAAAGAAAGAAAAAGAAAGAAAGAAAGAAAGAAAGAAAGAAAGAAAGAAAGAAAGAAAGACAGAACAGCAATGTGCCTTTAACAATACCAGGGATTCTAGGCAAAACTACAGTTCCTGAAAATAAATGTTAAAACAGATCCTACACTGAAAAAATTGTCTGAAAGAAATATTTGTCCAAAAGAAATAGGTTTATTCTTCTACAGTCCTCCCTCCATATCTGTGGCTTTAACCTTTGCGAATTTGACTGTTCATGAGTTGTGAAGTAACGTATTACTACATGTGATAATACATCCCAATGATTTTACAAGAAAGCACAGAAACATTTTGAAAAATGAGGAACCTGAGAAAATATTTCCTTACAAGTAGAAGTCTGAATAATCTTTTTAGTTACCACATCTTTATAAAATTTTGGTAGAGCTGCCTATGTATGGTTGTAAACGCTGAATAGTGCAGAAATCTGACAAGTAGAAAATCAGTTCATTTGAAATGTGATGCCAGAGGAAGTTCTACAAGATATCATGGACAAACAACATGAGTCCAACTGCATATCAAGCCTGACTGAGCTCACTAGATGCCAAAATGATTAATTTGAGGCTATCATCCTTCAGACTCACAATTAGACAACAGAATTCATTAGAAAATATCATAATGCTGGGGAAAAGAGGGCAATAGGAAAAGAGAAGACCCATATTGCAGACAAATTGATTCAATCAAGAAAGCCACAACCCTGAAACTGTAACACTGAATGAGACTATTGATAACCAGAGCTCTTGGAAGTTCCTCATTCATGGGGTTGCCATTAGTCTCAGCCAATCTCACAGCAAATACTTTGTTGAGTACCTTGAGAAATTCTACCCCTAAGTGGCAGGAGAGAAATTTACCTGAATCAAAGCAAGAAACCTAATTAGGAAGATTAATGAAATGGTTCTTTTCAGATCAATCATAACAACAAACATATACGGCACTGGTCAAGTCAAATGTAAACAATATGTCTACTGCAATACACTCAGTTGCATATCCTCACATTACAAAGGGGCAATAGTATCTTTACAGTTTAGATGAGGCAGTGATTAAGAAGCAGTGAACTCTGGCCAGAAATTACATTAGAACAACTGCATTTCAGCTTTTTAAGAAGTATCCTTCCAAGATCACTTTTAAAAAAAAAAAAATTAAAGAGGACAATTCAGTGTTGTTGGAAGATTCCATGAGACACAAACATATACCGTATTTGCCAGTGTATAAGATGCACCAGCATATAAGACATACCCCATTTATATGCAGCAAGAACAGGTTGCTTACCTGTAACTGTAGTTCTTCGAGTGGTCATCTGTGCCTCATACAATAGGAGCTTTCGCGCCTGCGCGGTAGCGTTCGGAAGATTCTAGAGCTCGTTGGCTTGGCGGGGAGCCCCTCCCCCTCGGTCGTACTGCGCATGCTCCTCCCGCCGAGTCACGGTCTCTCCTCAGTTCTGGTCCACCGAAGAACATGGGACCTGAAAGAGAGGGGAAGGCAGGGCGGGTGTGATGAGGCACAGATGACCACTCGAAGAACTACAGTTACAGGTAAGCAACCTGTTCTTCTTCTTCGTGGTCTCTGTGCCTCATACAATAGGAGACTGAATAGCTCACCTGTAGGATGGTGGGTCAGGTCCCAGACCCTAGAGGACAGAGGCCAGCACCGCACGACCAAACCGGGCCTCTTGCCTGGAACAGCAGTCAAGCCTGTAGTGGCGGATGAAGGTCGACGGTTGGGCCCAGGTCGCCACACGACACAGCTCCGGCAGGTCGACCCCTCGCAGAAGGGACGCGGACGTGGACACGGCCCTGGTGGAATGGGCTCGAAGCAGGTCCGGCGGAGGCTTCTTGGCCAGTTGGTAGGTCAAGTGAATGGTCTGCGCGACCCACTTGGAGAGTCACTGGGATGATACCTTGTGGCCTCTTTTGCGTCTGCCATAGCAGACGAAGAGGTGAGGTGTCTGTCGGTAGGACGTCGTCCTATCCGTGTAGAACGCAAGGGCCCGACGGACGTCCAGGGAGTGCAGGGCCCGCTCCAGGGGTGAGGTGGGCTCGGGGTAGAAGGCCGGGAGCACGATGTCCTGGTTGAGATGGAAGGTGGAGACCACCTTCGGCAGGAACGAGACGTCGGGTCGGAGGATGACCTTGTCGCGGTGGAAGACCAGGAAGGGGTCGTCGCAGCGCAGCGCCACCAGCTCTCCGGCTCGCCTGGCAGAGGTGATCGCCACGAGAAACGCCGTCTTCATCGCCAGGAGCCTGTCGTCCGCTGTCGCCATCGGCTCGAAGGGCGGCCTCGTGAGATGCGATAGCACCAGCGATAGCGACCACGACGGTAGCGGGGGCGATACCGGCGGGTAGAGGTGTTGCAGGCCCTTCAGGAACCGCTTGACGGTATCGTCCCGGAAGAACGCCGCGGAGGGTGATCTCGGCGGTTGGTACGCCACGATCGGGGCGAGGTAGACTTTGATCGAGGTGAAGGCAAGGCCTTGCTGATGCAGGTGGAGGAGGAAGTGAAGAACGGTCCGGAGGCCGGCCGGGGACGTCGGCTCACGCCGCTCCTCTGCGAAGGAGACAAACCGCTGCCATTTGTAGTGGTAGTTCCTCCGTGTCGATTCCTTCCTCGCCGCCGTTAAGACGGTACCGATGGCCGGGTCGCCTACGGCGATATCCTCCAGGCATGGAGGGCCAATACTGGAAGGTCCGGGTGTAGCACCTGGCCGTTGGAGTGGGAGAGCAGGTCCGGCGCCAGCGGGAACTTGAGGGTCCTCCCCCGGGAGGCCTCGATCAGGGGGCCGAACCAGTGCTGCCTCGGCCAGTACCGTGCCACCAGAATCGCGTCTGCTCCGTCCGCGATGATCTTCGATACGACGCTGCCGAGGAGCGGGAACGGCAGGAAGGCGTACAGGAGCCCCTCGTCCCACGGTATCTGGAACGCGTCGCCGATGGAGCGGGGATCGTGGCCCGCCCAGGAGCAGAAGCGTCGGTATTTCGCGTTCTGGCTGGTCGCGAAGAGGTCGACGGCCGGCTCGCCCCACCGGTGCCGGAGCATCCGGAAGGCGTCATCGGCCAGGGACCACTCGTGGTAGGAGGAGGTGTCCCTGCTGAGGGCATCCGCCATGGTGTTCTCCTGCCCCGCCAGGTGAACCGCCAGCGGGTGGATCCTCAGGGAGGCGCACCAGTCCCAGAGGGCGAGCGCGATGGTCAGCAGGGTGGTGGAGTGGGTTCCCCCTTGCCTGTTCACGAACACATGGCGGTCGTGTTGTCCGTGAGGATCAGCACGGAGCGGCCCGCCACCAGAGTTCCAGAGCGTTGATATGGAGGGACGTCTCGCCGTCCATCCAGGCGCCTTTGACCCGTAGATCTCCGGCGTGGGCTCCCCAGCCCAGCAGGGACGCGTCCGTCGTTATCGTGACCGTGGTCTGGGCTGGTGGAACGGCATTCCCGACATCAGGTTCCGGTGGGACTGCCACCACAAGAGAGTCTGCCGGATCTCGGGGGGAATGCGGTATCGACGGGACTGCTCGTCCCGGAGTGGGTCGAAGACTCTGACGAACCAGAGCTGCAGGGGCCGCGTTCGGAGCCTGGAGAGGTAGGTGACGGCCGTGGTCGCCGCCATGTAGCCGAGAGCTGCTGCAGCGTCTTGGCCGATACCGTCGGGGCTGGAGGCCGCCCGCGCCGCGCGGGTGAGCGTCCGGGCCCTCTCCGTCGGTAGGTAGGCCCTTCCCGACACGGTATCGAGGGTCGCCCCGATGAAGTCGAGGAGGCGGGTAGGCTCGAGGTGGGACTTCTTGGGGTTTACCTTGAGCCCGAGCCGGGTGAGCCACGTCAAGGTGAGGTGAATGTCTTTGTAAAGTTTGTCTTTGCAGGACGCCACCAATAGCCAGTCGTCGAGATAGGGATAGACCGAGACGCCTCTCGTCCGCAGGAAGGAGACGACGGGAGCCATGCACTTCGTGAACACGCGGGGTGCGGTGGAGAGTCCAAAGGGCAGGACACGGTACTGGTAGCTGGTACAGTCGATCGCGAAGCGCAGGTACCGCCTGTGCTGGGGGCGGATCGAGATGTGGAAGTAGGCGTCCTTGAGGTCTATGGATGCCAGCCAGTCCCCTCATCGGAGAAAGGGGAGGATCGATGGCAGCGTGACCATCTTGAACCTCTTGGGGGTGTATTCGTTCACTCCCCAAAGGTCCAGGATGGGGCGTAGGGACCCGTCCGCTTTCGGTACGGCGAAGTACCTTGAGTAGAAGCCGGTGGTCCTGGCCGAGAGTGGAAGCCTCTCGATCGCTCCTTTGTCGAGCAGGGACTGGATCTCCTCCAGGAGACGGGTTGGCCGGGGTGGAATAGTAAACGCCCCGTGGTGGAATATCCCGGAACTCGATGGCGTACCCCAGGCGGACGATGGTAAGTACCCAGGAGTCCGTGGTGATCTCGCGCCATCGGTCGAGGTGCCTGGCCAGGTCCGGACGATGAATGAGGTCTGCTGGAGGGGCGAAGGACGGCATCGGTGGTGTCCTGCGGGATGCATCAAAAGCACGCCTTCCCACCCGAGGAAGACTTCTTGGACGACGGAGGCTGCCGCCGGTGGGGCCTCCTCTGTGCTGACGCCGCGGATGGTCTGGAGGCAGTCGAGCGCGGGGACCGAGGCCGGTAGGCCGAGGACGAGGAGGACCTCCGCCACGAAGACCTGGACTGGGACGACCGGCGAGCCTGGGGAGGCTGGTTCATCCCGATCTTCCTCGCCGTGAGCCGGGCCTTGACGAGGTGGTCCATGGCATCGTCTGTGGACGTGTGGAAGAGCCCCTGCCCGTCAAAGGGGAGGTGTTCTATCCTCCGACGGCTGTCCTCCTGGAGGCTGGAGGAACGGAGCCACGCATGGCGTCGGAGGGCCACAGCACCGACCATGACCCTCGAGGTGGCCTCCACGGCGTGCCTCGAGGTGGCGAGTTGTTGGGTGGCCACGGCCACGGCTTCCCCGAAGATCTGCGTGGCGGACGCGCGGGACTCTTCCGGGAGGTCAGCCAGGAGAGAACCTAGGCGATCGAAGAGGTTCCGGTGGTAGGCCGCCAGGCAAGCCATGGTGTTGGCGGTCCTGGACACCAGGGACGCCGCCGAGTAGAACCTCCTCCCGAAGCCGTCGAGTTTCCGGCCTTCCCGATCGGGCGGGGTGGTGTGTGCCCGGTTGTTACCCCGTGTCTGGGATGACTCCACCACCACTGAGTTCGGGACGGGGTGGTTGAACAGGAACTCCACTCCTTCCCTCTGGGTCCTGTACAGATGTTCAAGCCTATGTGGGATAGGCTGCGCGGACGCCGGCTTGGCCCAGGGTTGCTTCAGCGCATCCGCCAGGGTCGGCAGGAACGGGAGCGGCGCGGCCGATGGAGGTCGGGTCTCCAGGTATTGGAAGACCGGGTCCTGCGCCTGCGGGGCGGGCTCCGTTACCTTGAGGCCGAGCGCCATCACCATCCGAAGGAGGACTGCGGAGAACTGGCGCACGTCCTCCGGGGGCCCATTCCGGGAGCGGGTCCCCGAAGCCCAGCGGCGGTGACTCGTGGGAGGACGGCGTGGATTCCGCGGAGTCGGAGTCCGATTCGTAGGAGTCATCGGACGGGGATGGCGAACGCTCCGCGGCCTTCTCCTCCGCTCTCGGCAGTTGCGGCGCTGGCTGCATCGGCGGAGCGGCGGGTGGTACCGCCGGGGCCGGCACGGTCTCCGGGGGCGGTATCGATGGCTTCGGGTGTACCACCGCCTGGGTCGTCGACGTGGCCGAGGTTCCCGCTCGAGCCGGGGTGGCCTGCGGGGTCGGTCTGGTCGCCGTGGCCGTGGTCCGTGGCAGTGGGGAGACCGGTCTGCGGTGGGGTGACGGTTCCCGGGCCGCGTGGGAACTCGGAGACCTGTCCCTGGGCAATCGCCCATGGAGAAGAGCCGGCGCTCCCGTGGTGGCGAACGGGAGCGTGGTCATGGCGACCAGAACCTCGGGTCTGGGTGGTAGCGGTCCCGGTAGGAGGGCGAGTAGGAATAGTAGGAGCCCAGGGCCTCGTGCCATCCTTGGTCCAGCGCATATCTCCCCAAGTAGCCGGGGGAGTGCACGCTCTCGCCCGCACGCACGCTCTCCAGGCGCATCTCCCGATACCGCGGGGATGGAGGCCTGGCCCAGTGGTCCGGAGATCGGGATTCGCCATGCCAGGGGGAGGAACGTCTCCGGCCCAGGGTGTCCACGTGGTGCTCCGGAGATGGACGGCGGCTCGGCAGCACAGTCTCCACGACTAGCTTTGGAGGCTGGGAGGGGGTGGCCTCGACGGGCTGGTCGTCGTCCGAGAGCTCCAGGATCTCCTGGGCCTGCGGCGTTTCTTCCTCCGGGACGTTGGAGAGGGCCGGCTCTCCCGCGGGCTGGGTAGGCGGCGGGGTCGGTGGCCGGGTGGTCTCCGGAGGGTGCCGCTTCTCCTTCCTCTTCTTTTTCTTCTCCCTCGGCACCTCCTCGGTAGCTGGGGGCTTCTTCTGCGCAGAAGTCAGCGGTTTCGAGGAGGAGGCCGCGGGGTCGTCCGTGACCGACCCGTTGAGATCTTCGGGATCCTCGGTAGCTTCATCACCGGTACCGGGGGCTTCGACACCGACGGTACCGAGGTCCCGGCGGCCGTCGGGGAAGAGGAGGAGGGCGAAGAAAGGCCTTTTTCCATCAGAACGGACTCGGTCTTCTGGGCGCGGAGAGACTGCTCCCAGCAAAAAGACTTCAACCTCGCCGCCCGGTTCCGAAGTGTCTGGTGGGTGAACTCCCTACACACGGGGCAAGTTTGGACGTTATGCCCTTCACACAAACAAAAAAGACACTTCGAGTGTCGGTCAGAAAGGGCGACCTTCCTTCCACAGGAGGCGCAGGACTTAAACAACGCCGACATAAAACGCGGGGCAAGGGCGAGGAGAAGGGGAGAGTCGGAGGACGCTGCACCGAGCCGAAAAAAGAGCCGAGGGAAAGGGCGAAAAAAGATCGAAAAACGTGAAAAAACATACCAAAATCGAAGGGAAGTCTGTAGGGAGAGTCGAGAGACGGTACGAGGTCGATTCCAAATCCGAAAAAACTACGCAGCAAGAAAAACGCAAGAAAAACGCAAGCCAACAAGAAGAACTTTCTGTACGCTGAGGCGGACAAGAAAGAACTGAGGAGAGACCGTGGCTCGGCGGGAGGAGCATGCGCAGTACGACTGAGGGGGAGGGGCTCCCCGCCAAGCCAACGAGCTCTAGAATCTTCCGAACGCTACCGCGCAGGCGCGAAAGCTCCTATTGTATGAGGCACAGAGACCACGAAGAAGAAATTCTATTTGCCAGCATATAAGATGCACTGGCGTATAAGATGCACCCCATTTTAAAACAGTATTTTTCGGGGGGGGGAGTGAGTCTTATACGCCAGCATTCAAAACTACCTGGCATATTATTCTGATTGAGGATGAACAACTCTGCAAAAGGAAACTAATGTAAAACGTAAACACTTACACAAGAGTAATTATAATGAAAATGTTTTAGAGAAGGAAAAGAAGTAGCTCTTTCTGAGACAGGGAGAATAAACTGTTCATGCTTCAAACATAGCCTGTGATATTTCTAAGCATCATACTCAGATCTGTTTCAGGGCCAACCAATCAAGTAGGTGTTAAAGTGATGAAGGAAGAATGGAATAAGCATTGGGCCAAACCTATATTCATTCCAGTACTCCTGCTGCACCTAGAGCAGAAAAAGAACCTGCCTATCTATCGTTGCTCAAACCAAGCAAAATGTAAAATGCTTCTCTTGCTTTGTTTATCCAAAAATACAGGTAGAAATGGTCAGTGGGATCACTGAAGATAATCCAACTGTACTTTTTAAAAAATGAAATGAGTGGGGTGACCAAAGCTGATATATTAGAATATTATGTGTACAAGTACTGGTACAAGAAGGATAGCATGAAAAATTGGTTTATTATGTCCTACCTGCCTCTCAGTTTTATAACAACTCCACAAGAAATACATAGCAATGAAGTGGATTATATGCTTTGCTCAAATTCTCATAAATTTTTTATCATCTCCCCTGACATTATGGAGACTGGGAGAAGAGAATGACAGACAGAATAATCATACTTCTCATTTTCATATCTCTCCCTAAGTTCCAAAGAACTCTCACAAGCATCCAGGCTGTGCAAGATTCACAATACAAAGGAGGAAGATGCACTAAACACAGGTATACTTCAGTTAGCAAAGCAGATGTGATTCCGGGTGTTACTTCTTTAACAGAAACTTTGTTAACAGAGGCAGAAATAGAATCCTATGGAAAGAATCCTATAAAAGAAAAACCAGGTCAAATAACCTTGCAAAAGTAAAGAAAAACATTCACTTGAAGACTTCCTAGAACATATGCATCCAAGGCTAACCTTTTTTTTTCCCCATCAGTCTCTACTTTCCTTATGGTTCCCATTTTGGTGGTCAAACTTATAGATCTATGAGTTATTTTATATTGCTAGGGTTATCTTGTGAAACTTATCTGCTCTCCCTTTGTCTCAATTTTTTGCTAGCAAGGGATTCCAAAGGCAGCTGCTGTTTATCTTGCCTGTTGGCCTGCTGCAGGCAGGCACCTACAGCTACAGTAGGATCAGTTAGAGTAGAATCCCATTCTTTCCCAGTTCAAGTTTTATTGCGCTGTTTACTACAGACATGCTTTTGTGATCTAATACCAAAAGTTCATGTTTCTCCAGCCCTCCTTCAGTGTCCTCCCAGTGCTGATGCTGTTAGAAAACTTCTAGCTAGTCAGAGAACAAGGATGAAAGAGGGGCTGGGAAGGCATTAAAAGACTTTACAAAAAGGAGCTTCCTTGTCAGAGGCTTTGTTAACTGAGGTACAGTGACAGCAGAGAGGGTTGGGAAATAAGAAAGTTCCGCATCTGATACTATAGTGAACAAGAACAAGATATATCCACATGTACTTTCAATCAAGAATGCAGGCAATCATCTTCTTGGAAATCCACAGGATTTTTCAATACCAGCCATTTGTCCTTTGCTTCCAGAAGTAAAGCCTACTGTACCGCACCAGTCGGAAGAGGTTGGGTTGCCATCTGGCCCCACGTCTCAGTCAAAGCACATGCCAGGAAACGAAGAGCTTGGTCACACATTCTCCAAATTTCTCTAAGTCAACATACAAGTCAAAAATTCCTTACTCTTGTTTTATGTTCAATTATTATCACCAATTATTATAATCCACTCCGTTCTTGGTCCTTATTCTTGCAATGCTATCAGTGCTTCTCCATGTTTTCCAGTTCTTCCCAGAAGACTGTGCTTCTTCCTATTATACTCCTGCATTACTTCTGACTCCTTTCATCTTGTTCTCTTCAAATTTAACATGCTTTTAGGCATAAGTCTGGAAGGTCTGTAGCTTTCAAACAACTGATGCTTACAGAGGGTCTGAACAAAAATAAGTTACTACAGATTATAACTATAATTCCCAAACTATATCATATATAAATATAGGAATGTAGTTATGCATAATTAGACATCTTCTACTTTAACTCCTAGAAAAATACATTTCTCTAATATTCAATATTTTGACAGTATTTTGCTTTGTTCAGAGCCAACATGATATAGTGTTTTGAGCGTTGGACTAGAACTAGAGGTAAATCAGTACCAGTTTGAATCTCCACTAGGCCAAAGGATCCAACTGGGTGGGTGACCTTGGACAGGTTACACTCTCTCAGCCTCAGAGGAAGGCAAAGGCAAGCCCTATCTGAAAATATCTTGCCAAGAAAACCCTGTGATAGGTTGACCCGAGGGTCACTGTAAGTCAGAAATGATGTGAAGACACACAACAACAACAAATACTGGGAATGATAAATCCTGCTATCCCTCTACCTATACTACAGGCTTGCTATGAGATTACATATTTATTTTGAGTGACTCTCCTGATCCATACCCATCACCTAAAAAAACACACATATTCCAAGGCACAGTGAATATCCTAGTGGTCCAGAAAGACTAGGGAAAAAAAGCACTGCTGGCAAGACTATCATTATGGCAATCACTAATGATCACCCTTAAAAGAGGAAATAAATGTCCTTTGTCACAGGCCTATGGCATTCTTTCTACTATCTTTCCTGGCTAAGCATCTCCATCACTGTAGAAGTGACATTCAGAAGCACTTTTTACATCTTTTCCTCTCTTGTGTGATACAGGGAAAGCCATGGTTATACCCCCTCGTTCCATTCACTGTGCACAAAGTGAGATGCAATGTAGCTACTCCATGAACATAAAGAACATCCATTTATAAAAGCACTTTCCATCTAAAAAAGGAAAGTTGTGCTCACAGACTTGCCCCATTCTGAGGCTATCTCCTGTTCACACAGCTACTATGGGGGATCTTCTTGATCCTTCTGTAATCAATAAACACATATGGATGGACGGGGGGGAGCCACATTTCTTTTTTTACCATTTCTTAGCCAGTCATAGCAAGCTCCAAAGTTCACTAAAATACTTTAAGAAGACTGCTTCATTTTATCTAGAATTTTATTTTATTGAATTTTAAGTTCTTTGTTTTTCTCTTCCCAAACTAAAATAAGCAACATGCAAATTACAGGATATACCAAACAGGTTTAAGTCAACTCTGCAAAAGCCCTCAGACAGTTATAAGTAAGTCAGCATTTACCCAATTATATTCTTTCAAATCCATTTCTGTCACTTTCACTCAAGCCTCACAGTATGCATAAAAATACTGTAGATATTTGAAATTTAATTGCTTAATTATGCAGCGAGACATAGCTAGGCTTTATTTATTATAAAGGGAATGAAAAAATCAATATACCCATTTTCTTGAGAGATTCCACTTAGATCAAATGATCTGAAGAGAGGGAACAATCCAACCATTTATCTATGGGTCCCCAAATGCTAATGTAAGCAAGGAAATGCCACAGATTCCCTCTACACAGTATTGACATAGCCATGACACTATGAACAAAAGAGGATGCTTATGTGAGCATCCTTAAAACAACTCTTCCAAAAAAACGAAAACCTAGAACACAAAACCACACATACCCCCCACACACCAACACAAATGATCCCCAACACCCCACCCACTGAACCCCCTCCAAAAAAACCACCAATCTCATCCCAAGGGTGCAGGATCACTAGACCTCCAGATGTCTAAGACTACAACTCCCATAATCCTTTACAATTGGCTATGCTGAGTGGACTAAAGAGACCTACAGGCCAAAAGCATCTGGACAATCAAAAGTTCCCCATCCCTGGATAAAGGCAAAAGCTGCAGCAGAATCACACTCACTAACTTGCTTTATCATGGATACAATGAACCTGTGATCAGACATAAATGTTCTACTGAATTCTCCTCCACCCATCTGTCCATACATGACTGTATTAGGTATTAATTGCATCAAAGGAAAGAAGAAAACCCTACTTTGGAAAGCAACGTGCCACATTTTTAACAAGACAAAGAGGGAGAAATACTGTTTTGTTTTTGGGGGTTTTGGTTGTTGTTTGTTTGTTTGCTTGGCAAATGTACAGCATCCTAAAGTCCTAGGTGCTTTTATAAAATACAGAGAAAAAGACAGCCCATGCCCAAAGTAGCTTAGTTGCCTTCCAAGCATGGCATTAAAGTAGATTTTCTTGCTCTGCAGTTTTCAAGTCATCCTAATCCTCCTGTTTTGCAATCCACCCACTCCCTGAAATCCATTTTCCCATTGCCACAACATCTGAGTCCAGGAGGGAAGGCTTACATCCAATCTCCTTTCTTTCACAAAGACTGCTCCCAGCAGAAAGCTACACTAACTCTTAGAACGAGTATTATTGCTGAGTAATCCTGTAAGAAATCCCCATCGTCACCCTTGGCACCCCATTCTTCAGGGCTTCCATCAAAGGGGGCAAATCTACTATTGCCAAAAGCCACAGAGTCAGCATTGCTCTGATCCTGGCATGGATTCCCAGATGTGTTCTTCACTGCCATGGAAAAGCTGCTAGATAGTTTTCCATTCCTAGTTCTGGGGATATCAGAGTGGCATGCATGGAAGCGATCCCATTTTTAATTGCAACCATCCTGTGAGGTAGATTAGACTATTAGATACTGATTTATCCAAGACCACACAGTGGGCAGCATAGCTAAATGGGGATTTTCAACCCAAACTCTCCTAGCTCACAAGCAATATTTTAGTATATCTCCTTGAAAGAGCATTAGCAGAAGGTTCCAGTTAAGTGTGGATTTCCAATCATGCTCCAGGGAAGAATTAGACACTGCTTCCTATAAATACTGCAGAATCTGCGTATAAAATTTCTTCCGGATGGATTGATGGTGCATTTCTTCACTTGATATGTATGGATAGATTAGTTCTGAGGAATTATATGCATTTGCTTCTACACTCTGGAGCACTAATTCAAATAACATTTTGTAAAGTAATGAAAATACTGACTTGATCAAATACAAATTCTCCATTAGAATATCATTGACCTCAGCAGCTCAACCTTTCAGACCCTCATAGCCCCTGACCCAAATCTTTGAATAAGAGCCATAAAACCTAATAGTTGTGCATGCATCTTATGCCAATAATATTAACCTTACTACAGCTAACATTACACACTCCAGGAGGATCTTTGTGCTAGTCATAATGCTTTTGAAATGTGGGCAATAAAGGAAAAAACCTTTGAAGATATTGAATAACATCCATTCTTTTACACATGAAGCCTTCAGAACACAGATTCTTAACCGTTTCTTTACCAGGGACTTTCTTTAAATACCTTTTGTTGCTATAGGCCCTGAAGACTTAACTCAAGATTTAAAACCCTAAAGTCCATCAAACATTTATTTAAAATTGCTCATCAATGGTCTTCAGGAGAGAAAAAAGTAAATGCATACTTCCCTAAGAAGTGCTGGGGGGGGGCTTCTTCACCAGGAAGAATGGAGACCGAAATGGGCAAAAGACAGAGGATAAAAGGCAAAATGTGGGGGAGTGAAAGAAAAAAGGGGAGTTGAATACTCTCTCTATAAAAGACCCTAAGCATGCCTCCTCATTTCTATCCATAAGTGTGCATGCCTTCATCTCAATTGAGCGGTGGCTTATTCTGCCAACAGTGATGCATCACTCCAACTTCCAGTGTTTTGCCAGGGGATGACGCCTGCTGCAGCAACACCCCTCTTTTCATCTGGCCCCGGTCTGAGTGGAATCCTCTACTCAGTATAGTGGCCAACTCTGAAAAGGGATAGCTGGGAGGAGTGGAGCCAAAGGAGAAGAGGGGGCACTGCTGTAGCAGAGAGAGTGCTGCTACAGAAGGCAAAATAAAAATAGAGGGACAGTGTGTTTGAGTATTTCTGATAGCAGACTAGACTGCTCTCCACTGGAGAGGAGAGAAGGGATAGAAAGAAGAAGGGCAAACACTAACTGACTGACTGGCTTGCTGTCTGCTGTCACTCGACTGCTGAGCCCACCTCATCTCCACAGCTGAGCAGCCATGTGGCAAGGCAACACACAGGCCCAGCCAGTCAGTCTGGTTGGTTTCTTTTGCCTTGGTTCCTGTCAGGTCACCACTCCATTGTAGCAGAGAAGATGGTCTGAGCATCCTTTGAGCCTTTCATTGACCCCCTGTGAGGGCTTCATAGACCCTTGGAGGTCCCCAGACCCCAAGTTAAGAACCACTGTTTTAGAGCATGGAGGTGGGAGAAAGAGCCTGTGGAGAAAGGAAGCTCCATAGGCTGGGGCTAATACTTACAGGGTACCCATACCCATAGATAACAAAAAGAGGACACATACTGATACATTTTCCATACTTCTCCAACTCTTAGTAGCTTCTTCTCTTTTCATCCTGCCCTTGGCATGTGAAAGCTGGGGCTGGGGCCCTTCCACACCATACAGTTATAGCACTACGATTCCATTTTAATTGCCATCCTATGGAATTCTAAGATTAGCATTTTGAAGAGTGGCATTTAGAAGTCTCAGATAGAGAGCTCCTTTAGTTTCACCCTAAACCAAAATCATCAGGATTCCATAGCAGGAAGCCATGGACATTAAAGTAGAATCATAGCACTGTAACTGTGTACTATGAAAGACCCCTGCTTTTTCCCCATTCCATGATCTTTAACACCTCTTCAAGGAGTAGTTTCTCCTGCTCTCTATACAAGGTAAGTAATACATGCTATAGGCCACAAGGGGTGTGAAAGAAGAGGAGATGGGTTTTCACCTGAGGAAATTGTTCCCTCTGGAAATCAGAAGCTGAAATTCTGAGATACAGGTTTGCCTATTTCAAAAAGAGTTATTTCCATGCTATTAAGACAAGAAACTCTTCAATGGATGACTGGTGACTTGAAAGCACATATATGCACACAGAAGGAACTCAAAGAATTCACAAAAGGTCTAGTCTCCTTTACAAATGCTTCCTGCTGCCATTCCCTTTTTAGAGACCCAACTACTTCAGATTCATATCAGAAATAATAGTTTTTAGTAATGTTTATATTTAGTTTTTAAATGCTCTAGGATCAGTTTCCATGATAAAAATAAATACCCCTCTCTGAGACATCTTGGTCATAAACTAATTGGGAGCAGGGAGAGGCATCTAAAAATACTATTCTTAGGTTTATAGAAGAAAGTGCAAATGTTTTAACTTCAATATATAATCCCACCCCCCATGTGTACAGAACTGAAGCAAAAGTATGTTGCTGCCGTACGCCTTCAAGTCAACCTTACAGCAATCTTAATGTGAACCTATCATGGGGTTCTTCTGGCAAGATCTGTTCAAAAGACGTTGGCCATTGTCTGCCTTTGAGACCAAGACAGTGTGATTGAGTAGGCTTCCATGACTGAGTGTCGATTTGAATCCTGGTCTCCCAGTATCCTAGTTCAACACAAACACCACTACACCATTGTGGTTCTCATCAGCAGCACAGTAGGCACTTTCGCATATCTTCTTTCTTCCCTAGGATAACAATGAGTTTCATTCCATAAAGTTGCTTTCCCAGATTTAGGCAACAACAGACATTATTTACCTTATAGTCAGGGATTCCCCATCTTATGTGATTGGTCGGTTTTCCTGTCTTACACAGTTAAGAAAGCAATATTGTGAGTCTCACTGACACAAAGCAGAACATTTTCAAGGGAGTGGGCTTAACGTGCTAAAAAGAAAAATCAAATTTACCTCCTATCAAATTCAAAAATATGCACTATTCAACGCAGAAATGGCCTTCCTTCCATGAGCTCAGGCAGAAGTCCTTCCCAACTGTGCTGCCAAAGAAATCTCAGGCTCTGGGGCTTAACCTAGCCTTCCTGGGGCCTCACCCTCTTCCCAACAGCACCATCATTTGGTTGTTTCCTATTTTTCTTCCCATCCTAAAAGGAATGAATGCTGCTCCTACAGCTTGGTTTCCTTAAGCTAAAATGCACTCCTATTTTTATATCCCCCCTTTTGCTTTTAATCCCACCTACAATCCCAGGAACTTCTGTCCAACTGAATTTGGCTCCCAGGTCCAAAAGCTTCCCCTTTCTTGCTTTACATCAAGGATAGGCAACTGTGGAAGACTAGGGGCTAGCATCAGCCCTCCAGACCTTGGAGAGATGCACCTGCTCCTGCAAAAAAAAAAATAATGTTATTTTTGCCTCAAGCGTCCTCTACAGAACACGGGAGCTTATTTTGGGGGCTACGATTTTGGACATATTGAGGCAAAAAAAAAATGGGGGCAAATTTTGTAAAATCTCATTTTGTCCTTTGGAGGCAACCAAGGGGATTCCAAACATGTGGAAATGCCCTCTACAACAGAGCCTTCCAAACTGTATGTCGTGACACATTAGTACGTTGGCTGCAGCATTAGATGTGTTGCGTGCATGTAACGGGTGGAGCAGCTGCCTCTCCTACCACCATGGAGGGCTGGCCTGGGTGAAGGGGCTGCCACTGACCCCACCCCAGGCCAAGAAAGACCCTAGCAGGGGCAGCACCAACAATAGGCCAGGTCCAGTTGGAGGGGCTGCCTCTCCTGCTGCTGTCACTCTGGGCCAAGGAAGACCCCAGCAAGAGCAGCAGTGGTGGAAGGCCAGACTTGCGTGGAGGGTCTGCCTCCACTTACTGAATTACTACTTAATTACTGTGTCGCGAAATGATGCATGTCTAAAAAGTGTGTCACCAACATGAAAAGTTTGGAAAGTTATGCTCTATGATCCCTGAATATTATTTCTGGGAATTTTAGAGCACAAAAATTGTTTTGAAAAATTACCCCAGTGTATGCAGCCCACAAGCTGCACTTTCCCACCCCTGCTTTAAATGAAGATGCTGTGGGCTGCGCATTCCGCATGAAGTAATATACAAAGTAACATACAGCACTACCATAGTGCTATGGCCTGTCACAAGTTTTATTCCTCGAATGCTGAATATTTCATGGATTATTCAAAGTGAGCAACATGATATTCCCTTTTGGCTAGCATGACAGACGCAAAGAGGTCATGTGTATAAATTGATTAATCCCAATGTGTGTGTTGGGTTCCAAACTCTCATCCTAGATTGTTACACAAATGCACAGTGGCTTGGATCTGCAGTATTAGCTATAGGAAAGGATGACACACTCAAGCCACAACTCCAACTCCAGGTGCTGGAAATTTATTTCCGCCATCTCTCCTTCTCAGAACTCCACAGATTTTGAGTGCAAAATTTGTCAGAAAATGCAGCCAAACCATTCAAACAACATAATTTATATATAACTGTGAGATTCTACAGATGAAACTCCCTGTTAAAGATTGGTAGAGGACATCAAGCCTATGTATGTCTTTCCTCCACTCCCATACATGAAAGCCCATACAGAGTTGGGCATGACTTGTTACATTGCCTGTGAAATTAAATCTTCTTTGAACTCCACAGGGAATGGATTGAAGTGTTGTGGGGGGGGGGAATTATAGGTTACTCCAAAACCATTCTATTTGACTATTTGGTTATTGAAAGCAGTTTGAAACAGCCTTTCTGCTCACCAGACCCCTAAAACAGTATACAATAAATCTTGTATAATCCTACAAGAAAATAATAACTAGAGAGAGCCGGAGACTCATTCATTGTTCCTCTGTAAATGGAGCATGGAAAGGTAACAGGCTCAACATTCATCCCTCACTCTTATAAACCTTTTGTAACAAATTATCTTTGGATCTAGAAGTTCTGCATTCCTGAAACTCATTTTAAAGTTTCTTCCTGGAGCTCAAAAGAAGTAAAAAGTATTTGTGGGCAGATCAAAGTTTTTAAAGAGCTGTTCACAAATGCAGATAACCCACAAAAGCAACACAACAAAAAAGGACCAAGAACAGAGCAGGTATAGGCAAAGTGCTACCCATGGGCTGTGTGGCTATACCCCTTGAGAGTCATTTTTGTGTACCCTGGGTTCATTTATTAAAAAAAAAAAAAAAAGATTTTAAAAAACTGTTCCCAAATGTATTCGTGGGAGCATTTTCACCACAATTTGGACTCCCTGAGCCACTTCAGGCCCAGAAGAGGCTGTCTCATAAAAGAGGAAGTAAGCTAAGGCTTCTCCCTGGTCAAAAATGGTCCCCGGGGAGGGGGACAAAAATATAGTGAAAATGCCTCCATGTTCAAAAAAAACAATATTTGAATTTTTTTTCCAGGAGGGCTAGAGTTTTCCAAGGTCTCCTGTAGGGCTAAAGCAGCCCCCTAGATTCCAACAGTGGCCCACTCCTGGGCTAATGTAATTGCCAGTCTCAGGTCAGTTACTGACACCACAGGTTTCCCCATTGGTAAGATGGAAGAGTAATAAGCTGGGAGTGCTGTAAGGATAAATGAAAGTAAAAAAAACTACCAATCTGTGTAAATCAAATAAAAACTGCCTGACTCACACAAACAAACAGAAGCTCCTTCAACATGAACCTTAAAAATGGGCGGGGGGATTTAACTTATACGTCAATGTTTCTCAGTCCTACAGCAAAACCCACAAGAAGAGAGAAGGGATTATTAGCCTTTACAAAAATATCATAATTGTACCCAGAAGAAAAAGGAAATGTTAAATGTCAGTCTAGTGAACTTTTTAAAGGTTTACTTGTAAACAGGGATTTATTTATTTATTTTTAAATCCCAAATTGTAAACTGCTTCTGCTTCTCACTGCAGTTTCAAAAACCAAGTGTGCACATAGTTTTCACAGTGCATTTTAATGAAGCATCCCTACATGATTTGACTGGAAGGCAAAATTTGCCTTCTCTAATGAGATAATCTTAAGACGCTTTTGATGAAAGAATGTAGCTTAGCATTCTTGGCATTTGTCTGTGTGCCCTACATCCCTACTTAAATTTGTTTTTGAAAAAGTACTGGGTGGGCTCAAAGATGAAAAAAGCACACATAATATGTCAAATTTGTTTTAAACTATAAAAGGTAAAGGCACCTGATAGAAAATTTGTCAGAAAGCCATAATGTGAAACATATGCTTTCTATCATGTAGGCAAAAAGAGCAAAAAAAAAAAAAAATCACACTAATATCATTTAGTCTCCTTTTCTCCCCATAAACTGCAGGGATCAGTTGCCACTGGAATGGGAAGGCTGTGTAAATATTCAATGGCACTTTGACAGTTATGCTGATATGTAAAGGCTTTTTAAAAACCATTTTTTATTTCAGCCACATAAAAAGCTGCTTAAATAAATTTAGGTGACCTACATTGTTGCACGCATCTTACATATCAGCTTTTCACGCTAACATTTGCTCAAACTGGCCTGAGTCCATCTCTAGATCACTGAAATGGATACTGACTCAGGCATGGCGCAGACATAATAGTGTTAACATTTTGCCCAATGTCCACCACAAAATGTTCCAAAGTACTGTAAATACTCATGTATACGTTGACCTCGTATATAAGTCGAAGGCAGGTTTTGGGACCAAAATTAGGGATTTCGATATGACCCGTGGACAAGTCAAGGGTCATTCCACTGAGAGAGGAAACACCAACACTGCCTCAGGGGGCCATCTGCCCCGGTCACCATTTCCCCACCCAGCCATTCATTCAAAAAGGCCTTTCACCACTCTACTCAGATGGTTCCTTTTTTTGATAAAGGTTAAGGCAAAGATTCCCAAACTTTTCATGTTGGTGACACACTTTTTAGGCATGCATCATTTTGCGACACAGTAATTTCAATTTTACTGGCAAACCGGAGGTTAAATTAACCCCTTATAAGAGATACAAACACATACATAAATACTAACAACGAAATATATGGGGACACAACATATCTCATGAAAATCTTTCATATATTTTTAAAAATATATGATTTATAAATAATAACGTACATTTCCAAGATTGTAGGCAATATACCTACACACTTCAGGCAACACATTAACGTGTCTCAGCACACTGTTTGGAAAGCCCTGGGTTAAGGCATAGTAATAACTCTTATCAAAATGCAACCATCTCCTTCTCTCAGTAGAGTGGCAAAAAGCAAGAGTTTAGTACGTCCTTGGAGACCTTAAAAGAAGCACTGACACCCCCCCCTCTCTCAGTGCTCTTTTGAGGAAAAACACCATTTCCCACCCTAGCATTCAAAAAGGCCAGAAGCAGCACTGCAGCAGACAGAGTAGAGTGGGTCAATGGTCTTGTAGGTTTTCTTGGAACAGACTAGGCTTTTGCCTTTTCACCACTCTTCTAGGAGAAAGGAACAGATCCTTTGTTGATAAGAGTTAAGGCACAGTATTTACAATAACCCATGAATAAGTCAACCCAGGTTTTTGAGGTCTATTTTTTGACTTAAATTTTTAGTCTTGTGCATGAGTATACACAGTAGCTTTGCAAGGACATATATACATATTGGGCAGAATCTTGTTAGTGGCTTATGTGTGCATCAGCGTGACTTAGGCATGCATGTGTCTCTTTCTGGACAGGGCAGAGATCCACACACACACATACAGTTGTCAAGCCATGGGATGGGGTGACGGCTGCTGCTTCTCTTTCTTGCTGGTGGGGAGATGACTCATTAGAGAAGGAAGAAGGGAAAGAAAATGATGTAACACATCTGGTTTGCTTGATATAAGATCCATTATATTCTAGATTTATTTTGTGTTACATCCAATCTAAACCTGTGCTCTTAATTCATTGATTAAATTATATGTGTCCTTTTATCTCTAGTGAGTGTCCAAAAATTAGGACTAGGTATCCATGCAACTGTTACTTAAATACCCTGGGAACAGATAGTGTTAGGTAAAGATCAAGCTTTTCTGTCATCTTCAGTAGACTCAGAGGAAATGTAGTACTGGTGAATGCCTAAGTTAGAACGGTTAATAGATCTGAGCTGTGTTACAATGGGAACCAACTCCAAAAATATATGATGTTTACTGCTGTCACTTTCTAGGCCATAGGATAACCTACACCCTGGAACTTGTTGCAGTTCAGATGGGACACAGCTCCTTGAGCTACAGTCTCCCTCTGTGGAAAACTACAGGTCTCCTTTAGCTCAAGTAGCTTTCCCAAGGGTCCATGCACACTATACAAATACAGTGCCATCTTCCACTTTAATTGACATGGCTGCTTCCTGTGGAATCCTAGGGCTTATAGTGTGGTGAGACAGTAGAGTTCTCTGGCTGAGAATTCTAAATACTCTCCTAAACCACAAATCCTAATACTCCATAGGATGTTGCCATGGCAGTTAAAGTGGAATCCTAGTGTTATAATTGTGTAGCATGAATGGGTCCCAGATTTTTTGGCTATGGCAATCCTAGCACTTCCTGTCCTCTATATGTGCCAAGGCTGTTATTTAGAGACTTCCACTTGTCCCTATAATCTATGATTATGCCTCACTGCTTGGGTCAGATGCCTTGGTCTGACCAGATTTCTGGAAAAGACTTAATCCTAAAGCGTCTAAATTGGAGTTGGGGATGGAGAGAACAAGACAGATCAGGGTTGGAGAATATGCGGCCCTCCATGTGATGCCAGACTACAAATTCTATCAGCATTGCCAAGACGGCTGATGGAGAATCACAGGGGCTGAAGTCCAGCAACATCTGGAAGGCTACATATAACCCAACCCTGATCTGTGATTGTCCTTTCCCTTCTCTCAAGAACCCACAACATTTAAGGGAAGCACAAGTCTCCTCTAATGCATGACAGATCATTATTTGTTTGGTGCGGAATGCAGACCATGGAGAAAATGCCACTACCATATCCAATAGCTAGCAAGATATTTTGTCTAGAGAAACTATCCTTACAATCTGCATGAAGACTGAAACTCACTTATGCAAACTACATTCCATTTTTTTCAGATTTAAAAAATAGATCCAAATGAAATTAATCAAGCATAAGTTATAACAACCGAAATATAGCATACCCATACTCAAAGCCGATTAGAGCAAAGATTTATTTTTGTAAGAGGATTTATGCAGAGACCCTTATTTTTGTTGCTTTCTTGTTTGGACTGAAGCTGAGGAAAATATCCACCAAGAAAACTCAATCTGGTCCAAAGTATGTAAATCAATGCAAATATGTGTGTTTTGCATAAATATTCTTCTGATGTCTTGCCTGTTCCTCCAGGTACCAAATTCCACATACAAGACACATCCTTATGCTGGATGTAGCAAAAATAACAAGATACTCAACAGGATGGTCTCAGGGGTTTTCTTCATGTTTAAAGTCAACTGTTATCATGGAGGTTTCACCTTTCTTTAAAAAGTTTTAGGACTCCAGAAGTACAGATCACTTTTCCTGATCTCAGAACAAACCTGAAAGGCACCAAGGGATAAACTACACAACCAATTCATCAAGTCCCATGCTCAAGGTTATACTCCTTTAGAGTCAGAAACATGAGCCTAGAAGAAATGCTTACAAATTCTTCACAATGTGTGAAGGGCCAATGTTGGCTCACCTACTGTGGAATGCCTTCCCTTTGGAGCTCTGACTGGCACTGTCAAAGGAGTATGATCTTGTGATCCAAGAGACAAGGGAGGAAGAAAAATATAAATTGCACCTGGTAACTGCAATTAAGGATCAGCTATGTGTGTAACTATTTTTTCCTATCAAAATATGTATCAGAGATATAAGCAAGATATACCAGAAGCAACACTTAATTGTCATAACATATCAGGCCAGCCCTGTACACATTGATGGAGATAATATTAGTTACCCATCGCTATACACTTGTAGCCTCTGCTGGAACTCCTGCTGTTTTGCATGTGTGTGCAACGCTGCTGTCACTGTGCATTCACACATGGTCCTTCAGAATCTCTAAATGCTAAGTGAAGCAAAAGGTCACATACAAGTTTACTGGCCTGAAGCTCTTCCACCTTGCTGGGATTCTGTCAGATCTCACCAAGGCAAGCAACATCAGTTTACAATCTGGTTTGAATGAGAAATCTTCACCACTCTTGCTGTGGATAAGCAACATGTCTGCTGTGCCCAGGGCAACTCTAATGGTCTTCAGCTTGCTTTTATCTTTGACAGGGCCAACTTAAAAAATATAGTAAGTAAAGGTCTAACAGAGATGCTAGCTTCCAGAATTAGGTTCAGGGCAGCAAACTTGGCCTCAGTGAAAATTTTATTTAGCGAAGTTTCTTCTTGTTTCATGTAACCTCCAAGACTATTTGTCAACTCTTCATAAATCTGACTACTTCAGACACTCCTGATTTGGCAAAATAATAGCAGAGAGTGAGGGAGGGAGGGAGGGAGGGATATCACATGCATATTTGTTTGTTTTTAATAGTTTGAGGTTTGTTGGGGGAAAATCATAAATCCTTAGTTCTACGAGTAGACAAGAAAGCCAACTTACTCCCTGCTGAAGCCAACTGGAACAAACAATAAGAGGATTCTAGTGCATCAAAAGCAGCCGTAAAGAGATGGAACATAAGATGTCCAAGAAAATGTCACAAGACTGAAGAAAGTATAAAAGAAGTCCTTTGTGAGTCCTAACGATGGTGCAGCAGCCCGGAGGTGTTATGAGAAACGTGAGGAAAGGGACATAGGATTCCCATGAATTCCAGGATGGAAACAAAGCCAGCAATAGCTAGTCCCAGCAAGGACTGGCTGTTGGCTCATGGATGTAGAAATGAAAAAGAAATTTTTATTAAGCAAAAATGTTTAGGGATTTATCCCATTCACGTTCTGCAAGACTACTGAGTCTTAATAATCTTCTGCAAGACTATTAGGACTATTAACAGGAAAGCATACTTTTCTTTTGCTTGTTTTATGTATTTCCTGCCCATCATCTGCAAGAAACTACAAGTGACATTTTTTTTTTTGCTTTATGCATATAAAAACACTTTAGCCAAAGGAAAAATGTGTACACAAACTTACACATTAAGAAAAATGCATACAGATATACATACCATAGTACTGAACATAATATATGCTCAATATAGCATAAGCAGCAGGCAAAACTGATCAGAAACTAAGTTATGAAAGTTAAACAAAAAATAACCACAATTAAGTATTACAGTTGAATTTTTTAAAAGTTTATTTGCATAATAAATAATGCTGTATTTAGTTCTTGTTTTGGGCGGAAAAAATGTCTGGTGAGCTATGGCTTCAAAAACAGCTAAAGTTTAAGTTCAGAAAATCAAATCATTACTGGAACAACGAAACTCCCTTTGTAAAATGATGTTTAATTTCTTCAGCAAAAACGGATGAAAGGCAGAGGAGTGGACATTGCTTCAAGAATTATGTGATACTGCTTCTTTTGAGTTTGTTTGGAATGTATCTGATTATCCAATTATGTTTGAATCCAATTATGTCCCTTTGAACTGTTGCATTTATGTCCTGATAAAACTTGTAGGATCAATTCATTCCTAATTCTGAGTATGCTCACTTCTAAGATAAAAAGAAACAATGTTTAGAAACAAATAAATGGTCAAAAATGTGAGACCTAACTATCCATTTTCAGCTGCCTGACTGAAGTATTAAAAGTCAGCATCCAATGCACACTTACATGGCAGTAAGATATGCTGAACACACTAGGACTTGCTTCCAAATTAAACAGTAATGGGATTACGCTTCATGACTTGTTTATTTTGCTATTCAACACTGTTCCATGGCAAATTTTTATCTGGCATTCTCTGGCAGCAGAACCATTTACCTGGGTCCAACTATTACAAATCAAGAAATGTGTGCAAAGTTTCCAAACAGCACCCGGAGACACACACACCGATAAGACTCCTACAAGATTGCCTCTTAAGTGCCACCTTAGAAAGTCATTATTTATAATAAAGCTTTTTATGACACTCAACTTCTAATTTATAAAGGGTTTATGATGTTTTGGCTGTACTCTCTCTTATGTAACACTACTATGGAAGATCTGCACAGGGCCCACATCATATATTTAAAGAAGATGTACGAAAACCAATGGGATCACACTTCAGTGCTCCATCACTGCTAACATCCCTCATGTACAGAAGCCACAGAAGAGGTTTACAGAAATACAGAATTCCTCCCTTCCCTGAAAGTAAGGGGTGGAGGTTGAAGATCTTGATTCATCCAGGACCACCATCACCTCCGTGGGAGAGATCTAGACACGTATGGGGTTAGAACACTGACATGTGCAAACTTTCCAAGGCCCACACTGAACACACAAGCAATGTACTGCCTCAAGGGCTGGATCCACAGCCCTGTCACACAATGCCTAATGCACGAAGGGGTTGAGCATATCCATTTCTTCCAAAGGCCAGTCGCAAAGTAAAATTGGGACATAAATGCTTTCTCTTAAACGTTTATAATTAAATTGAAGGCAGTGCCTTCTTCCACAGAGATAAACATTTCCATTTTCACAATGAAGTGCACTTATTTTGACTGAATGACAGTGAAACTGAAACACTTATACTTCTCTTACCAGCAGTCACTGGTGTAGGGAAAGAGCTGCAAAAAACACAGAGGGAATCATTAATGTCACACAGTCCCAACAAGTTTCTCCTTCTCACCTTATAATCTTAAATCAGCACTGCAGGCAAGGCAAATCATTTAAAATCATCTAGGTCTTGTTAGGAGCAATGCTATACTAGGAAACTGTTCTCTCTTTCTCTTCTTTCTACTGTTACTGTTAATGTAAATCTGACTTTCATTATGAATTAAATTAGCTGAGAAATTTTACAAAAGAAAAGGGCATGGTACTGCAAGTGGGAAACTGGTGTCAATAATTATTAGCATTTGCTAGGCCTGTTCTGATGAGTCCCCTCCTAGACCTTAGGCAAGTCAGTTAACATTTCCATTCAGTCAGAGGACTCACCACTACAGGCTTCAGTTGTAGCGATTAATTACTTAATGGTGGCTGAGCATTCTGGAGACGCAAGTGCCAGGCAGGTGGCAGGCATTATTAGTCAATGATGAAATGTTTTCTCTTTCACTCCCACAACTTTAAGTGCATGTGGAGCATTCATAAGTATAAGGCATTCTTCTTCTACTTAAACAAGTCAGACATTTAACAGCAGAGCACACAACCATTTCCTCATTCAAGAGGATGATGCTGGCTGAAAGCATTTTATGGAATTATCCATCCAAGAGTGGAGAAATCACCACATCACCCAGCTGGGCTTCAGCTGCCAGAAAAATGTGTAAACACATAGAGATATAGCTGTCACTACTGAGAAATAATCAGCTTTCTTAAAAGAACCCAGCAATGCACAGATATTTTTATTTTTGAATATGAAACTGTTGATATTATCTTAATGAAATTACATACACACACATACGGGGGGGCAGCTTTATCAACTGTTACCAGAAATGGAAATCCAGAGGCAGCAAAACTCTGAGTTCCACATACAGAAGACAAAAGTCTGAAAAGTACCCAACTGGATGTTACCAAGAGAGTTTTAACAGATATACCTGACATCCAAGACAGCAGGTCTCTTAGGATCTAAAACAAAATTACTCAAAATTGATAAGTGTGCTCAGGTAGGTGCTAATATTTCTGTGCATCCTCATGTTCTCTTTCTAGTTAAGCTCTGTCACCAATGAAAGCTTTTACTGCCAAAACAGACCAGTTAAATACTTGCCAAAACCATGCAGAATAGTGGCTAGTGTTGTACTTTTGGCTTGGGGGACACACATTATAGTTTTCATGAAACTCAATGGTGACTTTGGATTAGTCACTCTCTCTCAACCAGACTTACTTCACAAGGTTGTTGTGAGGAAAAAGAGGAGAGTCACATATATTCATCAGAGGAAAGAAAGGATAAAAATGAATCTGCTAAAAATCTTACAAATAAGCTCCATTTCTGAAGGGTTGAAGTCTTTCCCAGCATGGTGCCCTCTATGCATATGTGTTGACCTTCAGCTCCAACCATCCCTGTCCAGACTGGCTGGAGAGTTGTAACCCAAATATGAGAAGGGTTAAGTAATATTTGTTGAGAGGTTATACTGGTTCACTAAGGCATTAATACAACACACATGCGCATAGAACTTAAATCTCATTTCATACAATTATCCTTGTTTTCAAGAGAACAGATACTTAACAGGGGCTTTGGGAGATGCCCTTGGCTGGAGATGCCAAAGATTAGACCTCAGACCTTTGGTGCACAAATCATATGATCTTCCACTAAGCTAGGTACATCTTGCCCAAAACAGAAGCCTTATTTTAGTCAACATATACTCTCCTAATTGCAGGTCAGGAACAGAATACTGCTGCACTGCGCTGGACTGGAAAAAGTCCCACAGAATAAAGCAGTCATGTTATTCTACTCATATTTCAGAAACCAACAAATTAAAACAGGAAATATCTTTTCTATATCGACATCCTGGATTTTTGCCTTTATGCCTCAATAGATCTGGCTTTTCCAGAATGTTGCAGAGCTTGGATTGAAAACACTGCTTTCATTCATAACAAGAAAGGCATATTCAGCCCCCTCAGCTATTCCTCTTTTCTCCCTGCCATGATAAGGAAAAGGGAGTTCAAAATTATATGATGCAATGAAATAACTGAATCACATTAAAATAGTTTTGCCCATTAGTAACCACATCTGACATTTACTGTTATATTGCAAGGCTTTGAGGACACAACCCATTTGTGGTTACTTTCTATGGGCTAAGTCCAATGTTAGTCTTACCCACAGAGGACCCACTGGAATCAAAAGGACTTAAGTTAGTTGTGACTAAATCTCATTCCTTTCATCCAGTCTACCTTAAGAATCACTAACACTGGATTTAGTCCTATATTTCACTGTTAAGTTAGAAGCCCATGAGAGATCAACAGCTGGTGGACTGCTCTACTTTTAGACTGCAATTGCAGAGTTCATGATCAAAAGTTTCTCCATTCATGAAAAATCTTTGTTAGAGAGATCCCTTCTTCCCCTAACCTACCCTTCAATATGTAAAAATATATATGTTTTACTAGAGCAAAAGCCTGGAATCACCCACCTTTACAAACCAGCTACTATCTACCATCCAGTAGGTCAGGGTGGGCAATGTGCAGCCCCTCTATTGTGTTCTGTTACCCTCACAACCCTCAATCAGCAAAACTGTCAGTGTGCTGACAAATTTTGGTCGCCCAACGGTAACTTTAAAAGCTGAATTTTTTTTTTCTTTAAGAGAGAGGCATGCCGGGAAAAGGCATCCTGCTCTGAAGCAGTCTTACACATATGGAAGCACATTTGATTTAAAACAAGGCACATTTCCCCATACATCTTTTTCTGGGGAAAAAATTCAGCTTCTTAAAGTCCCCACACTGCTGAAACTTCAAAATGCAACAGCAGCAGCAAGGGATAGCCATCAGTGGGTTGATTACCCATGCTTGGTATAAATAGTTGATACTGGGCACAAGTGGAGGAGAAATCCAAATTAGCCTAAGGATAATTTTCAAATTATTTAAGACTAATGAATATATTACCACTGGAGTATAGGAGCCATTTCTATGTGCTCCAGTTCTATGTCACATTACATGGAAAAATAAAATTGATCAAATTATGTGATGACGTGTTCGACAGCATGGGAAGAAGCCACAATATTCAGAGTGACCATTCAAAGATGCAAACTGAAATGGCATGGAACTGTACTGTTCTGAAGTAGTTCCAGCACTGCGAAGGTAATGCGATAAAGCAGATCTCATCCTACGTGCAGAGAAACTTGAGCTTAGAAAGGGGCTTACAGGCCACTGAGACCAAGCCTCTGTCCAAGCAGAAATTCCAGAGTCAATGCAGCTACAGTAGCATCCCACCCAACTATCCTTGATAACTGGCTTCATTGTTAAACTGCCCTTACCCCAAGAAGCTCAAGTGGTCAAAGTATTGTCTTCTTCATACCCACACTTGCAACCAGAGTTTAGACAGGCCAGGTGAACCAGCTATCAATTACAATCCCTGATTTCCTTTGAAAGGTAGTCCAACTACTTAGAAAAGATCCAAACCTGAAGGAAGGAATTGCTTGTTGTTTTCTAATATATGCAACAGGCCCTTGAATGAATGCAGAAAGAATGTGTTGCTGTGTTCCTACAAAAACTGAGACCAAGCCCACTGTATTTATGCTCTGTTGTGCTTTTACTGCTCACCTTCACAGCACAACAAAACAGACATAAGAGGAGAGAACTTGGCTTCTCTCACTCTGCCTTCCATCATCTACATTATTCTCCCTTTGAGAACAAATATTCAGCAAAGCCTTAGCAAGCTGGGCCATTTATACCATTCTGTTACAGAGTAAGAAGAAACACAGTCCGTAGCAGTAGCAAATACTTCATAAAATGGTTGTACAGCTCCTCAGAATCTATTCTGGTAGATCTCCCCAGTCCTCCAAAATGACCAAAATAGCATCTGTTTTCTTATGAAAGAAAGAAGAAAAAGAATAAACAGAGGCAAGACACAAATGAAGGAAACAGTAAATAGTGCAGAATGAATCATCAGTACCAGCTAACCACACTATCCAGTTTAGAAAGAGGTAATTATAGCATAATGCAAAAAATTAAATATTCTACAATCAGCCCTTGACTTTTTTTCATGCTACCTTGCATTTCTGGATTTGCTTGTTTTGCATTAGCCTACATAAAAAGATATGGATAGCCTATCATTTGGATTTGTGAGGCACTGTTAAATGATTTGAGATTAAACAGACTTATGAACTTTGTGACAGTTTTAAAGGAGCTGTAAAAAGTGTACAGAACGACAACAAAAAATACTGGTAATTCTCTCATTAAAAAAAGTTCCAATATTTGGAGCTTTTTAGCTTAGCAAAGGTGCAGGTTGGAAGCAGCAAGGAGGCACAGGACAGAGATGTACAGAATGAGGCATGTCATATAGAAATCAAGTAGACACACGCACGCACGCACGCACGCACGCACGTATTTAGGTTTAGAAGCTGGAGTCATTCAATAAAACTGACTGGCAGAAAATTCAGGTCAGACAATGGAAAATACTTCTTTTCTTCTTGGACAGATAACAAACAGTTTACGAAGCATAATTTATGGTGATAGGCACCAAATTAGATGACTTAAAGGAGAAATAGGCAATTTCATAGAAGACAAGGCTACTCGCGGTCATAAGGGCTGTATGCTACCTCCAGGATTAAAAACAGCGGGCCTCTGACTATTAGTTGCTGGGTAAACTTGAGCAGAAAATGATTAGTCCTTCTTAAAGGCTTCTCATACACCTTTGGTTAGCTGCTGTTGGATGCTGGACTAAATGGATCTTTTGCCTCATCCAACAGGCCTCTTATATTTTTTGTCATTTTAATTACTACCCTATATGAAACATTTTAATATTCTTTTCATTTTATTTGCAAGCTGACTCTCTCTAGCCACATAAGTAGGGGAGATTTCATTAACCCAGGGAAATCAAGAGGACTAAGGACTGTTCCTTTGTGCCATTTTTCTGTCTTTGGTATATTAGCTCTCAAAATCAACTGAAGTGTTTTTGAAATATTTCATTATGGTTGAATCATTTCTGCTCTAACTTTGTATCTCAACTATTCTGACCAAGGTAATCCAAAGCAGCAGTTGATATCACAATGTTATCTCTACCACCATACATACAATAAAAACGAGACACAGACTTCTTTCATCTGTTTGTTCTTGAAAGAAGAATCACATTATCATGTACTATCATATGCTTCTCACCTGGGGCAATGGTCAAAAAGGTACTTTTAAATCCAAACTCAGTTCTGCTATTTAATTTTCATGCCTGATTAAAAAATAGTAAAGCAACTATAATGAGGCCATGTGAAATAACATATGCCTTCAGGACAATGGTTTAAAATGCCATAAGATCGAAACTAAAAGATCTGGCAGCTCTAGCTGTGCCATCAGTAATCTGGAATGAATGCCTTCATTTCTCAAGAAGGTTATTGCTACGAGGCAGTTCTTCTGGTCTCACACAGAAGACTTGCTGAAGCTGCATTTCCACGAGAAACAGCTGATGGTTCTAACACCAAACATTGCACCACACCTCTCTGCTCTGTTAATGCATCCATGTCCAAAATATTGCACCATTTGTGTCAAGAAAATAAGTAAAGTTTCTTACTTCTACTAAGAAATGGTGCCAGGCTAGATGTAGGTCAACAACTGTATCAGATATCCGAGAAGCAGTAACATTTAATAGCACTGTTTAGCGTTTATACAATTCATGGCAAGTGTTCAAAATACTTACTTGACTTCTTTCAGTAACTGTTATAATAACCCTGTGTAGAGATTATTTCAATCATGTCCCAAAGAGGCTTCAGAAACAATCACAGCATGATTGCATGGCAGAAGGGAGTTGGACTGGATGGCCTCTGGGGTCTCTTCCAACTCTACATTTCTATGATTCTATGATTCTAAAAAGATGCAAATGACTGTATCACATATGTAGGCAGCTTGTGGCTTTCCAGGCACTGCCAAACTGCAGCTCCCAGCATGCCTCCCAATAGGCTTTGCCAGCCAGGTCTGATAGGAGCTCAAGAACTCCTATGAACATGTAGAGAGCCACAAACAGGCAGCATCTTATATTTCAAAGACTCTTAGTTTACATATTTGTGAAGGTCTGCTGTAAATCGTTATGTTGCAGATGGAGAACCAAATCTGAGAGAACAGTGGCTAGTCCAAAATGATCTGCTGAGTTCTTAGCCAAGGTGAGACTGGAACCAAAGAATTCATGCTCACACTATAAACTGTAACAGTTCATGACTAATACAGAGACTCAGGAGAAAAGATGGCAGTCCTCCACTCCATAAAAAAGTCTGGAAGAAGAGAATGTACATAGAGAAAAACCCAGAATTTAACAGGGAGAAGGAACATCCATAGGATATCTTCACATCAGTGTAATAAATATTTTTAAATGTGATTTTGTATGACAGCGAATGCTTCTGTAGTAGCATATTTTTACCTGAGCCTGGTAAATTACCAAGTAAGAACAGCAATTTATTTATTACTGTGATTTTGGGGTGGTAATTCTACTTGAAATACCACAGCTTTTCAAATTTGTTGCAAAGTTTATTATTAAACAAGGTGATATTCAAAGTCTATATTTTACCACCCAATCAGCAACAATTAATTCCAAGTTATTAAAAGTAACACATTCATGAACAGAATGTATTGGAAGAGTGACAGAGGCAAATACTCTTATCACTAGTACTCAGAAAATTCATACCCAAGTTGCATATTCAATAAGCAAAAGAAGCAAAAAAAAAAAAAATTGAAGTCAGAACTGGCAACAAAAAACTGGATCCAAGCTTAATTTTGTTGACTTTCAGATTTGTGTCAATTTTCTTGTTCAGTAAGAAAAACATTTTCAGTAAGAAGTGGAGCAAATCATACACACCAAGAATGTTTTTCCTCAAGAATAATGACAGATGAGAGAACCTTGCAAAGCCTGAAATCCAAGGAAGTACAGTTCTTATGTCAGCCCAAAGGGTTCACATCAGGGAAGCTCCTAAGATATGAAGTTCTTGAGCCTGTCAAAGCAAGTTCAGGAAGCTTCTTGGCTCAACTGAAATAAGGCCTGGGAAGAATCCTTTACTTTCTCTTAAGTCTAAAGTATCCCTTAGGCTATGGGATTGGTAACAGCCCTACAGAAAAGATACATGGGTGAGGGAACTATTAGCCAGTGAATATAAAAAGTACTCCACCCATCATTTGGCTCAGTTTAGTCAAGATGCCTTTCTGAACTTTGTCAAACAAGATCAGAGGCCGCACAGCTCCTTTGTTTTCAAAGCTTAGGAGGCTCCATCAGGATCAGCAGAGAACAGTAGGGTTCCTACAGGCACTGGACTGGCCAACACGAGAAACAGGACATTAGACTAAAAACATTGAAGTAAACTGAGCCTCTCAGCCATCCCACCATTGCAGACGGGATGAACATGTAAACTGAATTCTGGGAACTATAGACCAATAAAGAAATTTTCCGAGCTCCAACTGCAAGTTTATGGTCCATTATGCTGAGCTAAAGTTCAGCATGACATTAGAATATGGTCAAAAGTCTACACAGTACATCCCAAATTTCTCTTTCTCTCCCACTCCACTCAGTAGACAGGTCTCAAGCACTCAAAGACTCTTAGTTTCCCCAATACTGAGCATCATTTCAATAAACTTCATCAAAAGACTGCCATTTATGGCCCAGTCTTTCATAACACATGATTTTATTCTTAACCAAACTTGTTACAGAAAGATGAAGCCATCCAATAACTAAAACAGCACAGTTCTACATCAGGTTCTCATATTTTAGTTAGCAAGCTTTCATGCTGAGGTAAATGAAAATACCTGAAGTTATCTGAATCAAGATAGCTCACTGGGTACAATTTGTTTTAACTACATGTAAACACACCCAAAGAATCCCTAATTCTACAGGAGCCCAAAGGCCATAAAGCACAGGATACCTGCCATGCAAAGTGCATTGTAATTACAGCACTCCATGCTGGAGCCACCTTTAATAGCCACACCTTTTTTCTTAAAAGCTGGGAAAAATAATTACTCATGATACATACTCATGATGATATTTACCATACACTGTGAGATCAGAAGCATAAAGACAGAGCTACTGTTAAATCAGAGACACAGTGCTTAGTTTCAAAAATATGAAAGAATGTATTCACATATCTACTGCCCTGACCATTGTCTGTAAAAAGTCACTCTCCTACCTCTAGTCTGGTTTCTTTTGTCCTCTTCAGAACTTCTTTACAAATACAAGGCATTGAACGTCTAAGCAACCTGCTCGCTGGACACAAGACTGTTCAGTACAATGCCTGCTACAGAGAGGCCAATACAGGCCACTTCCGCACTAGACTGTTACAATGACATGATTCCACTTTCAACATCCTATGGAATCGTGGGATTTTCAGCTTAGGGAAGGGCCTCAAAGGATTCCATAGGATGTTGAAAGTGGAATAATAGCACTGTAACAGTCTAGTATGGAAATAGCCAAAGTCAAGATATCCCAATCATTCAAGGTTCACAAGGTCTTCTACACGCACAAACAATGTTGATTTGCCATATGGTCACTATAAAGGCACACAAAGAATTTGCTGAGGAGCTTTATATATTTTTATTTCAATTAAAATGTCTAAGTAACTACTATGACTTCTACATAGGCTACTGCAATGCACAAGGCATGTAAAGAATACAACATCAGCACAGAACTCTGAACATTGGGCAACACAAAAATCTCCTCAGAACACAACCCCATCAAGGTTTTAATCACAGCAAATTGCTAGTGCTGCTTTTATAACTAGTAGAACATCAAAAAGTTTAAATTCATATTATATTAATTCTCCTCAACTATAAGTGTGGGGTATGCTCATATCTGCAAAGATACATCCAATCATAACTTCTCAATTCAGACTTCACAACTGTTTAAACAAATACTTTCCCTCAGTTGAGCATATTCTGAGACATTCAACTGGTCCTTCAATTTCTGTTGCCTGACAGTCACTCTACACTAAGCTCAAAAAGAGTGCTTCTGCATGGTTCTTTTTGTACTCCAAAAGTGTAGCCTGTTCAGAGCAAACACTAATGCCTTCATTCACAACACTGAAATACGAATATAGTGAAAGGTCAGCACCATTTACCACAAGTAGGCGGCACAGAAAACTAGTGCCTGAAGCTCCAAGTTGCCTTGTGAGCATCACTATGGAGGCTGATTCAGTACTGAGTCAGAATGAACACTGCTACCTATTGAAACAACTATTCTATTCTATTGTTCCTTGGAGAGATACTATTGATACTATTGACTACAGAGAGCCCACAAACAGTGTACTCAATCCATGGTTTCAGGGTGTGATTCTAACAACATGAATGTGACTCACTGGACTATAACAGATGAGCAGTACATTATATCACAGCTCCACTGACTGAACATGTGAGAAAATAAAAGAACAGAAAGCAGCCAGTATTAGTACTCAACAATCTCAGGTGGATGAGCAAGAAACCAGCAAGCAAGTCTATATAGAGCTGGTAAACTCAGCAAGCAAACTGCATTAACTATAAGGGCTAGATTCTGGACTGCTTCAAGAACATTTCTCTCTGTTGTGTTCCTAAAATCAAATAGAGACTTTTTTTTTCTTCAAGACACAGTCCAGAATACCACACGCAGATTTTAACCCTACCTAAATCTCATTAACTACAGGAGGAGTTGGGTACAAAACTATGCAGCTGAGCAAATCTATACAGAAAATCATACTCCAAGCCAACTAATGTTGTTAAGTACAAGTAAGACATTTCCCCAAGAACACCAGCGGGCAACTTCTGGCCTCTTTAGGTTAGTGTACAGGTTTTGAAACCATAAGATCTTGCAAGATGAAATTAAAAGTGTTATCCTGTCCAACATTCTGGTGAATCCTGGCAGTCAAATACTAGCTTGATATCAACAAGACCCTGACATTAATTACTCCAAAGATCAGCCACTATGTCCCAACTTCACACGACTGACAGTTTAATATGGCAAAGCAGGCCCAACTGTGCACCATGTTTACATGTGTGAGTAAAACCCACAGATTATTTGATAAATGTGAATTAACCCAGGCTGAATATGAACTAAATTGGTGGTGGCACTACAAGAAGACAAAATGGTGGGTACTACCAGTCTAGTCTGGAAATCCAAACAGTTTTACACCAAATGTAAGCATATGCCTTAAAGGAGGGTTCCCAGAAACAGAGACATCTCTGTGGACTGATAAAATTTAAGGCATTAATCCAAGAGTGACATGTGTAGCTTTACAACTTTGCACAATATTCTAGTTAAATGCTGTTTTGCATAACATTTTAAGTAAGATACATGGTTCAACAGTGCCAGGTTTCCTTCTTACTGATTAGTTGTCTAACCTCTCAAATACTGATCAGGATCTGATCTTTTTCCACACTTCATTACTATAAGGAAATCAGGCTTTGGGATTTACTAGTTAATAGAATTTTATTTCCTCATTTTTCTGTACAAAGGCAGTGAATCACACCGCCCACAATCAAGTGAGGTCTCTGTAAGCTACAGAGAACTAAGTACAAACACATGCCTAAGTTCCAACGAAAAATCCATTCAAAATGCCCTTAGTTGCTGAGGGTTTTTTGTGACACAAACAAATACTCCCACTCATTCCCACATAGAGCTATCTCACAGCAGAACTGTGCCAGATTTCAGAGTCCAAATATACACCTTAAATTTCTCTGACAAGGGACTGTGCAGGATTGTGAATATATACATGCACTACATGCCTCATATGCTGGCACATCTTAAAGGGTTGTTGCAAAGATTACCAGAACAACCAACATGAAACATTGAGAAAACATAACCAGCATCATATAAATGCAAATTATTATGACGATACAATCTTGAAAGTACCTTTTATTTCAACACAGATAATACAGACCTGTTTCTGTACCTCTGGCCTCTGTGGGACTGTAAAAGCATAGATCCTCATATCCAAACCTGTGGATGTTGAAAAGAGGAAGAATGCAACATAAAGTAATCCAAAAAGTTGGGTCGGTGGCTGGGGAAATTCCACAAGAATTTGTTTATTTACTACTATGCCACTCTTCATTATCTAAATTCCAAGATGGTTCACAATGGTATAAACACCATGTCAAAGAATGCAATATTATACAATAAAACAACAGAACAGAAGCAACAGATAAAACAACTCACACAATATTAAAACACATCACAGACAGAAGTCAGGGCCAAAACAAGGCTTAAAGTCAGACTAGAATGGACTTAGTTCAATAGTGGGGAATCTCTGAGCCATCAGGCATCTGAAAGTCCCCCTCCTCGTCCCATGATCTGTCAACATGACTCAGTGTCCCAAATTCCATCAGAATAACAACACAGAACACACAGGAAAAACAGCTGGCAATACAGGAAAGCATCAGTGTTGTCTTGCATTGCCAGTCCTCCTTATTTTGTCTCTGTGTGCTCAAAAGGGGTCATGGCTATGCTGGTTGGGGATAATGGGAGTTTGTCTAGTAGACAAAAAAAAAGGGAGGGAAGGGGAGCAAGAAAAAAGAAAAATGGCAGCATATGGATATTAATCCAGTTCTTCGGGTTCAGTACCAAGTGGTACTAAGCAAGTATAAAGCATATTTATACAGTTGTGGGAATAGGACAGAATGTAATAGAAAGATGCAAATCATGACCCTTGCTCTAATTTTCAAAGGGCTGTGTATGGTGGTCTTTCAGCTCTTTACACCAACAAGTTAATGTTGATGTATGAAAGCAATAAATCTCCTTACCAAAAGTCTCTTTACCAGGGTTCAAAACTCTGAGAAGATTTCGTTTTTATATGTGCCTTGGTGAGGACTCTTGTATTAATATCTGGAATGTGCCGGGAAGCCATTGTCTTTGTTAGTACCTCCACTAATGGATTAGAATTTGTGAATATAATTCTGTTCAGTAGTTTTTCTTTCTAGTCTTCCTTTGTAATTTCCTTATTCAAGGACTACAACCTACAAATCTCTTACTATGTGTCCAGGAAGGATGAAATGTTCTGGAACCTTTTTTTTTTTTTTTGGTACTGTCATTTCTAGTTATAGATTTGTTGCCATTAAACTCTTGAGTAGAGACTGTCCTGTTTATCCAATGTAGAGTGTAGAAGAGCATTGGTGGCACATATGGTGCATATCGCATTGGAAGAAGAGCAAGTCTGACGTTGTGAGTGATGTTATTGGTCCTTGCAATATTGCTCCCAGAGTAGATGTGGGGACAGAGTTGCCCTCTGGGTTTTTGACAGGGTCTTATCCTTGTTCTACCATCCATTTTATATATCCTGATATAAGAGAGTAGTGGCTTAGGATCTGGAGGCTGTTTGTAGGCCAATCAAGGTCTGCCTCTCAGAGTTTGTAAGAAGGCTGTAGTGTTCTCCAAAACTGATTGTAGCTTGTTGATGACTTACTTGAATGGTCTCAGCTGGGGACTATAGATGGCCTCTAGGGGTGTTCTTATTTTGTGTTTTTCGTCTGTCTTCTAGTAACAGTTTCTGGGTATTAATTTTGCCTCATCAATTTATATCTTCAACTCTTTAGGTGGGTGTTGAAGTCTGAGAAACGCCTGCAGTAAATCCAAAAGTTCTAAGTCTCTGTCTCATGGGCCTGAACAGGCAGTTGTATCAGAGGGCTTGGTTGTAAACAACAGATTTTGTAGTGTGTGCTGGGTGGAAACTGGAGGCATGTAAGTATGTCTGGCAGTCAGTGGCTTTCATTAGGGCACGGTGCTTAGAAATGCACTGTGCACTAGGCACAGTGGTGTCAGGAAAGTGAAGCTGAAATAGACATTTTCAATTTTATGCCCATTTCAGAACAAACAAAATATATCAATATAATTTATGGGCAGGAACATTTGAGCATAAACAAAAACACATTGGTGTAATTTATAGATAGGAACTATGGGAGTGGCCCAATACATTATTTTTGAGAACATCAAGAGTCAGGAAAGATACAAGATAAACTGTCCTAAATTAGCTCAGCTTTGGCCCCCTTGAATAGCCACCAGATCATATCACTCCACCTTCCAGTCTAGTTAAGGTCAAACTATATTTACTTTATTATTTTGTGACGGCAGGAAGAGGTGGAATCTTCAAATGGAAAGCATTTCTGATTTGAGGTTTACAGACTGGCGTTTACTCATCCTGTGACAAGATTACAAAGCAATAAATAAAAATAAATCACTGGACATTGTGTTTTGTGTTCCTAGAGATAAACAACAACAGAACATAGGAAGTCTACAAATAGAAGAATATTTGTAGGCTGTAAACAGGATTATATTTTTAATACCAAGCACAGTATTTCTATTGTCACCTAAAACAGGTATTAAAGGAAAGCTATGCAAAGCCTTTTATAAGACAGTTTATATCAGCTTTCCCAGAACAATGACCTATTGTTTGAACTATTGACCAGTGGCTCCCAAGTTTGGTGGGAGGATCAAGAAAGTATGGCATATAAGTTTCCCTAAAAGGGGTTCTTGCCCCAAAATATGTAGGTACAGAGAGAGCATTCAGATAGGCACTTAATTCAAATTAATCAAGAACCCCATTGTTGGGATTAGCCAGACTTAGATACTTCTGAGCTTAGCAGATCAATGGGCATCTTTCTACAATACTGAAAAAGTTCCTCGAAGTGGACAGCCATTTGAAAGCCATTAATCCAAATACACTTGAGGACATTGTTATATGTCTCCTGTTTAAAGTCCATGCACAGATATCAAGTCCCAGATGCACTTAGGTAAATTGCCATGGATCTGCATAACATGATTATGTATTTCTTTAAAAAGTCATAAACTACTTTGGTCAAATTCTGATTCAAAGCTTTTGCTGAGGTCAAGGCCTTGCTGCTCTATATCTAGGGGAAGAGAAAGCATATGGAAGAACTGAATGAACCCACTATGGGGCGTTTTATAATGTACTGGCTCCAGTACTTTATCCAGGTTCAAATCCCTACTAAGCCATGGATCTCACTACAGCTGAAATCCTAAGACTGGATCTTACTAACACTGAAACAGAAATAAGTTCCATTAAAGTAAATGGGACTCATATTAGGAATGCACCATTACTGTTCACCAATAAGTCAATGGCTAGCCAGCTTTACAGAATTCTTGCTTTCCTACTTTGCAGGATTCATACATGAATAAACAACCACATACAAAAAAGTATTTCTCTTTTGGAAGTTGCATTACATAACTGATTTTTAAAAAGCATAATTCAATCAGCAACAAAAGCAAGCAAGACCCACTACTCCTTGCCCTCACAATAGTGAAAAAGAAACAACTAATTTTTTTAAGTAGCAAGTCCATACATTTCACTCCACAAAAGGCCCATGTAATTAGCAAATAGAAAACAATGACAAAAATGCAAGCAGGTGGGAGCTTGCTCAAACAAGAATGTTTCACAAGCTGGAATTAAAATAAAATTGCAACTCTCTGGGCAGCAAGTACTCCTAATACAGCCTCAGTAACACCAAGGCAAAGTCCCCAACACAAATCTTGACTTACCTATTTTGCTATCTAAAGTGCCATTTTGTCTCCGTTAATAATGTGTCCACTGTTCCTGTTTAATTCCAGAAATTCCCCATCAGTGTACTGTGTAAGTCACCAACGGAAGATAAACATTAAAGGAAGCATAAGCTACTAGTGCTTTTTGCTTAGTCTTTGTAATTAGTCATTTGACTGACACCCAATACTTTTGTTTAAATTAAATAATCTGACCTGAAAATCCAGGAGGAGGTGTTACCTTAATTAACCATTATTGTGAATAGCTGTATCAGAAAAAAAGAGAGGATTAAAACCAGTTGATAAAAAGGTTTAGCCAGAAAGTAATCTTTGTACATCCAGAGAGTTTCCATCTCTTCTCTTGCAACTCCAATTATCTCATAATCTAGATCAGCTCCCCAACTTGGTATGCTACAATGTCAGGAGCTATAGCTCCCCACACCAAGGAGAACTGTAGCTGAATACATCTGGAAGGACAGCAGTCTAGAGTAGCTAGATAACTTTGACAAGTGTGTCTGTGTGCAGCTTCTTCTCAGTTTTCCTTGAAAACTGCAGCAACTGTAAATTTTTTCAAGTGGTCACTCATGAAATACATAACTGCACATACTTCCCAAACATCCACTGAATATACTATTACTCCCACATCCCTTTCACTTCCTTTCTGCCTTCTCTCCCTACGTTTAACCTCCATCTTATCTATGCATAATACCACCTAAAACAATACTGAAATACTATATTACTTTTATAACCAACCTTTTGAAACATAGGGCCCATCTTTAATCCTGAACTATCAAATGAGACCCAATTCTATTTTTTTAAACCTTTCGTCTCATGTTCTACAGATGCAAAAGAGAAGTGGGCTCTTATATATAATTGTTGTATTGAAGGAATTTGGGCAGGTTCAGCTTTGTTCAGTTCCCAAAATATCTTCTTTTGCATAAAGAAGAAAGTTGTCCTGCTTCAGATCTAGTCTCCCTGTTCCCTCTTTCTCTTCCCCTCAAAAAAGAAATCACAAAGAAAGCAGTAGCAGCTTTATCGTTACCCATCTTATCACTGAGCAAAGACTTATGAGGTAATTTTCACTCAGGCTAGAAAACCTATTCAGTTCCTTAGAGGAAGAAGAGTAACATAAAAGTTGAGGACAGGTACTTGCTGTTGTTACTATTATTACACTTATTTATATCCTGCCTTTCTCCCAAAATTGGGACTCAAACCAGCTTATAATTTAAAAGAACAGTACAACTGAAAACATATAAACAGTGAACATTAAAACAGAAGTCAACTACTTACAGTATTAACACAATGCTAATTATCAACAATTAATAACAATGTGTCACAAACACATTCAGGACCATTGTAACACACTAAAACACAAACACATATCAAAGATATGCTCTTGAGATCTTCAATATATCAAGACACATTAACTCCTCTCCTTAGCAGAAACCTTAACAGATTTGTACTGATTCAAATATTCAGTGTAAATATTGACATCAAATCAAAACATTGGTTTAACATTTATTCTTTTTCCTTTAAAATGGACTAGATTCCCTTTAAACCAGGACACAGAAGTTCTCCAAGTAACACGCGTACACATTAAGCATAGAAAGAATAAGAAGACCAAGTTCTGGATACATTTATATGGATAAATATAAATGGGTGCAAGCATACCTCTTGACACAAGACACACAATCACATGGGCTTGCCTATCTATCTGTCTATCTATGAAAAGTTTGCATGGAATCACTGTTTCACAGAGATATTTCAACCACTACAATCTGGTATACCATCAAAATACCATCTCATGATGTGAATGCACCTTTTAAAAAGTAAAATGAGAGTTAAGTGTTTAGAAGAAATGTATACATAATGCACATAAATTTATGAGACTGGCTGAAGTACAACATGAAAGTCACTGGGGTTTGCTGCTGCGTGATGAGTGAAGCTGCCATTGCACAGAGGGCGAATATGAAAAACGGAAAAAAGGGAAGACAGCAAAAGACGATAGAACAGTTGAAGTCAGAGTTTTACTTCCAGAAGAAGCTCTTCTCAAGAATAAAAACTTCAAGTGCTCCCAAGGGCAGTTTCTCTGTTATTAAAATAAAAGCCTACCTCACTTTGGCTGCTATCCACAAACTGCTCACTCTGAAGAGTCTTGCAATAATCCCACAGACTTCAAATAGACTGGCTTGGAGAGAGCAGTTAGTCGATGGCAGCCAAAAACAACCCTGTGTTATTGTAGTTATTTTGGAATATTTACCCTGCACTCTAAGGCAAGCTAAAGGAATCAAATAAATTTTTATTTATTCTAACAGATAAACACTCACCAAAAATAAATGCCTCCAACAAAGGTAGAGAGAGAACTATTCAGAGGCTCACATCTATGGAACACATCTTATGCTCATCAAGAAACTTATTATTAATTTTCCATGATGTTGCCAGAAAGAGAGCAGGTCCTATTTCTACATTCAGCAAGGCAAAACGAATCCCTATGTACATTACATTCTATACTATTAGGCAATGAGGCTTGTGAGGCAAAGTAGGAACCACCAGAAGGAGGACATGGAACAAATAGAGAGACCTTCTCTCTCTCTCTCTCTCACACACACACACACATACACACACACACACACACTTAACAGCTATCCCAAAAGGAATATCATGCATTTTAAGTCTTACTTTGACAAGATTCACTTTTTGCATATTATCATGTCTTATACTAGTTATGTACAGATAAAACTAACACACAGCTTATTTTCATAAAGGCTGAGTGGTCTGTCTACTCTCTCCACCATCATCTCTCCGTACAAACAAGAGGGAGAATTCCATTCACATAGGCCTTGTTCAAGAATACCTGACCTTTATTTTGTATGTATATCACAAAAAAAGATGCATAGATTAAAAGGTGTGTGGTTATATTATACAAGCATTACTTTTTATCTCTACATAAACATGAATCATCATATTGTTTAGGAAAAGGTCAGCCTAAGATCAGGGTGGGGAGGGGGGGGAGACCCAGATTCAACTAGTCAAGGACAATCCCTTGGCCCAGCCTACCTCGCAGTGTTGTTACAAGGGAAGTGAGTCACCTTCACATATTTCAGCTTTTTGGAGAAACAGTGGGATGAAATAAATACCTAAGCCCACCACCTGAATGCCTTAAAACTTACACAATATTGCTGTCTAGGGTTTCAAAATGACCGCATTTTTTTCTGTGCTAATTATTTACCACAGTCTGATACTGAGTTCTTGAAAACCTGAAAGTTTGCACATTTTGTGAATTTATACTAGCATATAGTAAATACACTGCCCATCAGCAAATCTCAGGCTTTGATTAAGGATCATTATGGCCTCTTTCTTATTCAAAAATTTCTTTGTTAGAATAACATTTTCTTTTGTTAAGTGTTGTTTGATTGTATTCCACCCTTAAAAGAAGGAAGACAGGAAAATTCTAATGCACATATAAGCAGTGAGAATCTTACCCCTGCCCTGTAGGAAGTCATATGCTCAGTGGCAGAGCACATGGATCAACTCCACAAGATCACAGGTTCACTCCTCCCTTTTTTTTTTCTTTTCTTAACAACTTCACCTCATTAACAAACTGCCAAAATAGGACTCAAAATTTACAGGAGTTCAAAACTGTGCCTGACACAAACTGTGACTTGCAAGCTGGAAGAAAAGCTGGTGCACTGAAAAGTTATTTACAAATAATAAGCCAAAGTAGCTCCTTCAAAGACCAAATGGGCTGAATGATTCCTGTAAAGCAAAGTCTTCAGCCTATACTGTGTTCTATAAGGTTTTGCTCAAGATGTTGTAAAACAGTTCACAGCACTTCTAGCCAATGGCATTACCCTAAACTTCTTTAAGCCACCAGTAATACTTATAAACAGGGGAAGGAATGGGGGCAAGGTAATGTTAAATCTCTTCACACTGCTCTGCCTTGATCAACATATACCAGAATTGCTTCCCAGTCTGTTGTCTCTGATCTTCTGTTTGCCCTTGGAAGCTGTAGGCTAGAGTCATTTGTGCCCAGACATTTCTGCTTGCACAAGCATCAGCTAATAGCATGTATCTGCTAGGGATGGAGAGTCTAAAACATTTTTAAAAAATAGTCAAAAACTCATGTTTTTCAGATATCAAGAAAAACTCATGTTTTTCAGATATTAAGAAAACTCATAGGTTTCTTCAGATAGAAGAAAACTATGCTGGCATGGTTCAGGACTAATTCCATGCAAAATTTACACGGGGATGCTTTGGGCTGAAGAAGTATTTTCCGTGCAAAAAACTGTTGTTTCTTGAACACAAAATGCTGTTTTCTACACAAAACAACTATGTGAGAATTTTGTGCACACTCAAACTTCCAACAGCCTTTGAAAACTTGCTTCATTTGAGAAGACAATTAATGAAGAATTAAATCCCTACTATCTGCACACTATTCTTACAAGTCACCACAAGCCAAGAATTCTAATTACTGAGAGCTCATGAAGCATGGCAAGAAAAGACTAAACAGAGAACTATAAAAACTCATTCAAGTCTGATCCCTAGAATACATGGGCAATTAATTTCTCTCAATCTCAGATGTACATCTGCACTATGGAGATTAACACTGGCCTACCCTACAGGATGTTGTCAGAATAACTACAAAGTATCAGTATCACAGATTCCATTGATTCAGAAGTTGTTCTAAAACATATTTTTCATTAAATTTCTACCAGGAGGAAAAAGATTTGACTGGTATTTCTAGAATGCAGCTCCCACTAAAAACAATCAATAGCAGCTGCATTTAGATATCTTTCAGATAATAATGTCCAGTTCTTTCCCCACCACTTCCTAAATATGAGTAAACATCAAACAATCTGTGGAAATTCCATAGGTACCCAAGACATGGATCATAGTCATACAGATTTCATCTATCCCTGGTGTGAAGCATGCAGAAACTCCAAAGCACAAGTATCATTGTTAATTCAGTGAACCTTAATGATAAGCACCCATGCACCCACTTTATACGACTTTATTGTCACAGGAATTCCATTTACCCATTTCAGCAAATTGGAGTTGATGAGAAGCACCTTCTTAACTACCTGCTGCACACAGCCTCCACGCAAGGGACCAGAATGCTATTATATCCTGGAAGAATTTAGTTCTTCTCTCACTCCACCCTCAATAGGTTCTTGACAGCACAGGAATGTATGAGCAGAGAGGCAATTAAAATTTTGCGACCCAGTGGTTTTTCTGGACTGCTTGCAAGGATGTTTTATAAAGATGCAAGATTCCCACCCTTCACCCCTGCTTTTCAGGTAGTATACTTGCCAAAATGACAAATATAAGTATTTGTAAGCAGACTGGAGAGCAAAACAGGAGGGGACATGTGTTTTGATCATTTTTGTGTACTCACTGCCAAACGCACAATTAGAATCAGATTTTGGCACATCCAGTACAGGCTTTTGCACTGTCATGCAGTATTTTGGCTTACTGTAATTATGCTATTCATCAAAACAGAGAATTGTATCCATTATTGTCTACAAAGGAAAGTTTTTTAAAAGATATAACTGAACTGATGTTGCCCCCAGCTAGAACTGGCTTCCCAAAGGAGCTGAACTCCCCACAAATATATAAGGGCAACTAACTGCTCAAGCACATTTCCTTCTAGTTACAGGTCTACCTCACAAGCACTTTGACTTGCATGCAGGGTACGACAGCTTAAATCTGCATTTGATACCACAAGTGCTCAGTTGTCTTGAGACATACTCACAAGTGGGCTTACTATATGCTGCCCTCCCAAAGTAAGATAATGCAGCCATCTTTCTATTTCTACATCAGGCAAGCTGTTTTAAGCTCACAGTAAATCCCTTTCATTTCATCCAGTTTGCACTTTGAGGGAACAACTCAAAATTAGATAGGATGTACAAATTAAATACTACCAAGGATCACATGCTGGGAACTGTTCAGACAGGACTAATTCAATCAGCCTCCAGCAAAATTGGCTGGACTGCAAACTCCATGCCATGAAGGTCCAGCCTGACCTGAAACAACAGTTTATCAGGGACTGACAGTCTTTACCTGACAGGCAGTTGGAACATACTTTGCATACTAAAACTTTTAAGGGAAATTAAAATTGTTTGCAGCAGTATACTTTGCTGCCTCCTTATTCAGGACCAGAAAAGAAATACAGTACACCCACTTGCTGTCTATGTGGGAGTTCTGTTCCAGAAACTCCCATGTAAAACAAAAAATGCGAAGCATCATGTCTCATTATAGTCAACAGATGCAATATGTGCACGCCTGTGGCAGCACAGGTGCATGCCCGCCATGTCCATTGGCTATAATGGGACGCAATGCTTTGCATGACCTCACATTAATGCGTGTGGAGGTAGTGTGAGAGGAAGGACCACTGCACTCATGTATATCAGTATTTCTCAAGCTATCCATTTTGGAGGACCAGCAGTTTTTCCCCCTAACATGCCAGGGGACAATAGCATATTTGTGCCCGTTGGCTACAACTATTTTTGCTTTCCTCTCCGTAGACTAGCAACCAATGGTTCATGGCCCAGCACCAATCCCAGACAAGCAGCCTGAGTAGCACTCATGAATATTTTGCATGTTTTTCCAGGATAAGTTCTTTCTCACATACACACAAACTTTAAAATGTGTAACAAGACTGTAATGGACGTCATGTCCATTTTCAGAGGACCCACTATTCCACATGGCATGTCCCCCTTGGTGAACCTACCAGGCCCCACATTATTTTCAGAATTTGAGGTAGGGAGCACATGGGGCACAGCCGAACTCCAGGTGCCTCCAGGGTACAAACTGAGAGACAGGACTCTCTGTCCTCCTCACAAGACTTAGAAGTGGAAAGACAGTAAGGCAGAAATGGCACTCACAGCAGCTCCAGGGCCACTTTTTCAGCCCCAGGAGCCTCTAGACAGCACATAGACTATCAAAGAAAAAAATCCAAAATAAGAGGATTGGCTATTCTGGTGCTGGTTCTGAAAAATGAGTGCAGGAGAACCCTTTAAAATATTTAAGAAATGAATAGCTTCTCCAAGGTCACCTCATTTGGACTCAGAAAAAGGTCACTCTCCGGAGTCTGGAGAATCCATGGGCTACACACAGCCTTCGGTGGCCACCTGCAGCCTCAGGGACATGGTTTGATCACCCTTGGATTAAGAGAAACATTCCAGCAGTTTTACTATCATTCTGTTGTGGCTGGAAGGCCCTGTAAATATGGGGGCAATCTGTCCCTCCTGCCCATTAAATTGGTAAAGAAGCATGGAGTTGTTCTTTCTGAGGTACACTTCCAAGGCAACTCAAGTACCCTGAAAGGGAAGCATGAATACGGGAACAATCATTAACAGATTTGCTTCCACGGAGCCTTCACTTCAGACCAATCACAGCCAGAGAACAAAGACTTTAAATTATCTCTGTGGAACAAAGCTACGTAAAGCAGGAAGTTTATCAGGACCACCATGAAAAGAGAAACCAATTGTATTATCTCTTATCTTTGTAATAAGCTCAGACAAAATCAGATCAGGAGTGCAGCTGGTGCAAAGCCATTCCATAAGCACACACCTGCTGTTATTAAAGCAAAATCTAAACAAAAAAGATTAATTTTATCAACAAGTTAATCATAGAACATACATAACAAGGAAAAAGCAGAAAGGAAAAGATGTGGTAAGTCCTTTAATGAGAAATACTTTTTCTAGTTGCAGAAACTTTAGAGATGGAAAAATACTAATAAATAAGATTACAAGATTAAAAAATATTAAAGCAGCAGCACATTTCTGTATAGCTCTCTTTAGTATTTACGCTATCACATCCACAAGCATACCCTTTTATTTAAAGGATGTCCTTTGAAGGCTAACTCTTCACCCAACACATTTTCTTTGAATCTCTATTAAAGAGAAACCACATGCAATTTAAACTGTCTTTGAACTACACTGCCTGCCCTCTGTGCCAGAAAATTAGATGCATGTCAACATTTTCAGAGCAAATTGATGGCTGTTTCCATATCCCAAAAAACAGCCACCTTCCCCCAACAGCCCAAGAGGTGACCCAAAGGAACATGCTATCATTCCCAGTTCCCTAACAGTGGCTGTCATGGCTCCCTGAAGCCAGAAATTGGGCAGTGTGGCTTTCTGGGTGTTACTTCTGATCACTAATTGGACTGTCAGGGGGTTGGCTATTCCACACAACAAACACTAGTATAATGCCACAACACTGGTGAATGTAATTGCTGCACGAAGTGCTTAGGAAAATACTCCAGAGGTTTGGAGTGTGCCCATCTCTGCTTTAGAGGCAGCACCAACATTTTCTTACTTTTTATGGTACACATGCGCTCTAATTAGAGAACAAACAAGAAACCAAGTTTAAAGGTCTTTTTCTCTTTGCGGCAGAACTGTTCCATGTTCCACTCGACTGCGAACCATGACGGTTAAAGCAATTCTGAACTGGTTCAAATGTGCCATATAATTAGAACATGGCTATTAAATGACAAGACATCCTCTTAAGCACTTCATATAGCAATCATATTCACCATGGGTGTGGCATTACACAGGTGGTTGTTGTTATTGACATATATGCTGTGAGAGTAAGACATGCATTTCAAAATGTTTAGGGACACATGCCAAGGAATTGAAATCAGCCATAGCTCTGAGACGCACGCCTACTTGAGATGCCTCTTTCCCTCTGATTCTTGATTAACACCAGTGCAACCACAGTCAATACAACTGCTCCCTCAAGTGTGAAGCATTCCACTGTCATTTTGAACCTCAATTCTTTCTTTTCATTTTTTTTTACTTCCCAGTACTATTTGGCAAGTATTTCTAGACATTGCTTAATTATGGACAAACCTTTTGCATGAATACACCCCAGGGAAAGGGTATGGGTGTACAGCTGTAATTTGTTTTGTACAGAGTATTTCTTTTTGACACAATCCATTTCACAGCAGTTGGTTTGAGTTCATCTGGGCACTTATCAAGAACACATCCTTGGCAGTCTGCTGCACTTCTGCAAGCCGCACGTTCCCAGTCAACAAGGCGAGGAATAATCCATTTGGGAAGCTATAAGTGTGAGGAAAGAGCATCTAACCAAAGCAGACGCAATGCCTAGCTAGCACAGGCACGGAACCACAAATCCAGTAGGATGACAGAGTCATTTGCGGAAAATTCCAGCCTTCAGCAAAAAATAGAGTATGACAGCAGCAATGAGCACTTTTCCCCCTTACATTTTGGAAAAAGAAATATAATGCAGACAGCCACCCTCCCTTGACAGAGACGAACCAAAAATACCAGACAGCTTCCTCCTTTGAAGCAGGAGGGGGCTAGAAGGAGCTACTTTGATTCGCAGCACCACAGAGAGTCTTCACAACTGAGTGAAATCTTGTCTGAGCATGTCATCATGCCAGTCAGAGAAGCCTATTTCTGAAGGTATCAAAACATAGAAGTGTACCAATTGTTAATAACTGTAGAAAGGATACACACACGTTCTATCACCACATCTTTCAACTCAGAGGCAATTCAATGACTGAAAGAGGTAGCTAGGTAAGAGTACGGGTATCAACTATATAGCTAAAGAGTTCAATGAACTAAGGTTAACTGGATATCTTTGGATAAATCATGGTTAAACCAACAAAACAATGGCATGCTACCAGAAGATACTCACCCTCAATCTGGTTATTGGTTGCTTTCCTTTCATCGTCACATGAACTCTGTGGAGTAGGTTAGGGTGAAAGATAGTGACTCGTAGAAAGCAGTCACTAGCTGAAGGTTTTTGCAGTGTGCATCAGGGAACAGCAAGGGGGAGATGAACCCAGATTTCTTTAATTCATCTCAGAGACTCTGCTAATATGGGGTGGACAACTGTACAGGGGCTAATCTTTCTCCCCAACAGCCAACCAAAATACCTGTTTTCCTCTACAGTCCCTCTCAAAATAGTGATAGGAAGTGATGTTGCAGCACTTCCTTTGCCATTTTAAGAGGGAACTGCAGAAAAAAATTGAAGCATCTGCAAGGAGTATGGGTGCTAGAGGGTATGGGTGAGGGCATTTATGTGTTCTCAAGTGTTTGGGAGCTTTGCATGGTTCTGTAGAAAAAAACTTCCCTGAAATTGTGTCATTTTTTTTAAATTTTAGGAGGTGACATGGAAGATTTTTGGAGACCGATGGGGGCTCTAGAGGGCACAAAACTGAGGTACAGGGGTCACACATAGCCCGTTGCCTGCACTTTGCCCATCTCTGCTCTTCTACATCATAACACAAGTCATATCATGACGCAACATCCAAGCTCCACTACCACCAATGCTGTCACTTTTTTCTGCATCAAGGGATTAAGTATTTCACTTTGCAGTCCTGCACATACTTGGCAGGAAGGAAGCCCACTGAATATAGTAGCTTTACTTCCAAGAAAACATGCATGAGACTGTGCTGCCACTTAATGTACATGGGCACAGTTCTTTTATATTGAATGTGAGCAACTCTTATTCCACAAATCCACCAGGGGCCATACTACTCTCTCCCAACGTGCAACTGCATTTTACTGGGAGGGGGAAAATATGCATTTCCTTCTTAAATAAGACAAGTGGGGGCATGTCCCTTATTTACAAGATGGTTAGTACCTACAGAAAGCGTCCTGGAAGTACTAATCTGCTTGTAAACATGTTGCATATCTTCCACCTCTCTGCCCCATTTAGACAGCAGCAAAAAAGTGGGAGCTACCATTTAAATTGAAAACAAGGTGAGTAATACTTCTGAGAGCAGTGATCACCTTGCAAAGAAAGTACCTGTCAGTGTTTTAAGGTTTTGTTTTACAAAACGAACAACCATTTGCCCACAACTGTTGAAATTCATCAGCAGGAAGTGACAGGTGAAGGTGGACAACAAGAGATAGAAGGGTTGCATTATGCCAGTCCTAGGAGCAACCAGCCAACAGTCTTTAAAAAAAAAGGTTCATGATATACATTTCAGCTCTTCTGAATAGGTACTCACTTCTCATGCAACTAATTGGCCAAACACTACTCCTCCCTTTAAGCATCTATATTGATATAGTATAGGCAATGTGGTGCAGAAGTTTGCACGTTGGATTAAGACTTTGGGTGGCGAAGGTTCACATCCCCAGTCCCCCATGGAAAGTTACTGGATGACCTTCGGCAAGTCCCACAGCCTAAGAGGAAGGTAATGGCAAACCTCCTTTGAATAAATTTTGCCAATAAAAGCAAAGGATAGGGTTGTTGTAAGTGAGAATCACCCTGAGGGTACATAACACGTATTCTGCTCATTGCCTTGAAAAGCAGGTAATGCTCACAAAGGATGATAAAGATGAAAATAAGACGTCCAATTCAGAAATTGTTCTCCCAATAACAACTAGAATATATTTTAAAGAACTCTGTTCACCATCAAACTTCTCTAAAGCTACTGATCAGATCCATGTTAAAATCAACCTCCTTTCCATGATTCCACCAACTTCATTTGTCATTATGACAGTGTCAGGTGGGAAAAAGCAGTACAAGAACAGCACATGACCTGGTTAAACTTCAGAAACATCATTTAGGCTTTTGTGTGATGAGGGCTGGATATGACATTTACACAGGGATTATTCCTGTGTGAATACTGTTCTGAGTTGCCAATACCATCTAGCACATTTTTGTTGCTGGAAAATCTTAACCACTGCATTAGAAGTGGACAGAAATCAAATTAGCTTGGCTGATTTCTTCCTAGGTTACTCACTTTTCCTGGAACAGTTGAACACTCAGAAAATATTCTTCCATTTCCATTTACTGAGAAGTCATGACCACTCCAACCTGGCTCTGCACTCTCCCTCTCTCTCTCTCCCTCATTCACTTACTCTATGGTTGAGTGAGAAGAGCAATATCTTTGTGACATGATCACAAATAGACTGGATAGATTCAATGGATTTTTTGTGTTTACTCTCTTTGCACAATGTAGGGTAAGCCATGTTGTTTTAATCCATCCAAGTCTATCATGGCCAAGTTTCGTCATACAGGAGTAAGGGGGGATGACAATTCAGGGTATGTATGAACCTATGTACAAGGCTAAAAGTTGGGGAAAACCATAGACAAGTTCATTTTTGCAACAGACACATTTTTGAAGATGCAATCTATTCCCTCCCACACTGTACTTAAAAGTTATTATATTTCTGAAGACACTAGCATGGTACAATGTAGATTTGAACAAAAGAGTTCCCAAACTCAGATTAAATCACTTACCTTCATTGTTTAGGAGTGGGCAAATCCCTATAAGGAGGTTCACACAACCCCCATACAAGAGACTGCATGACCACATAGACATCACCTTGCCAATTATACACAGACCAATTAACAACCACAATAAGGGGGCATATGTGCATGGAGTACCTCCAACTGAGGTGGCATCCTGGGGCAATCTGGGTTCCTTTCCATAAAAGGAGTTTTTCTATATGTTCTTGACGCATTTAGCAACCCCCTCATTAGGATTCCCAAAGGCACAACTGTAGCAGGGAACCGGCTCACCGGCACATTCATGCACCATCACATGTTCTGAGTATTCCCTTGAACACCTTATAACACAGGCCCAGCACAGTTACAGTTAAAAAATGGTGACACAGATAAGGCCAACAAGCTAATTCTCGTGCAGTCCGTGTGAACACACAAGTGACACTGGCAAAAATTACCTAATAATGTTTAATTCTCATTTTTGGCAGGGAGACGAGAGAAATAAAAACGAAAACGGAATGAATATATTACCAGTGAGAATGAACCAAAGAAGTACAAGATCTCTTTCTACTGCTTTAGGAGGAAAAAGAAGACACAAAAGAAAGAAACTGACTGCCCTTTTATTATAAATAAAGACTATACCATGTTCACTGGCTGGGATATACTAGCAGAGCAGGAAACATGTAAGACTGTTACATTAAAGGCTGAGACATGATTGTTCAAAAGGCACCATGACCTGAATGAACCCTCACCTCCGACATGACTTTTATCGAACAAGTGGCTTCCAGGGTCACTTTCTTTAAGAAAGCGGGCCTCTCCCACATCTACAATGGCTCAGGGAGGGTCAAAAACATGGAGATATTGCTCCCCACAGCATACAGTGTGCATGGGGGAAAACCTGGGGCAAACATTTGGGAGAGTGCAGCAGGTATGCAGATCTCCAGAGTCCCTGTTGATCCAATGCAGCTCCCTAACCCCTGAGAGTCGTCCATATCTTAACTACACTACAGCCCAAACATTTTCAAACTGAGTCCCCAGATGTTGTTGACCTTTAACCTCAAGAACCCCAGTCAGCATGGGCAACGGTTAGGAGATTCTGTGATATACTTCAAACCTAAGAGAGGGAGGAGGGTTTAGGAGCAGATCTAACCTCCACAGTACTGCTCACAGTGGTGCTCACAGTAGCAGCCAAACACAGAAGAAACATTCCTTCACCTTTATTAGTTGTGGATAAAATGAAATTTCAGCATGTGCAAGTTGATGTAAATAGGAATTTTAAAAAAAGAAACAGTTCGAGTGAGAACTGAACCTTCTCTCCATTTTTGAGCAAGGATTCTGCAAAAAGTCTGGGCTGCAGAGAGACTATCATGACTATGATAACAAATTAAGTTCTTTATTCTAATTATGTTTTGCTCAAAGGGAGTCATGACACAGAGCTTATCTGCAAACAGAAGAGTGAGAAGTTTTGTTTTGTTTTTTTGCATCACACTTTTGTCTCATTAGAAAACAAAGAAATCCTAGGTCCATTTGACACCCTGAAAGTCCATTTGACACCTTGAAAGTATTTTTTGCTGGGGGGGGGTAAAAAAAATCACACTCCCATTTCATAAAACTGCAGGACAGAACTAGGTCACCCAGTAATTGTGTAGCCTTAAAGGAGCAGCAGACTCTGAATTTTACTTTGAAGTCTGAAAATGAGGTCAACACTACAGGAGGGGTGAAGAGAAAATCCCATCTTGAGGGTCTCTGTCTTGCTCTGCACTCCCTCCCTTCTTTTGAGATGCATACCTCCCTTATGAGAATGACATGCTGTGGCTGGGCTCCTTCATAAATCAAAGTAGAGTCTGTATTCACCTACATAGCTGGGAGCTGCCCTGATCATGTTTGAACAGCACAAGAGTATCTCCCAAAGGATTCTTGTTTTCACCGAAGCACAGTCCCAACACACACTGGACTTTGCTAACCTCTCTCTCTGCACAGGAGGGTACCATTACTGGAAGTCTAAATAACCTAAAGGCACTAGATCCTGTCTGACCTTGAGAGTTAAACAGGGTCAGCTCTGGTTAGTATCCTAATTGCTGGTACATAAAAGTCACTTTTTCCCCCTGAAAAACACTGTTTGAAATGAGGTGTATCTTATACACCACTGCATCTTACGCACCAGCAAACAGTATTTCCCAACATATAAATGGGGTGCATCTTATATGCTGGTGCATCTTATACGCTGGCAAATATGGTACTTGAATGGGAGCTGCCAACAAATGTCAAGCTATATTTCAGAGGGAGAACTGATAAAACTATCGCTGAGTATTCATTGTCTAAGAAAAACCTATGAAATTAATGGAGTCATCACAAGTCAACAGGTGATTTGAAGGCACACACACAAGACACACTATTTCTGGTGCTGGAAAAGCTAGAGAACACATACACAAACTTCCAAATTGTACTCCATCTCTGAGTTTTCTTCTGCAAGGAGAGCAGACAGGCAAGCTTTCTTTTTTAAAAAATATTGTGCTTTATTTAAACAATAACAAAGGTAGAACATCAGATAGCATGTTTCAAATATCCAGTTCCACCTGTACTTCACATGAACTGCCCTTTGATTCTCTAAAGCAGAGGTGGAAAAATCTCTGCCCTGCTTTATATCTAAGTCAGGGTAGGCACCTGCATGGGGGCTAAGGTCTAATTCTCTCCTAGATACCTCCTCGGAAGGCTACACTCCCATTGCAGCAAGCCCAAATATCTCCATTTTTGCCTCTAGACACCTCATTTTTTATTGATATTTTGAGAGGGAATGTAAAGGAAAAAGGAGGCATTTGGGGACAGCATAGAGTTCTGGGGTTCTGATAGGGAATTTCTGCATGTTTTCACACATTTGGGGGTAAATCTGCTTGAAAATTGAGCCACTTTTTAAAAAACGGTTGGAAGGGTTTGGGCTACTAATCAGAAGGTGTCAGAACTCACAAAAGTGGAATCCAGGGGCCAAATGTGGCCCAAGGGCAGTAGTATGCCCATCCCAGGGACCCATTCAGACTACACAATTATAGCACTTTATTTCAATTTAACCGCCATGGCAACTTCCCATGGAATTCTGGAATTTGCAGTTAAGGGAGGGTTTTTTTAAGAATTCCTAGTCAGGAAGCTTTACTGCCCCCTCAGATTACAAACCCCAGGATTTCATAGGACGTTACCATGGCAGTTAAAGTGGAGTATAGTGCTCTAATTGTGTGGTGTGAATGGGCTCACTGATCAAAGCAGAATCAAGCATCTCAAGGGGAGAGAACAGATATACCCTTGGAACAATGGAATAAAACAGTGCTTCTTAACCTGGGGATCTGAAAAAGGAAGGAAGGAAGGAAGGAAGGAAGGAAGGAAGGAAGGAAGGAAGGAAGGAAGGAAGAGACAAACAAGCAAACACGGCTGTCATACATTGATCTCAAAGAGCATGAGTCTTTTGCTGGAGACAGACATTAATTATACAAAGTTTCTTTACAATATCTCAAACCATTCAAAAGTTATGAAACTGTTTGATAGCAAAAAATGTACTCAGCATTTGCTACTTTTATATGTAGTGAGAACATGCAAGTGAGTAATGCTGAGTGGCTGAACGAAAACACATGACATTTCTTGCTACCACACATACAGCCAGAAGACATCTTGAGTTAAACCTTGGTGGATTGCAGCTGGAAAAAGTACTTAAAGGGGGTCCATGGTAAAGAAAAAGTTAAGAACCACTGGAATAAGACATCTCTTGAATATATATTCAGCCCACAAGAGGAGAAAAAGTGACAGTATTGGTTATAAGAAAAACTTCAAAATCTGTATTGTGGTAATTTAGATCACACACACACACACCCAAAAAAAGCACCAAAATGTGTGCAAACCTCAAAGCCCTTCAAAACTCTTTCCATTCTCCCCTGTAATGTTGTGCCTTCTTAGTTGACTTAATAAAGGCATTAGCACAATACAGTGTTCAGCCAAGACATGTTCAGTACCACAGCAGAGCTCACAGTGTTTTCACACAGAAAACTCTTAAATTTTCTCCCAGACATTTTTAGTTTTAACAGGCAAAAGCCTTTTATGCTGTTGCTGGACAGTTGCAAATCAGAAACCCACATCAATCTGTTGTATTTCCTCATCTATCTCTTCTCCTTCTTTACTCTCTATGAGGCCACACAGTTCTTTGCAATAGGTGATGATTCCCTGGCAAACACACAGGAAACTCATCAGCAGATGACTCAATTTTTTAAAAAGGTTCCCTGGAGGAAGACAGTCTCAAAAACTAGTACTCTTTAAAAAGGAATTTAAAAGCCCTGTCTTAATTTTCGGGGAAGGGAACCTGGAGCAAAAACTTTGCGAACACTTTGTGGTCCATGATGACTGGTGAATTCCATTTCAATAGGGTGGTGAATCTGCTCTGGCTTTTTACCCAGATTTTTACGGAGCTGAATTCTATCCTGAAAAACAGGTCATTATCTTGGAACCTCTTTTAAAATTTCTGCTAAAAGTTGGGGTAACTGCTCCCCAATATGAGAGCTATCACTTGCCAATGGTTGAGGCTTCACCAACAGCTCATTTAGAAGATTCCAAAAAAGAAACCAGGAAAAAGCTAAGGAGTGATATGAGAAAGTATGTTTTCCAGCTAGGGCTCTGAATTAGCAAGCTCTTTACATGAAATTCTAGTTTTCCCAGTGACTCGCCAGAGCAAACAGATTTCAAACCTACAGAAGCAACGGGGAACTTGTGCCTCTCCAGATGTTATGGGACTGCTACTCCCATCATCCATCACCACTGGTTATTATAGCTATAGCTGATGGGAGTAGCAGTCCACCATCTCCTGCAGAGCCACACACCACCCACATATCCAAGTACAACTGCAACTATAAATAATTCCACCCAACATTCCATCTGAGACTATAGACACAACACAATCTCTGATGCCAACTTGTTTCACATCTTTTTAGAACACAAAACCTGGCCCAGTGAGCACACTTTCATCTCTGAAACTTTGAGGCACTAATAATAACCGCAAATAAAACACACAGAAACTGATAAGTTGCTCTTTATTGCCCAACATGCAAGAATCAATCATTTCAACAAACCAGAGTGTTTAATCTCTTGGAAAAGAGATCAAAGCACTACTGACAGTTAGATTTGTAAATGCACTTTATGTGGAACAAAATACTGCAACCTAACCTCTAGGCTCCAACCACAGTGTTAACATATGTTAATTATACACAGAATCTGCCTTAAAGGACTAATGCATTGAAAATGGAGAGCAGTATTGCTGCTGCTAGCCCTAAAGTATCTCCCTTCCAGGAATGCACAACTTCTACTGACTCACAGGAAAACGGAGGCATGTTTCACGTACCCGTCTTCTTCATCATCAGTGGACTGTAACCGATGATTTCAGTCTATATAAGCAAATAGGGCTTAGCTTTCCCATAAACAAACTGGGCAACTTTATCAAGGTCATAAATAATACCTCCTGAAAGTGGCCAGCCCAAGCTCTGAATGACAGTATGACAAAGTCCAGTACCTATGGGGGGCGAGGGGGCATAATTGTGTGCATCCGTACTACTACCTTCAAGTCAACTGTCAGCTTACAGGGACCCCACAAATTTCATAGAGTTTCAAGATAATTATACTTGCTTTATACTTCATGTTCCAAAAAGAGCAGCTAACATATCCCAGCTTTTAGGTATGTGTGTGTGTGTTTCTTTAGCTACCTAAAACTAGTTAATTCTTCTACATTTTAGGTGTTGTTTTTTAATGGTGTCATATGAATTCAGTCATCCTCCCACCACTTCCAAACTCAGCATGTTCCAGCAACATTCTTAGACTGAACTGGTAATACAGCAGCCAGCTATTACACTTAGATCTCACAATAGCAATAGAATTCTGCACCAACTTTTCCAGCCTAAGGAGCTGATGCCCATATTATAGTGGTCAGTGTCCCTGACTATTGGCTGTGCTGATTGCAGGTGATGGGAACTGATGTCCAAAACTTCTAGACAATGTCAAGTAGTGTACCACTTTAGAGTATATGTGGGTACTCAGACAGTAGTGTACTGAACCAAATAACATTGTTCCTCCCAATGGAAAATTAATCATATTAGAGCTCCTTCACACTATAGAATAGTAGCACTGTGACTCTATTTAACTATCATGAGCTGAATCATAAGGAATCCTGAGGCCTGTAGTTTAGTATGATGCACTAGAGCTCTCAGGCTAAGAATTCTACATGCTCCCTCCTAAACTGCAAATCCCAGAATTCCACATGATCGAACCAGAGCAACTAAAACAGAATCACAACATGACGATTGTGTCATTTGAATAAGTCCTTACTAGAATCCTTCATGCCAACTTCATATGTTTTTGACGTGCCAGGATTCTTGCTACAGAAAACTAACACTCGAACACAGGACCCAACAGAAAGCCAGAAATCAGTATGCAGTAACCGTGTTCCACACTAAGTTGCTGCTCTTGTTTTTTTACACAAAAACCCACAACATAGCCAGAGACTGTCATCACAAACTCCATATTTGTCTGTCAAGAAAATTAATGCTATCATAAATATAAAAATTCCCATTCAAAATGGGCAAACTTTTACAATTAACTTTTATCATTTCTCTTCCAGCAGGAATGAGGAAATGTTGATTTTGGAAGAAGAGACTTTCACTTATCTGAGAAGGAAAAGACTGACAGAATCCATTCTTTCAAGCAGGCTACTAGTCTATTCTCCACGTGAGGAAGGGCACAGCTGGGGCCTTGGTTCTCTCAGAGAACTTTAATTCCTAAGAGAACTGCTTTGCAAGCCACTTGACAAAACTTGCAGATTTCCTTGAAAACAGCGGAAAGGGAGTCCTTTTCATTTATCTTACAGAAACCTAAGTGGGAACCCACAGACAACTACCGGTAGTCTATTCCTCATCCTTCCCAAATCAGTGCCCGGTTTACAATGTTCTAGTGTTTTTGGACTGTCCCTCTGCAATGTTGGAGGGACAGTCCAAAAACACTTCATCTATGTTTACATTGGCTTCATCCAGACTTAATCATATTTAAAGACAACCTATTGAAATCAAACTTTTAAGTTATTAATGATTCAATTTCCATTTGTTGCAATGGTTTTGTTCCCTGTACAATTTAGTCTGGATCCAATCCATTAGATTTTAAGATTATTTAGTAAATTTAGTAACTTTAGTCTATTCTAACTTGGTTCTATGTCTCACATGAACTTCACTTAAAATACTTTCCCCACAACTCCAAACTTACAAATCCCCAGTCACTTCAGGATCAAAGGATAGAATAGTTTGACCATCAACAGGAATACTGATCCAGGCTAGAAGAGGAAAAGGTCCAAAGTGAGCTTACACTTAACTATGGCTGCATCCTGTGGAATCCTGGGGTTTGTAGCTTGGGCAGGCACTGGACTCCTACACAAGACACTCTACTGAAAAGTCACTGATTGCTCCATATACTTACAAGCTTCAGTTTCCACTCAGAACACACTACTAAATCTATTGTTTACAGCCAAGTCCTCTGATACAACTGGATCTGCTCAGATCCACAAAATAAAGTCTTTGTTTTACAACAAGCATTTCTCAAACTACTATACCCAGGAACCATTACTACAAGACAGACCAAAAACACAAAATGACAGAACACTCCTCGTGGTCAGCTACAATCCCCAGCACTCAAACACATCATCAACAAACTACAACCAATTCTGGAAAATAACACAGTCCTCTCACAAACTCTGTGAAGGAGGCCTTCACTGGCCTACAGGTAGCCTCCAAATTTTAAGCAACTGCTCATATACAATAGGATACATAACATGGCTGGTAATACAAGGATAAAACCCTGCCACAAACCCAGAGGTCAACTCTGTCTACATATCTACTCTGGGAGCAATATTACAGGGGCCAATAACAGCATCAGAGGTACATTTACTTGCTCTTCCTGCAATGTGATAAACGCCATCTTATGCCAGCAATGCCCCTCTACATTCTACACTGGATCAAACAGAACAGTCTTTGGGCACAAATTAAATAAAATCAATGGACACACACACACACACAAAAACACAGTTCCAAAACATTTCAGCCTTCCTGGACACATAGTAAGGGATTTACAGGTTGCAGTTCTTGAACAAAAAAATTGCAAAGGAAGTATAGAAAGAGAAACTACTGGATTGAATTATATTCACAAATTCCAATTCATTAGCAGAGGCACTAACAAAGATAATGGCTTCATGACACACTCCAGATATTAATACAAGAGTCTCACTAAATAATATATAACAAGAGAAATATTCTCATGTGAGTTTTGAACCCCGGGGAACTGACTTTTCATTTCACACATCAACATTAACAGACCACAATCTGAAAGATCTATATCACCTTGCATACACCTTTGAAAATTCAGGGCAAGTGTCATGATTTGTATCTTTCTGGATCCTACTACATTTTGTCCCACTCCTACAACTGTATAAACACGCTTTATCACTGAGGCCTTAATGCAACACAGTACTGCATCCAAAAGCCCATGTGACAATAAAACTCAATTAACCATTTTTTCTGCACTCTCTCTCTCCCCCTCCCCTTTATTCCTCTTTTTTATGCTCCCTAAACTGCAAATCCCAGGATTCCATAGGATGTTACCATGGCAATTCAAGTAGCATTATAATTGTGTAATGTGAAAGGGCCCTAGGTTCTAGCTAGGACACCACTAACCAACTAGTCAAAGGCATTAATCATATTCAGTCAATTGCCATCCTTTACATTTCCCAGACCTCCCATCCATCTCACTTTCTGGTATGATCATTGCTTTGTACCAAACTTCCTGTGAGTTCTGGAACATCCTTTCTAAGTTAATTGTACCAAATCAGTTAGTTCATTATATGATTTTTTGCCTCAGAGATGCTGTATGTAAAATCCTTTGGTGATCTCTGTAAGGGAAAGACATTCAAAGTGGTTGCTACTTTCCCTGCTGCTTATAAGCTTTAGAGCAAAAGCAGTCCTTACATTTATTTACAGCAGGGGCACGGAACACACAATCCTGCAAATGCTGTTGGACTCCAGATCTCATCAGACCTAGCTCGGGCAAACAATAGTGAAGCATACTGAGAAATGCAGCCCAAAATCATCTGGAGGGGTGTAAAATTCCCACCACTAATTTAAAGAGACTACTAATTTGCTATAGTTTCTGCTGACTGTATAGCACTACCCTTGTCATCTTTTCCAAAACACCAGCCACCAGCAACAGCTGTCTTTTATAAAGCCATGACAAAACTCTTTGCAATATGCCCGTTGCCCATTATTTCAATGAATATGGGGCACATAGACTGGTGCTTTATTAGATGGGGGTGCAGTATCTCCAGGCACAAAGAAACATTTAAGCCACTCACAATAAATCATAAGCAAATTTCTGTCTAGAGGATATGGGTCAACCCAGAGGAAGCATAGAGGGCTAGCTTTTCTCTCATGGCAACATAAGCCCACTGCTGAAAAGTATTCACTTGACCAAAAAAGATGAAGAGGCGCAACCTGTAGGTCAACTAAACATGCCTCATGTTTTAGAAAAACAGACCTGATCCCATTTGCTTAGTGTCACTCTGCTTGGCCCTCCTTGATTATGCTAGAACAGCCATAGCCCACTGTGTTCCTACAGTGGTATTTCATCTACAATTCCCAAAAGCCCTAGCCAGTATGACCAATAGTGATGGATTATGGGAGCTTAAGTCCAAAAACATCTAGATGGCCACAGTGGCTCACCCCTGTACTCACACGTTAGGGATTTATTATATACATTTAGGTACATCAATTATCCCTGACTTCAGATCTATTCCATGGTTCAGAATTTTTTTCACTTCCAGTGCTTTTGCGCTGAATTAAGGCTTTAGGAGCTGAGATGCTTGCTTTGCCAATCATTCCTGTTCTTCCATATATTCCACATCCAACAGTTTGCAATGCATATTTTACTGCCAAATCCTTAAACAAGGCTAAAGGAAAAGGAACTAGCAATGCTGACTGCTCATAATACATTTAAAATATTGTCTGCACATTAAAAACATGAGGTAAAGTTGAATCAGTCACTCTCTGTAAGTGTTTTAGAAAAATGCTCTAAGTTATCCTTTAAAATAGGAAAAACCATTTATAAAGATCATCATAATAAAACACAGGGGCATATTGCAACAGCTTATTAAAAAGCAACTTCAGGTTTCCAGCCAAAGAAAGTCAAAGTTTAAAGTTTCATCATTACCCCCTTTGGCTGCTGTCTTTTGTGTACACACTACTTCAAAATAAACACTTTTTTGTTGCTGTTGTTGTTCTAGTAAGAAGCTCACTGTGGTGACCAATATGCCACTGCTATTCTAGTGCTAAGCACCTGGGAGAATGACAACAACCTGGGCCATCGAATGGTACATCAAGACCTAATAGTAAGGTGATGATAGATTATGCTAGCAGCATTGTTCAGTTTTTTGCTTTAAACTGTAGCAGATGGGTTATTTTTAGGAGTAAGCAGGTAGTAAACAGAGTCACAGAGAACACGTTTAAAACACTGCAGGATGGAATCAAAAAGCCATCCACCAAATTTTAAAAGACTCAAAACTATTAAACCAAGGACTTATTATGAAGAAGCTCCCTTCAGCTTCAGCTTCAGCTGCCTTCATCACACATTTAGTATTAAGTGCTCATTTTCCCCCTAAAAAGCCAATGTTCATTGGTGCCTTATGGTAAACACCCAACAAAAAGTGGAAGCAAGATTTTTTATTTGTTTATCAGTCATTAGTGTCAAGACACAAAGGAAGAGAAGCATGTAGGATTTATATAGCTTTCAAACATTTAAGGTATTTTTCTTATACTGCAAGTGCAAAATGGGTCAAAATTTGAATAAAGGGGCAGAGCAGAAATCAGAATGAAGGGATTCACTACTTGTATGCTTGGCCACAACAATACACCAGTTCCACATATGGTTCTTGGTACTAGATCAACCATGCCATCAACAGTACCAATGGTACATAATGTTCCATATGAAGTATAGTGACCACATGCAAATAGACATTGAGTTCGAGAATTTGATACCACTCTCTTGCAGACCATCCCAAGGGCTACCACGAAACTATCTATCTATCTTTTTATTTTATATCTCCTTTTTCTCTCAGGATAGGATTCAGGGCAGCTTGCAATACTTTTTAAAAAATTAAGCTAAAACACTAGTTTACCGAAGTTAAGAATGAAGTAACATTATTTTAAAGACATGATTTAAAATTGTTAAAATCTCTTAATATTTTTAAAACATATTTTCCAGTAAAAAAGGTAAAAATACAGCACATCACTTCACACAAACACTACTCCTTCATCTCTCCATTCTTATATGCCTCATGCCATCATGGCAGTTAAAGCTGGAAGGCACTGCCAGGGAAGTTATAAACATTGCTCAGCCCATGCACAGTGCATAATTAGAGCACTATAATGGTGGTTTCAGTAGGTTAAGTGGTTGGACAGCTACATCCTCCTCCTGAGGTTGAAGTTCAATTCTCCACTGGGCCTTCTACAGAAAATCTCCTAAAAACAAAACAGCTTTGAGAGTCAGAGTAGTATAGTGATATGAGTGTTGGACTAAGACACTGGCCAGGGTTCCAAATTCTGCTTGTCCATAGAAACCCCACCAGGTGACCTTGGACAACTCATGTTCTCTCAGCCCCAAAGGAGGCAAAGGGAAACCCACTCTCAAGAAATCTTGCCAAAAAATCCCTGATTGATTTGCTTTAGGACTGCCATAAAGTTGGGAACAACTTGATGGTATTAAAACATTCCTCTTTAACTGCCATGGCAACATCCTGTAGGATCCTGGATTGGCAGTTTAGGGAGGAGTGCCTGGAATTCTCAGACAGAGAGCTCTAGTGCCTCACTACACTGTAATACCCAGGTTTCCATAAAATGTCACCATGGCAGTTAAAGTGGAACATCTGTGTCACAGTTGTACATATCTATAAGTTTATAAACTGGTACTTGTGGAACCACCTGTGCCAAGGAAAGATAACCTCTAGGTGCCCCAAAGCAGGACAATTTTGCTAAGATTAGTGTTTGGTTTTCCATTTATAAAACCTAGACTTCAAACAATAGGAGGACTTTTAGGATGCAAATCACCTGCAGAAGGCAAGGGTAAGGGGGATTATGTGAGCCTTGCAGATGATTACAATATAGTTTTAAAAATACAAAAAGTCAACATTAAAACAGAATTAAACTATTAACAGTACTAAAGCCATTTTAACACAAGATGTGTTTGGACTAGTCGCCATGAGATTGACAGCAACCCTACAGAAACATTATGAAGGATGTTTTTATTTTTCTTCAATAATTCTGTTCCTCCACCTTTTCAGTGTGTAAGATTTTACTAACAGATCCCACACTGTGCCCCAGGGCAATAAACAGGTCTCCAAAAATGTATTCCAAGAGTTCAAAGCATACAAATATAGAATTTCACTCCATTTACACACACATACATGAGAACATATACTGCATGTCTCAAAACAAAGGTTAAAGATATCAACGTGAACTGACATCCCATTAGGCTTGAACTTCAAAGAGGCGCTTTAACCACTATTTTATTCCCTCCCAATTCTTCCTCAGATTGTGCCGCACAATGTATTCACTGGTCAAAAGAAGGTGGGTTTGTTTTGCTCCTGTGAATAAGCAACTGCCAGATGTCTAGTCCAAATATATGGCAGCTTCCAGTTTCAGAGGCAGGAAAAGATATAAAGAACTCTGTGTTCACTGGAGCCCTTATGCAGGCACCAGGGCAGAGACAGCAAAAATTTGGCAAGGTTTAAAAGCAAAAGAAAACATAACAATATTGAACATACAAAGAAATGCCACATGAGGAAAAAACACTTCATCTGTACAGCTCATCTAAAATATTCCCCCACTGCTTCCCAAAAATGAGAAGTATGGATACAGATCCAGACACTGTGCACACAAAAATCCCAGTGTTTTCATGAACCTAAAGCCGTGCAAGCCTTGGAGAAGACAGGTTTACTACAAATACGCTGCAAATACATGTTCTACATACTCTCCAGGAAAGGTTTCCACTCTTAGCTCAAGTTAATGAAACCATGACTTCAAAATTCAATTAAACTGATTTCCTCAAGATATTTAGATTCTAATGTGGCTGTAATAAAATCATGACTGATACAGAAGAGGGCCACTGGAAGATCTCGGATCCATCCCCATTGCAGTGTAAAAGCTCAAGTTTTTATAACCAGAGGTTTGTTTGTTTTTCCTCCACTGAAAGGTTAAGCAGAACTTCCACCTCCTTTATTAGACTTGGCTAATACACTTTTTCCAGCTAGTGATATGTAGTGCCTGAGATTGGGGAACGTTAAGCTTGCAGCCAAAAATATTCTCTCAAGCACAAGGGCCACTTCCGCACTGCATTCTTATAGCGCGATGATTCCACTTTCAACCTCCTCTGGAATCCTGGGGTTTGCAGTTTCGGGAGGGGCCGGGCGCCCTCCCGAAACTGCAAACCCCAGGATTCCAGAGGAGGTTGAAAGTGGAATCATCGCGCTATAAGAATGCAGTGCGGAAATCGCCTCGAGTCAAGCCCATTCTTCGCCAGCTGTTGTTTCCTGGGTCTTACAAGTTTATGCATATTCTCTCTCACACACACACACGTCACACACACACACACACACGCACCTCAATGCCAAAGGAGGTTGAAAGTGGAATCATCGCGCTATAAGAGTGTAGTGCGGAAGTGGCCAAGATTTTCACAATGCATTCCCCCACTTGTTAATGCCATTCCCATGTAGCACCAATATGAAGATCCCCCCCCCATTGGCAGTTCATTCCCAGTTGCCTCTCCTCTCAGAATAGCAACAATTTGCATCTGCAACAGAATTATTTGGTTATGCATTCTCAAATCCTTCTCTCTCCAGATTTGCCCTGTTTCCACGTGCTTGCAAGAAACAGGTTTATAAAAAAAAAATCTCTCTCCCTACAGACAGAGATTTAAGCAAAATGTGTAAGACGCTGAAATGTCCTCCTTGCATTTCTCCAGCAGCCCTTCTCCAGAAGGGTCTTCTCACCCCCTCCTTTTCTTCTTCCCCCACCCTAAAGATGCAGCCCCTCTAACAGCCCAAACTTTGGACTTCCTGCTGCTGGTGGGCTGGAAAGGTTCGGCGGAGTGGGGCCGAAAAAGCCCAATGGAAAGGGGAAGGGGGGGGATGAACCCACCCGGGAAGAGGAGAATTTCCTCGCATTTATTCTTACAGTCGTGTTTCAACGGCAGCCCTCTTTGGAACCGGACTCAGAACCCCAAGGGAAGCGGCTCCGGGGCCAAAATGTGTGGCAACAGCCCCGCTCTTCCCGCCCCGGACTTCCAGGCGACGCGGGAAGCGACTCACCCCACACGAAAGTCGTCCAGGACCTTCGGGAAAACTTCAGCCTCCGGATACGACCAGGCCTCGCCCCGCTCCTCAGCGCCGCCGCACCATCCCTCGCCCCCTCCTTCAGAGCCTCGCTGCTCCCCTCCGCCGCCTTCGCTCACACCGTGCCAGGCTTCCCGGCCAGGACTGAAGCCCAGAGCGCGTCACCCCGCCCTCCTTTTCCCGCCCTCCAGTGGGGAGCCGCCAACGAGACTGGAGGACAGTCTGGAACGCCCTCCCCCGGGCCGATCCTGATTGGAGCGGGAGGAAGTCACTGGAGGACTAGGAAAGCTTCCCCCCCCCCGCCCTTGTTGTTGGACATTCCAGGGTGGTTGGAAGGGGACGGGGCTGGTTTTCCTGGAGTCCGCGGAGAGGGGGCGCGAGGGGTATCCCGTGAGATATGGGAAGCCTGGGATCGCTGCTGTGGGAGGAGGGAGGCGAGAGAGACACTAGTTTCAGGGAATGGGAGGAGTCGAGTCGTTTTCCGTATTTCTATAGGATTGCCTTATCTGGCGCTTTCGGAGGCAGCGGTCGTCGTGTCCCTGTGCCATTTCCGCACTCGATGATTCCACTTTCACCATCCGATGGAATCCGATGGCCTCCCGCGGTTTAGGGGTCCCTCCCTACACTGCAAACTCGAGGATTCCGTAGGATGTTGAAAGGGGAATCATAGCGCTATAACAGTCGAGTGCGGACATGGTCTAGGTGTCAGGCCATTTCCGCACTAGCCTGTTATAGCGCGATGATTCCACTTTCAACCTCCTCTGGAATCCTGGGGTTTGCAGTTTCGGGAGGGGCCGGTCGGTCCCTCCCTAAACTGCAAACGCGAGGATTCCGTAGGATGTTGAAAGGGGAATCATAGCGCTATAACAGTCGAGTGCGGACATGGTCTAGGTGTCAGGCCATTTCCACACTAGCCTGTTATAGCGCGATGATTCCACTTTCAACCTCCTCTGGAATCCTGGGGTTTGCAGTTTCGGGAGGGGCCGGTCGGTCCCTCCCTAAACTGCAAACCCCAGGATTCCAGAGGAGGTTGAAAGGGGATTCATAGCGCTATAACAGGCTAGTGCGGAAATGGCCCTGGAAAAACAGCATTCCCCTTCTGGCCTCAGGGCTGTTCCTGACAGCAAACGCCTGGGAGTTACTTTCATTAACGGAGGTCTCTCCCTTCTTCTCGCAAATGTATTCCCCCCCGCCGCCCAACCATTTGGCACTGCAAATAGTGGCTGACAATGGAGCTTTATTCGCAGCCGTGGAAAACACCAGCCCCGCAGTCAGATCCTGAATGAACAAACACAGGAAGACCGCAACCGGACTCCCTCTCGCAGGGACTATCGCTAAATCTAGGTGTCATTTCCGCACTAGCCTGTTATAGCGCGATGATTCCACTTTCAACCTCCTCTGGAATCCTGGGGAATCCGGCCGGCCCCTCCCGAAACTGCAAACCCCAGGATTCCAGAGGAGGTTGAAAGTGGAATCATCGCGCTATAACAGGCTAGTGCGGAAATGGCCTGGGTAATCAAACATTTAGCTCCCTAAAACAGTTTTAAAGACCCGCTTACAAAAGGGGAAAACAGAACGAAAGGACGTCTCCGTTTTGCAGTAGCAGTGCAACTACTGTAACATCAGCTTGGTAGTGCTTCTCGTTGTAGTTTCCTGGGTAGCTTATGCATCTAAGCCCATTTCCGCACTAGACTGTTACAGCGCTATTATTCCACTTTCAACATCCTATGGAATCCTGGAGTCTGCAGTTTAGCCCCTCCCCTCCCTAAACTGCAAACCCCAGTATTCCATAAGATGTTTAAAGTGGAACAATAGCGCCATAACAGTTTAGTGTGGACATGGTCTAAGAAAATGCCGTTCGTTTAAGATAGTCACATTCACATCTACAGACAGGAATTCAACAGGTGCAACGTTCCTCGACATGCCAGTACAACAGTGGCATGCCACGCACCCTTTAAAAGACAGGTAAGCCACGATTGAGAAAGTGGCAAATTTATTACCAGAAAGGTTTAAATTGTGTTATATAATAAGTTCTAAGTGCTTCCTAAACAAAGATTTCTCTTGTTTGCATTACTGTCAAAATCATCTGTATTATTAATCAAAAAATCAAAGAACAATAAGAAACTATGGCCATTTCCGCACTACAGTGTTAAACTGCTGCTATTCCACTTTCAACGCCCTGTGGAATTCTGGGATTTGTAGTTTACTGAGACCAAACAGGTCTTTGGCTGAGAATTCGAAGTGCCCTTCCCTAAACTACAAACCCCAGAATTCCATAGGAGGTTGATAGTGGAATAGCAGCACTTTAACACTGTAGTGCGGAAATGGCCTATAACTTGCACAGGGTCCTTTTTGCTATGCATGTAGCTTGGTGTAGTAAAAATATCCAAGCTGATAAATATTAGCCTTACCAGAATTTTTTGATCAAAGAAAAATATCTAGGCAAGTTAAGACAAGTCCCTGATACAGATAAGGGTCCCTGTTCTATCTTTTGCTTCTTAAGTATACTGGCCTTAAAAGTAGGTCTGCAGCATGCACTTTGTAGAAAAGACTATTGATTTGTTTTAGGGTTTTTTTAAAATAGCTCAGTGCTAGAGAAGCTGCTTGTGTCCTCAGCAGTAAAGCCAGTTCTTGAAAAAACACCTCCCAAATGTCCATCTGTTCCTTCAACCTGCAGTGCAACCCCAGCCAGAGCAGGATAAATACCACAATTCCAGACAGCTGCAAAAGCTTCAATCCTGTCTGGAAAACAGGTTGCTTTCGGTGCCTGGGTGATCCTTTGTGCCCATGCAGAATGTTCTAGTGCTGACATTTTGGGTGGGAGCCCTGCTCCACCACGGACAGTAAAAGGGCTCAGCCCCACTAATCCATCTCAAGTCACTTCCACCCTACACGCAGTTTCTATTGTGAGAGGGCCCCTTGAGTGTCACGTAAATGGGAGCGGCGGTCCGTACAACGCACTCCCATTTACATGATGTTCAAGAGCCGGACGCAGAGCGGACGCGCACCTTTTTATTTTCGGCTTTAAGCCGAAAATGGTGCGCAGTCGCGCAATGCTCCCGGGGGCCATGCACACTTACCTGCTGTGTGGTGCGTTGGGCGAGCCAGGCCAGTCGCGCTTCCTCCCCCAGCGCAGCCTACAGCTCCCAGGTTGCACTGCGGAAGGAAGGGGCAGGGCAGTTGTGCAATGGCCGCGCGACCGGCAACCCAGCTGCGGGAGAACGGAGGAGCGATGCGGGTGCCTCGCACAAGAGGCTACTTGCACAAGAGGCACTCCTCACTTCCGCGAGCAGGTAACGTGAGGAAAGGGCCATAGTGCTGTTATTCCACTTTCAACATCCTATGGACTCCTGGGGTTTGCAGTCTAGGGAGGGGCATTCAGAATTCTCAGCCAGAGAGCTCTTTGGCCTCAGTAAACTACAAACCCCAGAATTCCACAGGATGTTGAAAGTGGAATAATAGCAGTATAACAGTGTGGGGCAGAAAGGGCTCAGTTCGCAAATACTGCCACAACTGCACCACAGCTAAGGGCAGCAAGTTGTGTAAAACCAGTGTTAATAAAGGGGAAAGGAAATAAACCAACTGAAGAATCATTACAATTTTGGAAGAGGAGCAGAGCTATTTGAAGTGGACAGATGTGGTCATATCTCTAAAGGTCCTGGTGGTGGGGAGCACTTATTATCTAATTGTAAAATAGATTAAGATTGAGAACATTTGGTAATAAGCGGTTTGTAAGTTTATGTGTTCTTTTGTATTAGGTATTGTGTTGTGTGTTTTGTAGTGTTATGTATTTTTATGTTGTTACGCAATTAATTTTTAAAAAAGTTGTATAAAAGCACAGAAAAACATTAGAAGAACCACATTTACAGGAAAGCAACCAAGATAAAATCCAGGAAAAAAACTGCTTCCTTCCTATTTCTATTAGTTCTAGTGCTGCTTCCTGGTAGGTACCACAGTAGACAAGTCTACTCGGCCTGCTGCATGACAGTTATTCAGACATTCAAGGCCAGCTATCATGTGTTGCCCATATCTTCTTCTCTGCAGGCCACACTAACCCATCTGTTACTTCCGGTATGGCATCTTGGGTGAGGACCCCCAGATATCATTTTGATATCAACAATTCGGCCTTGGCTGGACTGGCTTGCAGTTCCCACACTCCACGTGTTTGCGAGGTCCTCCGGACAAGCACGGACATGAGTGCGGCCACTAATGGTTTTACATTCCAGACTCTTTTGAGGCCAGCAGCCTAAACTCCGCTCCCTGCTTCAGGGGACTTCCAGTCGCAAACTCCACAATAGCCGCACGGCTCTCAGCCGAGCTACTCTTTTATGTTGGGCCATCAACGTCCCAGCCACGCTATTGTCTTCATACACAAATCCAATCATGTTAAACTTGACCTTTCCAAATCCTTTGTCCAGCGCCAAAACTCCTTTTGTTCTCACCTGGCTTGCCATAGCCGAGAGCCACAAACTCCCCTATAAAAAACCCCCACTTTCAACCTGTCTTCGGATCACTTTGGACTGCCATACCGCCTTGCTGCCGGTTGTCTAAGGGACTCCCCTCAGCTCTCCACGCTGAGCTTTCTCCCCCGGAACCCTTCTTCTCTCCAGGACTACGAGACAGGTCGTATTGCCTTTCCCGAACAAACCTCCGTTTCTATTTCTCAGCTAGTTAGTTTTTGTCTTGTCTTTCGTGTTTTTGCCTTTAATAAAGAACTGCCTGTTATTTGGAAAACCTTGTGTAGCTGCTCTCTGACCCGCCGCTGTATACATTGGGTTTAAAGATCCTTGCAAAGTTACCCTGCCTCTCGCTAGCCAAAACAGTGTTCCAGCTAATTTTCCCCAATTGGTATTTTAGTTGGCAATCTGGGCGCCCCTCCCGGGACTCCCCAAAAAACTCAGGGTAACACATCCCTTTCAACTGTTTCTCGCTGGGGCTCTCTCACGCTATTATAATAATAGGGCTGTGGTTCCCTTTTGACTGCCAGAGCAACATCCTATGGAATTCTAGGGGAGGGGAATATTTAGCATTCCCAGCCACAGAGCTCTAGTGCCCTTACCAGACCACATACCTCAAGATTCCATGGGATGCAGCCATGGCTATTCAAGTGGAATCCGAGCACTGTAATAGTGTAGTGTTAAAAGGGCCCTTTCACACTGCACAATTATAGCACTATGATTCCACTTTAACTGCCAAGATTCCATGCTATGGAATCCTATCCTATGGAATCATAGGATAAATAATTCAGGGAGCAATATTTGGAATTCTCTGCCAGAGAGCTGTATTCCCTTATCAAACTGCATACCCCAGGATTCCATAGGACACATAGGAGCCAAAGCAACTCTGTGGAGGAATGCCACCCATTGCTCTCTTGGCTTTATTTATGCTGGCAAAAACAAATGAGCCATTTTATAAGCTTTGGAGATCGTGACTGTCACCCAGTGGGCACATCTCTGAAAAGACACAGGCTCTCTCTTACTAATCTATCACAACCCACAAAGAGTCCTTGCTGTTTTCTAAATGCAGCTGTCCAACAGATACAGAACACCAAAGTCTTTCATGCATTTGGAATGTGGAAGGAAGGTAAGAGCAGCTGAGGAGAAGAGGTGGAAAAATGGGATCTTGACTCATTCAGAAAGATGGGCCACTTTTAGCAAGAAAAGCTGGTGGCCCTCATATTTAATGGGTCAGTGAATCCACTCTGAGTTTTCATCTAAACTTTAAAGATATTATCCAGCATGTTGAATCTATTTTGGAGACAGGATTCAGGACCTTAGATATATTCTTCAGAGTAAAACCCAGAATGGATTTACCACTCTAATAACATTTGAGCCACCAGCTTCCACTTCTCTTTAAGTAAGAAGAAAATATCCAGCCAGAGAACAATCTTGGCACGACACCAGACTAAGACAGTGTGTGGTTCTACCCATAAACCATGAAATTCACTCTCTGTGCAGTAAAGATCACCACCAGAAAGATTACCTGCATAGCAATGGTACCTGCCGGCTTCCACTTCAGCAAGTCAGAGAATTTACTTCAGGTGGATTTTTCCAGAATTTTCAAGGGACTAATTCAAGGTGCTGAACCTGTTTTGGGAATAGGATTCAATGCTCTGGATAGCTCCTTCAAAGCTGAAACTAAAACCCAAAGAAGTATTGCCCTGCTGACATGGAACCCATCAGCCACCATGCCTCATAGGAAGAACGCTTAGACAGATAGTGGCCACGATGGAAATGGCAGAAGCAAAATCTGTAGCAAAACAACTGAAGAGAGCTGTTGTGTGTAGGTTGTTGTTATGTGCTTTCAAGTTGACTCTAGCTTATGAAGATGCTATCCTAAGTTTCTCCAAGTAATATGCAGAGGAGCTTTGCCATTATTTGTTTTAAGCTGAGAGAGTGCAACTTGCCCCAGGAGGACTCCCAGTGTTTTTTTTATAGCTGGGCAGGGATTTGAACCCTGGCCTTCCAGAGTCTTAGACCAATACTCAAACCATTCTGCCATGCTGGCTGTTTGCATGCTTCATGAAAGAACCTCTTATAGAATGGGAAAACAACCAGAAACCAGAAACTGCAGATAATACCTGGATAGATATGAACCAAAATCTTGTCCTTTTCAGAGAATGAGAGAATGTTAACATGTGCTGCAAAATTCAAGGTCAAAACATTGCTGTTGCAAAAGCTCAAACCACTTGGCCTGTGAGAATTATGGGTCACAAGTTTATATGCTTCTTCTTGGACAGCCAAGATTTCCATCAACAGTCCTCAGAAGAGCTATGTTGCCACATAGTGAACTTTAGCATCTACACATCTGGATGGCAAGTCCTACCCACCACCTGCATAATGGCGTCTACCCAAGTTGGAAGATGAAGCTGCCCCAAACTGGAATGGCTGATTGGGGTGGGAAGGCAACCAAGAATTCAATGGCCACCAAGGAGCAATGAGAATAAAGTTCACAGCTTTTAATCTGAAGAAAATCTGAAAACAAAAACCAGTTTCTTGATGTAATCCTCCAGATTGCAATCACCTATGATGTCATAGTTACACTGATCTAGCTAGGGACTTAAAACCATAATCAGCTATATTCCTTGTAGCATAAATTTACTCCCTGAATAATCTACATGCATAAGCCCTTAGTGGCCTCCTTTTTGTTTCTGAGGAGATGTTAAAATAAACTAGGCAATCTTCTCTCAGAGTTAAAACTGGAACCTCCCCGTAAAGGCTTGCTTACAAGCAGTTCTCAAAAGCATAGAAACAGTGGTTCTCAAACTTTGGTCCTCCAGTCTGTTTTGGACACCAGTTCCCTGAAGTCCTATCCAACATGGTTGATGGAAAGTAATGGGAGTTGAAGTCCACAACATCTGGAGGACTAAAGCTTCAGAACTATTGGTACTATTCCTACTCATGGAATCCAGCTTGTGATCCTTCCTGGGAAAAGGATCTAGATCAGAGGTGGCAATCACATGGCTCTCCCAATACTGTCAGACTGAAACTCTCATCAGTGCCAACAACTATAGCCAGTGCTGAAGAATGCTGGAAACTGAAGACCGACAGCATCTGGAGGACCAGCTTCTCATCCTTGATCTAAAGCAGGACTTCCTTTCTGGCAGAATTAATTACATTTGAATTTGGTGCTGGGCTTTGTAGAAGAAAGGCAGTTAGACTTTCTCAAATGCAGTGTATGTTCTCTAGGTGTTTTGGTGCAGGTGACAAAGAGGAAGATTTAAGAAAGGGGTCTTTTCTGTGATAAGATGAGAATCAGAATATCAGTGTCCAAATAGACCACCTGAAAACCTATAGGAAGTGCTATTGGGTTGATGCTAAGTTGGAGAGAACTAGTTGTTCAAATGATTTGCTCTGAATAAGATCATAGTGACAAAGAGGAGTTTGATCACCCACCAACCTGTCAGGTAAGGAGAAAAGAACTACAGCTAAAGAGACTTAGGAGAATTCCTCAGGATTTGTGGACAGAGGTTCTCACACTGGACTTACAGAACATGGTAGCCACCAAAGCCATAGAAAGTGAACAATTAGGGACCAATAATGGCACTGATCATGATGAGACTATTTGAGTTACACTTGGAATAGGTCATGCTTGTGTTGATGTCTGGAATGTCTTTGGGATCTAGGGGTGTACTAGACTCAAATCCTAAAGCTGAACCTGATTCAAAAAAGTAGGTGTCTTTCAGAACACAGTGGTCACAGTACACAGGCAGCAGTGGGCAATCTGCCAATCCAAAATATCTTTGGCAATTCTTTGTGCAACTCCTTCCACTGAATCTGGAGAGGCAGTAAGTAGAGTACACTCTATATACCCTGATGGCACCAGATCCTGTCTGATCTTGGAAGTGAAGGAGGTTCAGCCCTGGTTAGTACTTGGATGGGAGACAACTAATGAATATCAAGTGCTATAGACTATATTTCTGAAGAAGCAACTGGCAAAACTGCTTCAGAATATTCCATGCCAAAGAAAACGCTATGAAATTCATGGGGTCACCATAAGTCAATAGGTGACTTGAAGGCACATACATACACATGTACAAGTGGAGAACACATGTTTCAACAATGGAAGGCTTGGGAGATGCATAAAATAAACCAATCACCTATGAAATCAAGGCTAGCTGTGACCTTCTGGTTATGTTGGGACTGCAGCTGCCAGAATTCCTCACAATTGATTTTGCTGTCTTGGGCTGATGGGAGTTGTAGGTACAAAACATCTGGAGAGCCACCATTGCCCACGTCCGCATTAAATGAAAGCATGAAATGGAGAGGAGAATGTACCAGCTGGTGATCACTCTTGCAAAACAGGTGGAACTACACATACACAGTCATACCTACAGGGTCTCCAGTAACTAGAAAAGTCAATTGGCCAAAGCTCACAGTTGAGCTAAGAAACTGTATGTGCACAGAACTTGTTTCTCATGCATGCCAAACATGTACCAGCACTGACAGGCATGGCAAACTGGTATTCCCCCCCCTCCCAGTGTCCTTCATCAGTCATTAGATACGTGGGAAGTTTGTTTCAATACCACTTTTGTCAGTAGTAAATATGACTTTCATACCTACAAAACTTGACTCTGAAAATCGAAGCCAGTTTCAGTTTTTCTCTGCCTAGAGAATGCCTTTATAAAATGAAAATTAGCATAAGAAAATGCTACTATGTGCTAAAACCTTGAAACGATGGTACTGTGATATGAGAAAATAGTGCTAATATTTTCACTGTGATACCTAGTCAGGGTATTTTAAGTATGTGTTTTAGCACTTACGTTATGAACCATTTCAGCAGCAGCCCCAAGCTAAACCTTCTCGGTCTTCTTGGATGGAAATTATGCGGTCCTTCATTTGTTGTTGAATTGTGACTTCCAACATTCTTAACCTCTAGATATATAGTTGGCCCTCTACATTCACTAGAGTTAGGGGTGCAGGACCCTCACAAAAGTGGAAAAATTGCGAATAACAAATGTGTGTTTGTTGCTGGGAAGGCGGCTAAAGCATGGTGGGGAGAGTGGGCACCCAGGATCGAAACAAGGATCATTTTCGCACTAGCCTGTTATAGCACTATAATTCCACTTTCAACATCCCATGGAATCCTGGGCTTTCAAGTTTAAAGAGGGACCAGCCGGCTTGCCCCTGCCTAAACTGCAAAGCCCAGGATTCCATAGGATGTTGAAAGTGGAATCATAGTGCTATAACAGGCTAGTGTGGAAATGGTCCAGGTCGGGAAAAGGAAAAGGAAAGGGTGTGGGTCAACATGATGGTCTTATACTTCCTCTCTCTTGCCCATCTCCTTCCCTGGGTGTGTGGGGGGCACTGGTCTGTTGTGCTGAGAAATCAGGTTGCTATCTGCTGGCCAGAGAGTGGCAGATGGAGGAGGAAAAGGATCAGAGGCAGGTTTTTAAAGGGCTGCACAGCCTGATCGGAGCAGCAGAGAGGGAAGTTTCCCCTGGAAAAGAAGTATCTGAGGTGAAGGGACAGGGGACAGAGAAACTGGCAAATAATCAAATCCATGAAAGTCAAACCCAATGTGGAGAGCCAACTGTACTTGCTAGGACAGATAGGATTTGCAGTTCAACAGCTTGGGTAGAACATTATTATTTACACCCCTGCCTTAGAAGAAACTGTAATTGCTTTTTCACTAGAGTTTTCAGCATTGCTGAGACATTTTTCTCACAAACAGAAGTGGAATTAAACCAATGGTCTGTACAAAACTTAAAACACTATGGGCATAATCCTGCTGATGACTTACATTGCCATAAAAATAATTATGTAAAGGATTTCACTTTCTAGGAGGTTGCACAATTATGGTATCTTAATCAGAGTTGTAAGGAATAGGGTCCATTGCACAATAGCTGCAACCTGTCACTAATTGTGCAATGGTGTCATCGCACATAACCCCAGTATAACAAAATTCTCATGTATCAACACTGGCATAAATTTACACTACACAACTACCAAAAAGGATTCCAGACATTATCATCATGCAGTGCTTAGGGCAATGATCAGCATTCCTCTACAGCAGTGGTTCTCAACCTTCCTAATGCCATGACCCCTTAATACAGTTCCTCATGCTGTGGTGACCCCCAACCATAAAATCATTTTCATTATTATTATTATATTTATTTATTTATTTATTATTTATTTAATTAGTCGGTTTTTTCCAACATCAAATAGATTGGAAACGCTGCCCTAAATCACTGCTCTGGATGGACTTCTAATGCCTAAAAACTGGTAACCCTCCCCCTTTTTTTCAAGCACAGAAAGCGTCCATCAATGCCAGAACAAAGGCAGTAGTTCTAGTTCTGAATGTTGGGTTTCCACAGTTCAAAAAGCCAGTCACTCCCAAAGACAATGCCAAAACAGCCCACATTTTACACAAGGCACAGGGAGGAAAGGACAGGGAGAGAGGAAAGATGACGGCGGCATAAGCAGACGTGTTTTGTTTCCCTCCCTCCCTCCCCCTCCCTCCCTTAAAGGGAGTGCGGACGCTGAACATACAAAAAGAGAGGAATGCAAGACAGTCAGGGCGAAGAACACAACACGTGCGTGTGGCAAGTGCCAAGGGTCCACGCACAACAAAAGTGAGAGGAGAAAGTCATCCTGGCTATTTCTGCACTAGACTGTTATAGCGCTGTTATATTTGTTTGAACTGCAAACCCCAGGATTCCATAGGATGGTGAAAGTGGAATCATAGCGCTATAACACTGGAATGTGGAAATGGCCAAAGTCCACAGGACAGATCAGAGCAGCGCTTTCGGGTGAAAAAACCAAAAAACAAAAACAAAAACCCAACCAAGGAGCCTCGGGGGCTCTTGCTACACAAACCGAAGCCCTTGGCTGAAGCCCCCTGCTCCTTTCCCAGCCGAGTTCTCAGTCTTGGAGGGACCGCTCTCCCCCGTCGGATGGCAGATCTGCCACAGGAAAGTTTCCCCCTTTGCCTGCCGGACCAAAGGCGACAGCCACACCGACAACTCCCGCGGAGCAGTGTGCCCAGAATGAATGGGCAACCGGGCGATCGCCGCTGCTGCAGCCCCACCACTTTGGGAAGCAAGCGGAGCCCAGCTGCTTGCTCGCCCCGGCAAGCAACTCTGTTTGCCGGCATGAATGAGCGTGAGGTGAAGAGGGTGAGGGGACGGGGTCTTACCTCCCAGACGTCCTGCTGCAGCGCCATAAACCTTGAAGGGGAAGCCCTCCGTGTGTGTGTGTGTGTGTGTGTGTGTGTGTGTGTGGTGCAGGCGCGAGCGTCCAAGCAGCGCCTGGCTGCTCACTCACCCCGGCAAGCAACTCTAACTCTGCAAGCCGGCATGAAGGGGAAAGCAAACACTGAAGGGGAAGCCCTCCGTGTGTGTGTGTGTGTGTGTGTGTGTGTGTGTGTGCATCCAAGCAGCGCCTGGCTGCGCCCGGCTGTACGCCTCCTCTCCCCTCCCGCCAGCACGGGGTCTCCTCTCCTCACCTCCGCCTTAACGCTCCAGCTCTCTCCTCTCGGTGTCCTCACCTCCGCCTTAACATTCAGGCTCCAGCTCTCTCCTCCCGCTCTCCGCACCTCTGGCTCCACCAGGTTCCTCCAGTGCTTTCCCACCAGGCAGGGAAAGATGGGGAAATGCCCAGCACGCCTCCTCTCCCTTCCTCCCACCACAGGGGTCTCAGAAGAACTGCTCCCGTTGGCTGTGAGGCCACCTTCTTTTAAAAGGGGGGCAGGATTGAGGAGCTGCGACCCCTGTGAAATGGTCGTTCGACCCCCAAAGGGGTCCCGACCCCCAGGTTGAGAACCACTGCTCTACAGCCTTTCCACAAAAGCCCTGTTCAGCAAACCTCCTCTGTGGTTTTAATTAGAAGCTTTCTCACTTGAAGTTTTTCAGTGTAACTATTTTGTTTATTTTTCCAATATTTTTTATTAAAGTCATATAATACTGAATCAAAATAATACAGAATCAAAGTATACAAAGAAAACAATCTACATACCACATTTTAAAAAGAAAAGAAAAAGAATATATATATATATATATATATATATATATATATGGAATAAAACAGAAAAGAAAAAGAGAAAGAAAAAAGAGAATAAAAAAGAAATAGAAAATAAAAAAAAAATTCCAGCCTTTTCCCCAGCTACTATAACTAAATCCTAGTTAAGTCTCCTCCATCTTCTTTACCAAACAAAAACACACTTCTTTCTATAGTCTGTTAATTTCATTAACACAAATATAAAAGATAATTTGCCTACAGAAAGTTAACAAAAAGTTAGCCCCATTAATAAAATTAATAATAATTAATGAATAATTGCTTCTAATTGAGCTACAAAAATCAGTCTTCTATTCCTCCAAAGTCTCATACACCTAAAGTTAAATGTTAAAATTAAAATGAACACTTTAAAATTTCCAGTATCTCTTCTTCTGGTATGCCAATCACGTATCTAAGTTGTTTTTATCACAGCTTCAACATTTTCTTACAATCCTATTTTCATATGGCAACCCCAACAAACAAACAAATACAATGCATATGCTTTGCTTTTCCCCCTTCAAATCTAACAATAAAATATATTTAATAATCATCCTCCAAACTCAAATGAAAAAGAAACCAGATCTGTGTCAACGCTGTTACATGAAACCCTTTAAACCAGTGGTTCTCAACCTGGGGGTCGGGACCCCTTTGGAGGTCGAATGACCATTTCACAGGGGTCGCCGCTCCTCAATCCTGCCCCCCTTTTAAAAGAAGGTGGCCTCATAGCCAATGGGAGCAGTGCTTCTGAGACCCCTGCGCTGGGAGGAGGGGAGAGGAGGCATGCTGGGTGTTTCCCCGTCTTTCCCTGCCTGGTGGGAAAGCACTGGAGGAGCCTGAGGTGGAGCCAGAGGTGCGGAGAGCGGGAGGAGAGAGCTGGAGTCTGAATGTTAAGGCGGAGGTGAGGAGACTGAGAGGAGAGAGCTTAACGGAGCGTTAAGGTGGAGGTGAGGAGAGGAGACCCAGCGCTGGCGGGAGGGGAGGTGTGCAGTCAGGCGCTGCTTGGACGCTCGCGCCTGCACCCCCCCACACACACAGAGGGCTTCCCCTTCAGTGTTCCCTTTCCCCTTCATGCCAGCTTGCAGAGTCAGAGTTGCTTGCCAGGGCGAGTGAGCAGCCAGGCGCTGCTTGGACGCTCGCACCCGCAACACACACACACACCATCCCCTCACCCTCTTCGCCTCACGCTCATTCATGTCAGCAAACAGAGTTGCTTGCCGGGGCGAGCGAGCAGCTGGGCTCCGCTTGCTTCCCAAAGTGGCGGGGCTGCAGCAGCGGCGATCACCTGGTCACCCATTCATTCTGGGCACGCCGCTCCGTGGGAGTTGTCGGTGTAGCTGTCGCCTTTGGTCCGGCAGGCAAAGGAGAAAACTTTCCTGCGGCGGATCTGCCATCTGACAGGGGAGATCGGTCCCTCCGAGACCGAGAACTCAGTCAGGAAAGGAGCTGGGGGCATCAGCCAAGGGCTTCGGTTTGTGTAGCAACAGCCCCCGAGGCTCCTTGGTCGGTGGGTTGTTTTTTGTTTAGTTTTTTGGTTTTTTGACCCAAAAGTACTGCTCTGATCCGTCCTGTGGACTTTGGTCATTTCCACATTCCAGTGTTATAGCGCTATGATTCCACTTTCACCATTCTATGGAATCCTGGGGTTTGCAGTTCAAACTGCAAACCCCAGGATTCCATAGGATGGTGAAAGTGGAATCATAGCGCTATAACAGTTTAGTGCAGAAATAGCCAGAATGACTTTCTCCTCTCGCTTTTCTTGTGCATGGAACCTTGGCGCTTGCCACACGCACGTGTTGTGTTCTTCGCCCTGACTGTCTTGCATTCCTCGCTTTCTGTATGTTCAGCGTCCGCACTCCCTTTAAGGGAGGGAGGGAGCGAGGGAAACAAAATGCATCTGCTTATGCCGCTGCCATCTTTCCTCTCTTCCTGTCCTTTCCTCCCTGCGCCTCGTGTAAAATGTGGGCTGTTTCGACATTGCCTTTGGGAGTGACTGGCTTTTTGAACTGTGGAAACCCAACATTCAGAACTAGAACTACTGCCTTAATTCTAGCATTGATGGACCCTTTCTGTGCTTAAAAAAGGGGGGAGGGTTACCAGTTTTTAGGCATTAGAAGTCTATCCAGAGCAGTGATTTAGGGCAGTGTTTCCAATCTATTTGATGTTGGAAATAACTAACTAACTAAATAATAAATAAATAAATAAATAACTATAATTATTTTATGGTTGGGGGTCACCACAACATGAGGAACTGCATTAAGGGGTCACGGCATTAGGAAGGTTGAGAACCACTGCTTTAAACACCTTTTCATCCATGTTATCTTAATCTTAGCATGAGTTTTTTGTTTCCCAAATACTGGCAAAATACAAATTAAAATACAAAATACAAATATCATATTTAGCAATACATACTTTGAATGTGTTTTGCCACAGCCTAATCCCATCGTGATCTCTGCTTCCTCTCTGGTACATTGCCAGTTATTATACCTTCAGAAATACTTTCTCTCTTCCAGCATTCTCAATCATAGTAGTCTCTGCTCCGTCCACTTGCTTGCCAAACTTTTTATCAAGTATTGAGGCTATATCAGATGTCAAGGTTGTATTTTCCCATGTTACACAGCCTTCCTCACTCCCTTCCTGTGGCAATATATCTTTCAACTTCAACATATCCAGATTCTGTGATGTTTGCTTCAACGCTTCATTCTCCTCAGCTTGTTCAGGACATACATTGTCTTTTAAAGCTGCAAACTCTTATCTAAGGAACTTTTACAATGATTTTGTTAAATATTATTTAAATATTTCTCTTATTTCATCAAACATTACTTGATAAAGCACTGTCTCTGCTGTTCTGTGGGAGGGGCGGAAATTCCCTTTCTTCTCTTGGAACACAAATATTTCTCCAGATTTAGCACTGAAGCATCTGACAAACAGTAACTGAACTTATCAGTATTTTTAAACTTTGATCAGTCCAGTCCAATCCGGTGCCTCCTTTTAACAAAACAAGTAAAGCTTCTCACACTGTCTCCATCTTGTAATTCAAAATTAATAGAGCAACTATATTTAAAATTCTTAAATCCAATATTTAAAAAGTCACTAAGTCTTTTCAGATATTGTTAATTCTTTTTTTTATTATAAACTGTATGTTGTCTAGTTCTATTTGTACTTTCTGTCTTTATTCTCAAAAGAAAGGCAGCTTACCAGGTAGAAAATTTCACAGCTGGATCCAAAATTTCCTTTAATTCCAAATGTTAGCAGACATAGTTTAAAACATGGAGATTAGATAAAGAAAAAGAAGATTTATGAGCTCAATGTCTTTGAAAGAACTTCCCAGCTTTTCAAGTGAGTGCCAACAGGAGGGCAAGATGAATCACTGATTCCCTCAGACAGATTTGCTGCCCACTGTTTGTGGTTCCCACAACACCTGCTGAGTTAAGGAGCCCTCTTGGGGTAATCCCTTAGATCTTCCCTTGATATGAGAAGATAATATACAATATTTTAGTTGCATTAAAACTGCATGAGAAATTTCCCCCAATGTATATAAGACATTCTATTTGTGATACATAGATGGAGAAGTTATTGTGAGTGACAATGATTTGGTATTTCAATGAGCTTTCTCCATCAGCTACCTTGTGGTACATTTAGATCTAACACTGGCAATAAACATAATGAGTAGATGGAGAAGGACCCTAAAGACAGTAGATTTTGGAAGTTAAGTAGGGCCATGCTTGGCTAATACTTGGATGGGAGACCACCAACACATACCAAATACTGCAGGATGTATTTCAGAGGAAGAAAATAGCAAAACCACTTAGTGATTTTCTATGAAATCCTTGGTGTTCACCAGAAGTCACCAGGCTACTTGAAGGCACTTACACACAGAAAGAGAGAGAAGGACCATAGGATTATGAATTTCCTTTACCCATTTCTTCCTCTCTTGCATACAACCCCCCTTTATTAACAGTGCATATATTTATTATTGGCACCAATAAGAAGATTAAGTTTTTTCCTTAAGTAGGGCTTGATAGTGTAACCCCATGAATTGGTCAGGTTTCCCCTTGCAGAGGCAAAATCATCACTCTGGAGAGCTAGGAGCAAAAGGGGCCAGCTTGTTCTGTTCCATTTCTGCATACCTATACAGAGTTGAATGCTTTGCAGAACTGGGGCAAATGGAGAAAATGAACAAGCATCTCTGATATTTGTTATATTTGTATTATAACAGGGTTGTACCTTTCAGTCTGCAATTGATCAGATGCCATTTGTTCTTATGGTCAAGTTCTTGGAGCTAAAATTGTCTGCAAGGGGGTAAGCAAGGTGGCACAAATCAGAGGAACATTTGGAGTGGCTGACTTCCAGGCTCCCAACCTAGAGTTGTATTTCAGTTTAGACTAAGAAGGGCTATCAGTTGCATTGTTCTTCTATTAACAGACTTGCTAAACAGCTTTGTTTGGTCTACTGCCTGTTGCTTTGTGTATAGCTGTGGTTCTATCTAAATAATGTTCTGTTCAGTTCAAATGCCTGTCGGGTTTAGTTCTACTAGGCACAACATAACTTATGCAGGCCAAGGCCAAAACTTGAAATTCTATTTAAGATGGAATACTGGTCGTGTTAACCATGGTCAAGAGCAAAGAGATTAAATGCTTAAATTTTGATTAAGGCTGGAAGGTCTAATTAAGAGGCTGCCAAAATTACATCTGGATTGGTCATCAGGGTTCCCTTCTGCTACCACCAAGCAGCAACCAAAGAAGGGCAAAGATCTTGGTTGTAGCCTATGTGTCATATTGAAGACTGTGTAGGAAAGAAGGGAGAATGTAAGGCATTACTCTTGGCTTATGTATTCTGGTATTTCCATCATTTCTTTGGCACAGTGATAGGTTACCAGGTTAGAAGCAACTCAGGTCCTGAGATTTCAAGACCCAAACCTAAGACCTAGGCCATTTCCAAACCTAAAAGCAATTGCTACTGATGTTTGAGAAGGGGAGGAAAGAAGGTTGACAAACCCGCAGTAATACATATGCAGATAGACAGACAGACACATTGATACTTTTTCAAGGCAGTGCTCTTGCCCTGAGATTCCTGCCCCCGGTCCTGAGAACTGGGGAAGGATCAGATTCCTAAGACTCAGGGCCAGGCCCAGAGTTCTGAGAACCCTACATGGTAAGGTTTACATTTGTGCAAGGAAGAATACGATGGACTTGTCTCCACAACCCATATGCATATCACCTGTACCGTAACATTATTCTTCAATCTCATTTATACACGTCTGCCTGTGATATACAGGGACTGAAGACACTCAGCACCCGCAGTCCTTTACCAGCTTACATGAGGGGGGCACCACTGCTCAATGGTTTCTGTCCAGAACATCCAGCTGGAAAAGACCTCAGTCTTAAGCACTTTCATCAGAGAACACCATCAGAGCAAAGTCCTCTGAAAGTTCTTCAGTCAGAGAATATGGCCATCCTATTTAGTCAGAATCAATTCAGCAGATAAGACCTAGGCCATTTCCACACTTACACTGTTACAGAGCTATTCTTCCATTTTCAACATCCTATGGAATCCTGGGCTTTGCTGTTTAGGGAGGGGTATTTAGAATTCTCAGCCAGAGAGCTCTTTGGCCTCAGTGAACTACAAACCCCAGAATTCCACAGGATGCTGAAAGTGGAATAACAGTACTATAACAATGTAGGGCAGAAATGGCCATAGTTGCCATTTTACTTTTTCAAAAAGGAAGAATGCTTTACATGCCTGTCCTTCTTTTGCATTTTTAAGCTCTCCAACTACTTCACAACTTTTAATGCCTATCAACACTAAAGACTTCCTTCAGGGAACAATATGATTTATCTCTATTCTGTAGATGGAAGAAATTTGAGCCAGAATCCTGAAGCAATTTATTCCCGTCACATCCACTCAATGAGTCTGGAAGATTCTGCTGTGCCGTTTCCCTTGACTCTTTCCAAGATTATCTTTCCGGTCTTGATAATGAAGAGGAAAATGACACACATGCCTTGTAATAACTACTTGTTAGTATTTCAGCCCCACAAAGGTTCCCAAGGCAGATGACAGCATCTTCACAGCTGAACAGGAACTGTGTTGTCAGCTTCCCATTTCCAAGAGTTTATTTTACTATTACATTCGTTGGCCCTTGACAACATTCAGAATATAACATCTTGCACTTTCTAAGTTCTTGGCTTATCTTTTTGTAACCAAGAATAGTAAACAATGGATTGCGGGAAAGTATTTATTAGAATTCCACATGTTTCATATGTTTTAAATCAGAATGGTTATTCATTAGGGAAATTGATGATATACAATAACTGTTACAGAACTGAAATAAAAGTCACCAAAGCTATGTTTTATAAACTAGAAAGTGCTCCTGATGTGCTTATATTCAGCTGAAATATTTAATAGCCTGTAAATATATCAAATTATTTAATATTCGGTGACATGAAATCAGATTCAGTGCAGATCCTAACATGTTCTTTTTGGGGTAAGGGGGAGAGAATTCAGGCAATGTGAGAACTGCTGTTCTTATAAAACTATGCCCGAGTTAGGCCATCTCAGAGTCATTAGCTCAAAGCTAGTTGTGAAAAATTGTAACACTATTAATTAATTAATTCTGAAGATAGAAGAATCCCTTAGTAAGGCTAAAACTTAGTGACTAAAGCTTTCAAGTATTAGGCTCAGCCACAGCTCAACAGATAGGCCTCTAGGGCATACACATCTGTGTTGATACACAAATAATCACAGGATGTGCCTCATAAATAAAGTAGTTCATACTGAAGATAGTTAGCAGCTTCATTTTTTTTGGATGCACTGATAATTCTGTTCCTTTAGCATCCTTACTAGTCAACAGGCCAAGAGAAATAAGCATTTCATTTACAATAGTGAACAACTGGATGCAGTTACATAGAGGCAGAGCTTAGAAAAATTATTCTGTGGTCTTCCCTGGCCACAAGTTGAGGATTCTGGGATTTCTAGTTCCAGAAGTAACTTTTCCAAGCTCTGGATGGAAGGCTGTAACTGGGGCACAAAGCCAGTTGCTCTTCCTATCATATAGATGGCTGATGACTAGTACCACAAACTGGCGTGTGTTCTTCACATATAGTGTCTTAAGAAAAAACGAGAAGAAATCTTTCCTATAAAGTTCTTACTAATATACGCTGCATCACTTTGGACAAATTGGCAGTGCCTGGGGATCAAATGTCAATTTTTTAAAAAACCTGGCAAGATTCCAAACCTTTAAGTTGATTCATATTCATGATGCCTTTAAGTTGATTTCAGTTAATGGTGACCCCATCCTAGGGTTTTCTTGGCAAGATTTATTCAGAGTAGGTTTGCCATTGCTTTCCTCTCAGGCTGAGAGAGTGTAACTTCACTGAAGTCACCCAGCAGATTTCAATGGCTGAGCAAGGGTTTGAACCCGGGCCTCTCAGAGTTCTAGTCCAACACTCAAACCATTATACCATACAGATTAGCCTATCCTATAAGTCTAGATTCAGCACATAGTTTGTGTCTGCTTCTTTGTTATTATTAATGTAACACTCTTTACAAAGGGCTGACTTTGAATAATGTTGTGAAACTTCAGCTTGTTCAGAGAGCTGCAGCCAGACTATTAACTGGGGTTGGCTACAAGGAGTGCATAATTCCCTTGTTGCCACAGCTGAACTGGCTACCATTTATTTTCTGGGCACAATTCAAAGGGCTGATTTGACCTATGTGGCTAAGGTCCAGGTTATCCGAAGGACTGTATTCTCCCAAATGATCTTGCTAATGTTCTGGTATCCCCTGCAGAGGGCCTTCTCCCCGTTTCATCATCCTCATAGATACATCTGATGGGAATGTGGGAGAGGGTCTTCTTAGTGGCTGCTCCAAGCACTGAAACTTCCTCCTGAGAGTAGTTAGACTAGCACCCTCTTTGCAGTGGCAGAGCTTGGAGTGTGTGGAGGGGGGGGCGGGAGGCAGCAGAGCTACGGAGCAAGGGGTGTGGCCACTGTGCTCGGGGGTGTGGCTATGGGCCAGGACGCCCCAGAAACATTGCTGCTCAGGACAAATTGCCTCTCCTGTGCCCACATCCCTACGTGACTGCCTCTTTGCTACCTTTCTGTGGACTGGTTAAGACATTTATTTATTTGCTTACTTATTTACCTAATTACTTACTTATTTCAACAGGACTTTGAAGACTGTCTGCTCAAGATGACTGGCTCTAGCAGAACTCTGCTGTACTGCCTAACTGTATTTTGTTTGTTTTTTAATAACTATGCTTTTTTAAAACTGGTTTTAATATTATGCATAGTTTACTTATATTGTCAACTTTTGCATTTGGTAGATGTTTAGCTGTGTTTCTTTTATAACTGTTGTAAGTTACCTTGAGTCTGAGATTGTTATCACGGTTATGATATGTCTGGTGAGAGCACTAGATATCCTTTTGATATCAAATAATTTGGCCTTTACTTGACCTTTCTCTGCCACCCTACTCCACGTGTTTGCAGAGGTCCACCGGACAAGCATGTATTGGGCGCAGCCATTAATGGTTATACATTCCAAACCTCAGGCAGGCAGGCAAGTTAAGCCTCTCCGATGCTTTAGGGAAAAACCTTCTTGCAAACCGGCTTTGCTCAATGCGAATCTTTACAAAGATGCACGGCCATGGGTCGAGCCATTCCTTTATGTTGGGCCATTTGCATACTGGCCATACTATTGTCATCCAGCGCTAAGCCCATCATGCAAAACCTGACCTTTTCCAACTCCTTTGTCCAGCTCCAAATTTCCTTTGTTCTCACCTAGCATGGCATAGCCTGTAGGTAAAATCCACCCTATAAAAGGTCCCCATTTTCAAGTCCTCCTCGGATCGCTCCTGAGTTTCATCCAGCCTTGCTGTCGGTTTGTCCAGTGAGCTCCCATCAGTGAACCACGCTGAGCTTTCTTCCCTGCAACCCCAGCTTCTCTCCAGGACTACGAGACCAGGTGTCATATTACCCATTCCCCAAAGCTCTCCATTTCTATTTCTCAGTCAGTTAGTGTATGTCGTGTCTTTTATGTTGCTTGCCCTCAATAAATGTTATTTTTGTTACTTTAAAATTTGTCTGGCTACGCTCTCTGACCTGAAGCCGTAGACATAGTGTAAAAGGGCTGATTACATATAGTGTAGCTAAAGTTACCCTGCCTCTCATTAGCTTAAGAGAGTGCTCGAGTTTAATTTCCCGATCTTGTGTTTTTATTTGGTTATTCAGGCGCCCCTCCCGGGACCCCCAATATACAGGGTAACAATGATGATGCTGGGAGCTGAAGTCCAAAAACATTTGGATGGTCACTATCCCTGCTTCAACCACACATTCTTATCAAACATGACTGGCAGATTCATCTTCTTTCCAAACCCGTATGGCCCCTTATAGAGAAGAAGAGGTCACACACACACACCCTACACAAGACAGTGGAATGTGACATTGCCAGTGCTGAATACATCAAGCCAATATGGGCATAGGTCATGCCAGCCTTTGGAAAGGTGAAGGGAGGAATAGAAGTTATGTTGCAGTTCCATCTCCTGATGTACTAGGCTCTGCATAGAGTAGACATGTCCCTGCTTCATACAAAGAGGTTAATTAGGCCTAAACATAAACCAGCAGTGTCAGCTATAGATTTGAGGTTCTTGGGAAGTTCACACTCAAGGGCCCCATTTAATTTTCAGGACTCAGTGCAAACCAGGCTTCTCTCAGGCTGCATCTAAATTCTTCAGATGTGCCATGTAAACAAAAATGCATCAGCCCAGGGAAGACAGGTTTGAGGTCCTAGAAAATATTCAGCCTTGTACTCAACCCACAAGAAGCTCCCTACAAATGTGTTTAGATGTAAAGGTAGATAAACATGGTACATATAAAAAATAGCAGCAGAAATGAACACTTAACATCTGTGCTCTACAAAAATGTTTCTTTATAAATGGCAAGTTTGCCTCTGCAAAACCAAACTTCAAGAATCAGGACCCTCCACATTAACTGGGATGCGTAAAGGTTTAAACAAGAACCCTTATGATGTGCAACTGTTCCATAAACCATATGTTTATTTTTAGCCTAAAAGAACTGACATACAGAAGTAATAGTACCTTTGCCTAGGGAGTGGAAAAAAGAAAAACATAAACTGAGTGGCTGAAATAATGTTTGCTCAAGTTAAACCACCCTGCCAGTGAACATCTCCTTAGAGTGGCATACCTTCTAAGAGAAGCAGAGATGGGAGCCCTGAAGCCATTCCAACAAAGAACTCAAACAAATTAATAGTCCTGTAAAACAGCATCATCAGCAATGTGTAGCCATATCCTTCACTGCATTTCGTCCTTAGCCATCCTTCCCACCCCTCAGTGTCTGACGGCTCAGTGACCGTAAAGATGGAAGGGGGAAGCTCACTTAACTCAAAAGTTTCCAAGATAAGATTCAATGACAAAGTTTAAAATTAAACTCAAAGTTGTCCCCCTCCCCACTTCTCTGACATACTTCTGGAGTATCCCATGCCAACACAGGAAACTTGAGGCCTTTCACTCTACATAATTATAGCACTATGATTCTACTTTAATGGCCATATCTGCATCCAGTGGAATATCCTAGGATTTATAATTTGGCTAGCGATCTCAGGCTGAAAAGTCTAAATGCCCCTCCCTAAACTGCAAATTCCAGGATTCCATAAAATGTTGCCATTCATGATTGTACAATGGAAAAGGGCCCTTAATATATCTCATATAATCTCTTTATTATATATATCTTGCCCAGCCAATTGTGATTACTGTTTAAGGCTCTACTTTGCTTCCCACTGACAGCCGAGCTTGTGCTTTCCTGACCTTCAGAATGCCAAAGGTGAAAAGTTACTTTTTGGGACGACAGCTCCCAGAATAACACAGTTAGTGAACTAAGGGTTCTTTAGATACAGAGGTGCTATTGCAAGGAATCACAACGGACAAAAATTCACAGTTTGAAAATCAATTCATTTTTGTTAACTGTTATAAAATGTGATAATAATTAGTGGTCACGAACATCAATGGTTGAAATTGTTTAATTTGTTTTCTTAATACTCTCAATTTGTTACTTAAACATAAGGAACTGGTGAGAGTACATGATTATTAAAGTTGTCAAAAATATCTACGATTTCATAAAACCCCCTAAAACACATTAACTATTAAAAATATCTACTATTTCAGTCTAGTCTTGCTAGCCCTTTACAGTCAAGTCTCCCCTCTTCACCATGTCATCCAAAAGATACAGCTAAGAGACCAATCTCTCCCAATGACTGAAGGTCGCAAAAGAAAAAATATGCCTTTGAAAGTTCAGAGTTCTTCTGTTGAACCATCTGGAAAAACAGACTAGTTAAACATGGATTTAGTAGTGTTAGATCCATTTTCCTATCAAAAGCTTCACTGAATTCAATGTGATTTACTTCTGGACATGGAGGGAGGACATGGGTGAATCTTTTGACTCCAAACTAGAAGTGTCACTGTTGCCAAATCTGTCATGGCATATGATCCACTGAAGCAGGAAGTGTGTGCCAAGCAGAGAGGAGAGAAAGCCAAGTGAGGAGGAAATGAAGGTGGGATAAGCAAAAATATTTGCTTAATTATCCCAAGTGCCCAGCATCATGTGAACAACAAACACACCAAAAGTAAAAAAAAACAGATTTAATGGAGCTGGATCCAAATAATAATACTTAAAACTGTAGATCAACAAAAAATAAAGGAGAATTGAAAACACACACTCTTTCTCTTTCATATACACACTGCTGACTATTTAGAAGTACTCCAGCAACTTCCATCCAAACCAGTTAGTGGGGAGGATGAAGTCACCAGCCTTCAAGCTTATAGGGCCTGACACCCTGAAACTGCCATGATTGATTGAAGGTGTTCTGCTAAATAAACACACACATCATTTTTCCATTGCAGGCAAAGGCTTGCCATTTTCTTGAGGGAAGATTAGAACAAGCCAGCTATCTTAGGCCATTTCCACACTACACTGTTATAGTGCTGTTATTCCCCTTTCAACATCCTATGGAATTCTGGGGTTTGTAGTTTACTGAGGCCAAAGAGCTCTCTGGCCGAGAATTCTAAATGCTCTCTCTCTAAACAGCAAAGCCCAGGATTCTATAGGGTGTTGAAAATGGAATAATAGCTCTATAACAGTGTAAGTGTGGAAATGGCCTAGGTCTTACCTCCTGAATTCATTCTGAATAAGTAGGATGACCATATTCTCTGACTGAAGGACTATCAGAGGACATTGCTCTGATGGTGTTCTCTGTTGAAAGTGAAGGGAGAAATCCAACAAATTAAAAATTGAATGAATTTATTCACAGGTTTGTGCCAAGTGCTGAATCAAGGTATGTAGAATCTGGGGCAGCAAAATTATTTTAGTGCCAGAGCATCTCCCCCCTTACCCAGAATGCAGAAACACAACAGTAATACATTTAGTAACTAAAAGTATGCATTTATGATGCTCAAAATTAACTGCCTAAGACAGACTTCTTCTTCTGCCTCCCGGCAGTATCTTTTTATGATAACCATGGTGACCATCTGATCACCTAGTACTGTGAAAGTCAATTTGGGTCATTATGTGATTTCCAATTCTGGTAATGTGAAGAGGTGCTACAAAGGAACTGTTAAGTGTTGGCTTAGCACACAGGCAAGGTACAGGTGGAAGCAGATAATACTCAGAGACTATGGATAATGTTAGAGAGAGAGGTGGGAGTCATACAGTAGATTAAGCTTTGGCTTGTAGGGAAGATTTGCAGAGATTACTGAGCTACCTTGGCTAATGGAATTGGCCTAGTGTGTCTCAAACTGACTTGAAGAATCAGCTGTCAGTATTCAAGACTGGAGATCAGCTCACTGTCTTCAAGCTGGAACTGAAGGACTAGTCTGCATGGTTCTCAGAGGAATAAAGGAAAATACAGGCATACCTCACCTAACAAAGCCTCTGATGAAAAAGTTCCTTTTTACAGTCACCTGGCTCCCCTTTTCTTCCTTGTCCTTTGTTCAGCTAGAGACTTTTTAGCAGCATTGGCATTGGAGAAACACAGACTATCAGTGTCAATTTATAGCACTGTGTTTGCAGTAAACAGTGCAATCAGGCTTCAGCTGGGAAAGAGTGGGATTCTATTTTAGCTTATCCTACCACAGCCCTGTGTGCCAACCTACCACAGGCAAGGAGAGCAGCGGCTGCCTCCAGAATCCCTTACTGAACATGCATAAACAGCAAAACAGAAAGAAACAGGGAAAGTAGATAAGCCTCCCTCAGGCTTAGATATCCTGCCTCAGGATAGATCTATAGGCTTGACTACCAAAATTGAAGCCATAAAGAAAGTGGAAGCTGGTGAAAGAAAGAAAAAAATCATCACAGGATGCATTGTGGAAGAAGCTTTCAGGTGGTTTCTACAAGGTTCAAAATGTTTTTGTTTACTTGTGCTAGGCTTACCTGATCTGGTAGTTTCATTTTGCATGCTCACATTGTTAGTTCTTGAGAAAAAAAAAATTGCTGGAACATGTTGAACTGTTCTTTTCTGTTTGTGGTTCAGGAATCTCTCCTTATCTTTCTCACCCTGTTTCTGCCTCTGGTACCAAAGTTTCTGTTAAAGAAGTTCATGCCCAGGAACATATCTGGTTTGTTGACTGAGGTATATTTGTAAGTGCTGGAGGCTTTACTTTCAGACACATGCTTTCTAGTGCCTTAAAGGTAAAGGATATCTGTACTGCATTTGAGGGCTCTGCATTCTGCAGATGGAAACCCTGGACTTCTGCTCATAGGTCCCATGCTGAGAATTCCAAGAGAACAGACTGATAATCTCATTTATAGTAGTGGAGTGGACTCTTGGCTTCTTCATTCCTTGCCCTTCAACCACTCAAAACGGGAAAGCCGTTAATCCCATGATATTTGTCCATTGTCATCACAGAATTTGTTGTTGCGTGTTTTCAAGTCATTTCTGACTTACGGTGACCCTACAGCAAAATCTATCACAGAGTTTTCCTGGCAGGATTGGTTCAGAGGGGGTTTGTTCTTGCCCTGAGACTGAGAGTGTGGTTTGCCCAAAGTCATCCAGTAGGTTTCCATGGCTGAGCAAGGATTCAAACCCTTGTCTCCAGGGTAGTAATCCAGCAGTCAAACTACTACACCATACTGGCTCTCTGTTCATGAATTATTACAGTGTAAAGAAATGGTTCTGAAAAGGAGAACAGCCCAGAGAACTCTAATGAAAAGTGCCTCAGTAAACTCAAAGCAAACAGTGCATCAGGTTTCATCATCTCATCAGATTAAATATAGATCTTAAAATGAGAGGCCTTTTTGAGGCAGATACAACAACAACAATCCTCACTCTGCCCCCAGTATCCCCACAGGCAGCAATAATTAGTCTGGGATGCTGGGAATGACGCTTGGATTATGTATTTGCTCTACTAGTTTTAAATTAAACATGCCTTACTTTGCATATAGCGGAAAATTAACGTAAGATGTACTCTGCATTTAAGACCATATTATGCAACCAATCTCTTCTGTGTTAATCAAGAAGCAGAACATCAAAGGGACATCAGAAGACTGAAACAGGCCCCCAAACGACACCAAAGTGTATCAAAACAACTTTGCAGAAATTCAGCTCATTCCAGCCTGAAGATGAAAACAGAAGGCGATGATAGATTTCCATTCCAGCTCAGCACTCATTTCCTCTCTTTCTATTCATCTTTGTTTTTCATCTCTCCATTTTGTTTTTTGTTTCAGAAGCAGCAGGATGCCTAGTATCAATACTGATCTGCTTGTTTGTAATCTTCTGACATTTCAAAAAGCACCTGGGGTTTTTTTAACCCAGAAGAAATGACCTTATAATCAACTGCCTCACGGCTTCATAAATCAATTTTAAAAAGCATTCACATATACTCTGTAAACACAAATGCACTTCCTTTTTCATAGGTGATTTGGGCTTCACAAATGTAGTTTTGTCCAGTGCTGGTCTAGGACATGTGATCTACATTGTCTCTTCAAGAACAGGGACAGGAGAATCTTGTCAGCCTTATTTTTGGCCCACTAAATAATCTATGGAGGGTTAATCCCTCTGATACAGCTGAGTGCAAACTTGGACTAAAAATTATAGTTACAGATCAAAGTGGACTTACATTTGATCTGTAAGAACTGTCCAAGTGGTAGATTCCTACATAAATGAGAGGAATGGTGACTGAACTAATGCAATAATAAATTCTGATCTGTTGGAAGCTGTTGATCCATGTAACAAAATCTGAAAACCTGTCACATTTGCCATCCTTCCAATCCATTCTCTAGACATATATGTACATATTGTCACTTTATTGACAGCATCTTTCTAATTTTTAAGGCGAGTGACAAGTTTTCAGATTTTGTTAAATAGATCGACAGTTTGCATGCCACCATCTAGTTCATCAGCAACTACAGTCAGTCTCCAATTCCATTTTTGAACACTTTAGTATACACTGACAGAGTTTCTCTCTCTGTACAACCATTCACTAAACCAACAGACTGGAGTTCATCATTACATTATTTCAGTCACCATCCCTCACATTTATCCAGGAGTCTACCTTCTGGGCACTTCTTATGGATCAGACATAACTCCATCTCAATCCAGGACTATAATTTTCAGTACACATTTTTGTTCACTCAACTGCAGTAGAGGAATTATCCCCCATGGATTATTCAGTGGGTCAATAAGCCCAGCATGCTCACTTTACCTAATTGTACAATTAAAGAATAAAAAAAAATTGTATGGTGAGCTATGCCTGTTGGAAGAGGAAATGGAGTTGGCAATTTTGTTTATTCTAGGGATTCTTACACAGTTATTCTTCATGGAGATTTTTGGAAATTGCATACCTTTGTACTAACTTGACAATGGGCAGTTTTCCTCGGTACTGCATCCAAAGGAGTGGGTTTATATCTGGGAAAGCTCGAGGAAAAATAAAAACCAGTTAGCCTTAAAGGTCCTGCCAGATTTCTTTTCTTCTCTCCCTTCCTTCTCTCTTTCTATACTGCAAGAAACTAACATGACAATTTCTTTGAAGAAAGTTTTTCTCAACAGGAAGCCCCCATCTTTTGACACCCTGTTATCTAATGGCTCACTCTTTTGGCACTTCCAGATATCCTAAGGGGATTCTGCTCTTTCATCAGTTCTTCTTGCCTATGGGAACTCCCTTGGAATCACCTGCACATGCACGCTACTTGCAAAGTGAGCTGAGAGGTGGGAAAGGTGCTAAACTAGCTGAGAGACTTTGCAAGCAGCGCACACACAGTCAGTCCTATGTGAGCTTCAGTAAGTCCTTCACATTCTCTACATGGGTTCTGTTTTTCAACCAATTTCGTTTTCTGACAGTACTCTGGTTCCTAACCTGTCAGATAGATGGGGGAAGCCTGTACCATGTCATCTGCCGGTTGTTTAGTGAAAGCACAGCGACACATTTGTAAACTGGCACTTTTATTAGGAGTAAAGCTACATGAAAATCTAAGCTGTAGGGCTGGAGCATCTAGCAACAAGCCCATCACATAGATGTGAAATATGAAATTTCATGGTGGCATCACACATTGAAAATATTAGTTTAAAAATACAAGTATCAGCAAAAACACAGAATAGCAAACAGAATCTTCTTTATTAAATCTGTGAGGAAAACTAGCACAGTTCTGACCATGAATTTATCTTCCTTGAGCATTCAGTACTCAAAGCTGGTGCCTTCTTTGCTTCTCCTGGTAAAGAAACCATCCTGTTTCCTCAGCTGCCCTGGAAGGCAAGATTGCCCTGTCAATCTTTCTGAAAAAAGTATCATTATTATACTACCTTCTGGTGAAGGAACTAATTCCATATGCTAAACTAAATAAACTGTAACTCAGAAGGTAGTACCGGTAATTCATCTTTAACAGTATACAAGCATTATTAGGCACATGAACATAGCATTTTAGAGCACATGTAGCATGGCAACAATCATGGGTGTTCCTGGACAAAACAAGTGGGTCAAATGTCATCTGTAATGTTCTGAAAACAAAGATTCATAATTAGGGAATCTCCACAATCCCCTGAGCTATACAGTATTGAAGACACTCAGCATCTGTAATACAGCAGAACAATGCTCCTCTATAGTGAGTTTCTATAAATCCATGGGGACCATTCATACTACCCTTGGAAGAACCATATAGCCAATGCAAAAGATTTATTCCCTTACTTTATAGGGCAGGATTATGCCATATATAACCCATCCCAAGCAGTTTTTTGCCCCCTGCTGTCCTGATTTCCTAATGTTGCCACCCTGCCCGAAACAGCAGTCTTAAGTTTTGTCCAGTCCAAGTACAATTCTTGGATAGAAAGACTATGGTGCTGCAAGAAATCATTAACAAGAAAACGTGCTCTTAATTTGCACTGCAATGTTTTAAAATAAGTACACTACTCTGCCTCACCATAATGACCACAACTTTTTACCTCTGTGTATGGATTAGCATCCATGTAAAATCTTAAAAGAACTTTAAAAAATTTTAAGACTGGATGCTGAGATTAAGATATCCCTTCTTTGATTGTTTCCATCCACCCACCCAAATGATGAACAACAGTATCTATAAGGACAACACACTGTGTGCTATGTATAGCAAGTCCCATTTTGAGCAAAGCACTGAATTCTATTCTCTTGCCCTTGTACACTATCCAAAAACTTCCCACTGCCTGGCAGCTGTCAATCCCGTTGGCAGGGGTGAGGAACAATTCTGACCTTGAAGATTTGGCGGCTCTGAGCTTCTGGGAAGGAAAAAAGAGAGTGCATTCTGAAATGGATGAGAGCACACTCCCCACCTTCCGCAACTGAGCCAGAGCCAGCAGCGTCCCTATGATCTGAATCACCTCCCCACTCTCTCGCTTTCCCACCAGTATGCAACAACAGCAGGGACCCTGCCCACAGCTTCACAGCTGCCAAGCTGTTGGAGGACACAGATCTCTCCATGCAGAGCTTTGAACACATGTTAGATCTTGGCCAAAGTTTATAGCTGATGGGGGTTCAAACAATGGCATGAAACTTAGTGTCCAGAAAAATTCTTTTAAGTACAGAAGGGTGAGTGATAGTGTATTCATTTTGAAAATATTAAAATAGGAAATAATTTGTTGGACTTTTGGAGCAAATTGTGAAGATGATGGGAAAGTGAAGGTGGCGAGGGATTCAGCTGCTTCTCAAGGAAAGCTCTGAGGTCACACCTGAGGCCATTTTGCTCCTCCTTCTTTCCAATTACTGTCACCGTTGAGATAAGCAGGAAGTGCGGCCAGCTTAGTTGGTGCCTTGAGGAACCACTCCTCAAAGTGCTGCCAACATCCTTTTTCTTTTCTTTTTTTTAGTGCAGTGCTCCCTCTCTTTGCACTGAGAAAGACAGGATGTGCCTTGGGAAGTAATCTGGTTTGCTGTGTAGTAAGTACTCATGACTTCATCATGCTTGATACATAATTCTTGATAGTTCTTGGGTAATCATAGGTTTATTCTTTAAAACAAGCAATAAGAACAGGTATGAGAAGCATCCTGCCCTCCAGATGTTGTATTATAACTCCCTGCATTTCTCACATGGCTTACACTAGTTAGGGTTCCTGGAAGATGCAATCCAATAACATCTAGAAAGCTGCATGATTCCTAATCCTGATCTGGGGAAAAACGTTTTGGAATATAAGTGGAGAAGAGACACCAGAAGAGAACAGGTAGCTCATATTAGTTATAGAGTTGGGGAAACCATTTTTCTTCTCCCCAAAGTCGTTCTTTCAACCTGAAAATATATACAGTAATGGCAAAGCTCTATCACTGTTATGAATGGATACAGATTAAATACAGTTCACAGTCAACCTGTCCATCTACTCTTCTCTTTCATTCTGGGTGCATGAGTATTCACACAGTTGGAAAACATGAAAAATGAATAAAATGGAAATAAATGTGATTGTATCACTTCAAATAAGAGCAAATAAAATCATGACACTATGAGACTAGAGCAATCCTTTATATAAGCATGCATACCATTTCATTCTTTTGGTTCCATTTTTATCCAAACATCCGCAAAATGTGGGTTCCTTGCCATGATTTTCTTTGAAATCTTGACCTCCCATTTCCAGGATATAAAAAAAACATGTGTTTTCTGGGGAAGTATACATACTCCTTGTAGCTGTTGGACAGCAGGAGAGATGATCATCTAAGCCAAGCAATGTTTTTCCAAGCACTGCATTACTTGCTGTAAATTATTTCAGAATGGTGCTGTCAAAATCTGCTTTCCAGAAAGGGTATTGTTTCTTTTTAAGTGGTATAAGAGCAGTCACTCACTGCAGCTGACAGCTGTTTATGACTTCAAAGAAATGATTTCCTATATCTGAAAAGTGTGTTCTTCTTATTTCCCTTATTGTAGGAATATAAAAAATGTGTAGGGCTTGCCTATACTTGTTATCCTATCATTAACCACACCAGCCATTTTTAAAATAATCAGCCACAGTGGCTCAGAAGTAATTATCACTTAACTCCTAGCATTTGTACTTCATTAATAAGATGTCAATGGACTTTGCTACTCACTTTATTGAACTGTCTTCTGGGATTAAATTGGTGGTGTTAACAAAGTAGCGTACAAATGATAGATCTGTAAGGTAGTTTATGTCTGCTTTGTTAAAAGCAGCTATGTAGAAGCAGTGTGTATCAGGATTTGAAACAGATACTGCTGCACTGAAAATTCTTATTTGCCCAGAAAGATGACACATCCATCAATAACAGATAAGTGGTTGCAATCACAAGCAGTGTTATCCCTTCATCTGTTGCTCCAGCACAAATCTAGCATATTTCTGCCTAAGTTATGTAGAAATGTTAGACTCGCACTGGAGCAGAGGAAGGGATAACACTATTTTTCCTATGCTCAAATTGCTCAGTATGTGGACAGTGAGCTAAAATCTGGAGCTTCAAGTCAATTGTATGCCTTAAATTCTACACTAGAAAATCATCAAAAGAAGACAGACATAAGTCACAACTAAAGTAGTAAAGTTCAGTACTCTTCAGCATGGGATACTTTTATCTTGCTTTTACCCCGTGACTCATTTTTGCAGTCCCCAAGGCCCTCATCATATTATTTTTACCACACACACACACACAAAAAGAAAAATGCAAACAATGCTTTGATCACTTCCTAGTTTTCTGGGTGAGGCAGGTCAAGGTAGTGGTGGAGAAATGCCCTCTTCAAACTTGCTCACTCCTGTGCCAGACCTAATCCAACAATGTTACACAGAAAGGTTGGGAGGAAAGTTTGGCGCTTTGTGGTATAGTGATAGGCAATATATAATAAAGAAAACTCAGTTCCTTTAAGCCTCAAGTACACATCTACTAGGGATGTAATTCTCTACTAATTTTCTTCTCAAATTAACCAATTAATAATTCAAGTAATCCTCTTCCAGCTACAAGTGTTCAAAAGCCAACAATTTTCAAACCCAATTTGCAATTCAGGATTCATTCTGCACAAAAATCACACCTGGTTGTTTTGCTCAGAAATCAACATTTTCTGCACAAGAAATACTTCTGCACAGAATTATTATTTTCTATGTAGAAAACGCTGCTTCCCCCACAGAAAATGCTGTTTTCTGTGCAAAACAACTACATACAAATTTTGCACAGAATCTGTTGCAAATGGCAATGTAGCTCATCAGTACAGAATTCTTTCCATCAGGGTTTCCCAACACTCAAAAACATGTTTTTTTTTACTTTTTTGAATATTCTTCCTATCCCTAGCATCTACATTTTCATGCCCAGGAACAAGTTATGGAGACAGGGAGAAAGTCTGTTACAGTTTTTTCATATGTTGGCATGAGATATGATGGTCAGCTAACTGCCCAATAGTCCTAACACCATCAACAATCTTCTCTGATATACTACTGCATTTTTTTAAAAAATTAGGAATTTAAATTTGTAGTGTAAAAAAGGAACCATTCAAATGTTTTAAAAGTGCAAGGACAATGTGCAAGACTGAAAGCTTACCTAATGTTACAGATGCTCATACTGCTAAATGTGTAAGGTAAGCAATCAAGCCACATTCACACTACAAGGGAAGATCCTTCTGTTAAGAATGTAACATCTGGATTCAACTATATACTACCAAGCACAGAGGAGATAAAACAGCTTTTGAGGCTTGGAACCCAGCACCCTTCAGATGAAAAACAGTGTAAATGCATAACTGTGGAAACACAGAATTCATTTAACAGTCCAAAAGAACTATTTAACTGATGAACTGAACTGATTAAACAGAGTGTTTACGATGATCTATTTTAAAAACCACTCCAAATGCATTTTTGTATAAAATATATTTTAATTTCCCTGCCCATTAGGTAGCATAAATATTTACAAAATATACTGTGAAAAGTAGAAATTGGTAAACAGAAAAATCAGTACACTTTTCAAGTGATAGAAACATGGAAAGAATTTTAAAAGTGAGCATATGGACAGATACACTGTTCATGCTGCTCTTGGAAAGCTCTGCCCTATTAATATTCAACAAGTTAGTTCCACAAAGTATTTACTGCTAACAGAGAAAATGATGCACAAATAGTCACAAGTATTCATTCCTCAATCAACTATTTTCTGGAGAGCTGACAGTGCGTAATGTGCATTAGAAGACTTAATTAGCTCATCTATTAGGATTTTTGAACACTCAGCCAGCAAGTGTACAGGTAAATAGAACAGAATAATATGTCTTGGTTAGTTTCTTGACAGTAACTTTCCCTATCTTAACAATATTAACCCTTTCATTTAGATTTTTTAAAAACTATCCCAAAATATTGAATGTGTCCAAGTGACACATTTCTTATTACTGTTCCGTGGCTACTTACACAGAACAGGATACAGTAGGGTTGCCAGTGTTTATAAGGTATCAGAGTCACACACATTTTTCGTTACACTACACCTAGAAAGCAACCAAATTTGCAAGATGGACACTTTGAGAAAACATTGGGGAGTAATGGGCAAAGCTGCAATAGCGACCCCAAATCTCTGTAGCTAGTTCTTCTTGCTACAGCAGTGATCTCTAGTTCACATCTGGGAAGGGAAATAATATTCTTTAAGGGCCTGTATGTAACTCACAGGATTTTAGTTGTTGAAAACTACCTACACTTTCAGCCATAGTCAGCTTTACAGTATCAAATAGCTCTGGAATGAATTGTTTACAAAATTACAAGATTGTGGTCTGTTTTCCTTTCAAAGTAAAACAAAAAATCAACAACAGACAGGCTGGAAAAATAGTATCTACTGCCAAGTGTTCTGCCATCTTCTAAACACAAAACATCTCCAACATTATTGTTAAATATTTTTATCATATCTATCCTACATCCACATCATAAACATCAATGCAACCCATACAATATTGTGGCAAGACAAATGTAGGACTGTAGAACGGAAGTAGTGAGCCATCTAGTGGCCATTATTCAGCTTTTTGCCTTCTCTAGAATTATTTTAGAAGCAAACACTCTCAAGGTTGCTTCAGACATTACAAAATTAGTAGTTAAGATCATGTACACTTGCAGCAGAATCCATAAAGTGCAAAAGGTGGACATTTTTTTAACTGCATGTACAAATTGTGAGGAGACATAAATAGCTCCACAAACACTGAAGTTATTAGAGACCTATAGCACCTTAACGTTTAACATTACAGTATTAGATTTCATGGACTGTACTCAATCTTCTCAGACACATGAAGTGTAATTCAGAATTTCAGATATGTATACACTGAGACTGGGTAGCATTCTAGACAGTGAAGTCAGAGGAAACTTCAACGCAGAAAGTATTGTACATGGTATATATACCAGTTTCATAATGGATGAAAAAATCCTTCTACACACTTCAATATTAAATATGCACAAGTTTTAATCAAATATATGCAACTCTCAACCAAGCTATTTTTTTAATCTTAAATGTTAGAAAAATTATTGCCTATATTAAACTAAAAAATTAAAGCACATAACAAAATTCACAGCAGTAGATCAATTTCCCAGCAAGTTCAAGTTTTATTACTTTACTAGCGCATGGTACCAGTGCCTTGTGTTTTGAAAGGGTTTTCAGAGTCTTACTTTTCTTTTAACAAATAGGTGAGAAAAGATTTACGCCAAAGGCAAGATGCATTAGTACATCCATATATAACATATTCATAGTATTCAATCATGGTGGAAAGGATGTTACAATTCCACCTACAGTCCTCTGAGAATTAGTCTCATTAAACTCAGGACTTACTCCTGAGCCATTCTACAAAGAACTGCACTGTAAAAAAAAAAAAAAAAAAGTAAGTTTAGCTCCCAGTATTCTAATATTTGCTACTTTTCCCCTTCAAGACTGAGGTTAGCCATTGCCCGTATTTTTAGGTGTAATTCCCACACTGCAGTTTAAAAAAAATACACAGATGCTAAAGGGCTACTCCAATAGTGCATATGCACTATTTTGATATAGGTGTCTTACATAAAAATTTTCCCTCAAAGCTGACAGAAAAAAAGGCTTTTAGGTTTAAACTTGTCATTAACCGGTTTATTTTATTCCAACATCTTACAACTCAAAACTTGTAACAACTATATCCATATTGTTCCTCAAAGGAGTTCCCACTATGTGGTCACTAACAGCATACTTCGTACTTTATATATAAATGATATCCTTTCTTGTGCTTCATTTTCTAGATCATTGTTTCAAACACTAGAAAATAATGAAATGTACCAAGTTCATTTATTTATCTGTTCTCTGTAGCTGCTTTATACTGGGCAATATATTATTTCTTGATCAATACGACGGATGACTATTTAGTTATATAAACTTCTACTGTTACTTTCTTGATCCCAGGTTTGTAGTCAAACAATAAAATAAAACATTTTAGACTAGACCTCTTACACAAATGGACATTACAAAGTCTAGACCTACTTAAATATGGTATGCTTTTATGAATCAACACTAATAAATTAGGAACAACTAACAAAAACACAAATAAATAGATATTTCAAAGATAGAAACATCTGAGAACAAAATCCCTAAGCCCATTTTACAGTAACTTCTCTTTAAAAGAGTTGGTAAAAATATAAGCATGTTTTTAAGCATTCCAGTCAACATATGTAAGAAAATTGAGGTTCTGTGTGTTTTTTAAAAATATCACATCTTTTTAACATATGCAGCCAAAACCATGTCTTAATGAGTAAGGCAAAAGTCTTTCAAAAATAGATACTGTAAATATGAATTAAAGCCTTAAAAGGTACCACTAATACAGTACTTGAGGATAAATCATCATTCTGTGCATCAGAGAAATATATGCTCCTCTTCACTTGTGTAAGACTAGAGAGTCCACTGAATGTCACTGAGTTCTGCCGGATCACCCAGGCCACCTTCAGCTTCCAAGTAATTCATGAGAGCAGCCATGGCAGTGTCGTTTTCACATACTGCATCAAAATCCAATTGAGAAGTGTCACCTAACAAACAGAGCAAGAAACATCAGTGCTTTATACATCACAATAAAACCTGAAAGCCAGACTTTGTATTTCATTATTTACTCTAAAAACATCCTCTTTCATCACACAGAAGCTTAATGGTTACTTTTTTGTATGCCAGACAGGGAAGACTAAGGTATTTATACTCTACAGTAATTCATAGAGTTTGAGATCTAAAACAATACAAGCAGGGGAAACAGCCTGCCTCCACCATTACAATTCTACTTACCCTGGGTCTTTGGCTCTAACGGAGGTATGCAGCTGTGGCAGAATACTGGAGGCAACCACAAAGCTAGCTGAGAGCTTTTAGCATCCTGATCTGGACTAACTGATGGCCCTCTCAGCTTGTGGGGTGGGGGGAGAGGAAAGAGCTGCACTGGACTAGGAGAACTGCTCAAGTAATGAGATAGTGGATACCTCCTTGCACAAGTCTTAAACAAGTACATTTCTTGCACAACTGGTGTGGTGTCAATATGAATCCCAACTTAATAAATTAAGGATCTACTCCGGAAGCCAGCTCCACAGACAACTTAGCAGTCTAGTATTTTATTAAAGATTGTAGAATGCTCCATTTCCTTCACAACCTCTCAAATACTTCTTTTCCCCCCAGCAGAAAATAGTAAGAATTAAGGTTTTTCACACTTTGTGTTAGAAAAGATCATTTGTAGAGTTTGTGTGCTACAAAATTTTAATTCCACATCTATAAGAAATTGGGCTTTACTGTGTAACTATGTCCGTCTTAAAGCACACACTGGCAAGAAACCAGGAATAGTATTTGCATTGCACTGATCATTGTATTATTACACAGGGGCAATTCGTAGCCCATATGTGGCCTTTCAAGGCCTGTTATATGATGCTTGGGAAGAGAGCACATGGGGAATTACACTCCTTGCACACTTGCTTTCCCAGTACAGCTACACTCGCAACAGACTGTCACATCCCAAGAAGAGTCTTCCCTGCATGACATCTTCCACATTCAAAGTGCACTCCCAACAGCTTGCTACTGTTTGATGTAATGTCAGCAGCACAGTTTAAGAGGGGAAGGTTACCCAGGTATACAGTCCAAAGACTGCATGCCTGAATTTAAATTACATGTCTCCCCACCCTTCACCAAGCTGACGAGCACAAGGAGATGGCAATGTAATCCCAGCATGAAAAGAAGGGAAGGTTTAAACTGGCTGATCCTGATACAGATGAAGAAACATTTGCTTTCATATTATTAATAGAGGCAGCAGAGTCTCAGAACAGCACAATCTCAGCCAATCTTCATGTGTAAAGAGAAAAGCTGTGAAGAGATAGTCAGATCCACTGTATGGATAATATATTACCCTTGGTAACAACAGTAATAAAATGTATGTTACTACTCACGGACCGTGTTAGCCACTTTGCTTTTGTAAAATTACAAGTGTTGTTTGTTGAAAGATTTCAGATGATTACAAGGTGGAAGTAAGCAACCACAAATGGTAAAGAAAATTGTGGAACAACTGTGTGTGTTTGTTTTGGTATGGCTCAGCTAAACATCTCAGTCAAATCAGAAAACATTCAGAGGTTATATAGTCTTCCTGTTAATCCAAACATTTCATTAGGAGCACCACCAATTATTTCAAACTGGTAAGAACTGAAGAACACTCAGTTTTATTCATTTATGTCTTCAGAGGCTACTAATATCTCCACAAAGAAAAAGTTATGATAAAAAAAAAGCTTACTGAGAAGAGGTTCATTTGTAGGAAATGAAACAGTGCCCTCATTTTGCCCTGAAGTTTCCAAATCCTCTATCCCTGAAGGGCATAGCTGAGTAACTTCTTTATTTGGCACCTGGGAACACAGGGGGGAAAAAATAAAAAATTTCAAGATTTAATAAAATTACAGGTGTTATAGACATAAATATTAATCATTACAGAAACATCAGCCAAACAAGGTAGCTTTGTTTACAAGGAACTGACAAATTTTCAAATAGCAACTATTCTGCAATTGCCCATGATGCATAACATCCCTCCAAAATCAGATTTGGTCTATACTTAGATGTTGGATTAAATTCCACATTCCAACACAGAGTTAAGTATGCTTAAAACCATTGAGTCTGTAATCCCATACAGACTTATTTAAGAGTAGCCATGTGTAAGCAAGTATGGAAATATGGCAACACCCTTGGCACAATTTCATCTTTTTTTCTCCTTTCATCTTTATTCTGCCCTGTCCTCACCCAAACAAAAATAAAGCAAGTAAAAAAGAAACGTCCCTAGTTGAGGTCTCTAAGTTACTGATCAATTTAATTTTATCAGATGATAGTGAAATTCCTAGGTTAGACAGATTGTAAATACCTAAATTTGAGAAATGGTCAAATTGTTTCTTCATTTAGATATTTTTTTTAGAAAGTCAAAACACATTTTTTAAAATACACTTCTTAAAGTTATTTTTAAATTTATATTAGTATTATTACTATCCACTATGGTTACTTTATCCAAAATCCCCATTTGTTAACAGCTCAGTACAGAATCTGTGCCCAACCAGAGCAGGGGTAGGGAACTCCTGGGGGTCAGTGGGCCACATTGGCCCTCCCAAGGGACCTTGGAGTTTCACGACCCCTGAAGGGGGACAGGAATGATTTCATTGTGTTTATGGCCCTCTTTGGGCTATTTTAGATCCAGGAGAGGTGGTTTGGTTTTGTTTTACAACAAGAATGACAGAGAAGTCAACTTTTAGATTATCCACTGTTGGGAAAAAACAGGGGGGAACCAAATATTAAAACAACATGAGGGCTGAAAGCCACAAAATGACCCTTCAAGGCTGTACTTGTCCCACCTCACCTACAGTTTTTGTATTAAGCATCACTACTACTACTATTACTACTACTACTGTTATTATCAATATCCCACTTTTAATCCAAAATTAGGCCTCAAAGCAGCTTGTACTTTGAAAGAATACAATTTAAAAACATGTAATTTGTGAATATTAAAAAAAGGGTTATACTGCTAAAGAACTAAAACAGCTCAAAAAAGATAAAAGATAGTAATTAAAATTAAAAATAAATTTAAAACTGTACAGCATCCCCAGCCTGTTCTTTAAAATCATTCTGTACTAAAAGTCTGCCCAAATAAAAAGGTCTTTGCTTGCTACTGAAAGGACAAGGAGGGGGCCATTCTGGCCTCCTTGGGAAGGGAGTTCCAAACTCTAGGCAAAGCCACTGAGAAGACCCTCTCTCACATCTCCACAAACTATGCTTGCGATGGTGGAGGGACTGAGAGAAGGGCCTCTTCTCACAATCTCCTAATAAACCATGCAGGTTCATATGGGGAGATACAGTCTGTCGAATTGCCTGGACCTGATCCATATAGGGCTTTGGAGGTCATAACCAGCACTTTGAATTGTGCCTGGAAACAAACCGGCAGCCAGTACAGCTGATTCAACAGTGCTGCAATACAGTCTCTATAACCTGTTCCAGTCTGGCTGCAGCTCTTTGGACCAGCTGAAGTTCCTGAACACTCTTCAAAAGCAGCCCCAAGCAGAGCACATTACTGTAGTCCAAACAGGATGTAACTAAAGTACGTACCACCATGGCCAAATCTTGCATCTCTAGGAACAGGTGCAGTGGGCCACAAGCTTTAAATGTGCAAAAGTGCTCCTGGTCTTCCACAGCAACTTGGGCCTCCACATTCGAAGCTGAGTCCAAGAGTACACATAAACTCTTCATGGGGAGTGTAATCCCAGCTAGCACAGGATGAGCCCTTATTTTTTCATCTGCCTTCTGACAAGGCACACCTCTATCTTATCTAGATTAAATTTTAATGTGTTTGCCCTCATCCAGTACATTGCTGATGGCAGAAACTGGTTTAGGACAGCTTCCTTGGATTGAAGTGAAAAGGAGTAATAGCGTTTGGTGTCATCTGCATATTGATAGCACCATCCTCCAAAACTCTGGACAACCTCTCCCAACTATTTCATGTATATGTTAAATGGTATGGGGTTGAACAGGAATCTCCCAACATCACCTTCTGGGTTTGCCTCTCCAGGTAGGAATGGAGCAAATGTAAAACAGTGTTTCCAAGTCCCATCCCAGTGAGAGGGCCCAGAAGGGTACCATGGCTGATGGTATTGAAAGTAACTGAAGAGGTTCAACAGAACCAACAGGGACACATGCTCCCTGTCCAGTCCCCTGCATTGGTCACCCATTAAGATGACCAAAGCTGTTTCTGTCCCATAGTCAGGCCTGATACAAATTGCAATGGATCTAGATAATCCGTTTCATCTAGAAACTCCTAGAGTTGGGAAGCTACCACCTGCTCCAATATCTTGCCCAAAAATGGTAGGTTGGACACTGACTGATAATTATCCACTATAGATGGATTCAGAAATGGCTTTTTCCACAAGATCTCACAACTGCCTCATTTGAGCAAGAGGGAATGCTGGCTTGTTAGGAGTCACTCACTACCCCCTTCATCCACTCAGCCAGTCCCTGCTGGCCTGTTTGATAATCCAGGAAGGGCAAGGGTCTAGCACACACGTGGTGGCTTTTACCTCTCCAAGGATCTTGTCCACATCCTCAGGCTGCACAAATTGAAAAGCATCCAATAACACCAGACAAACAGGAGCAATAGCTTCTATTACATGTTATATGTGTGAAGGGAGTCCCCATGTAGACCAAGAAGAGAACCCACTAGTTCTTCCTGTAAGATCTGGGCACTCAGCAGCTGCTTGTGCACAACGACTCTGTACAACTGTGGCCCCTGTTTGCACAGGATTGCATCTCAATCCTGTGGAACCTGTATGCTAAGCAGCGGCTCATGTGAAAGGTCTACCTCAGAGGTCCATGCTTTGGCTGGCCACAGAATGTCAGAGGTAGCCTCTCAGGCTCCCTTTTTTCTCTGTGCATGGACCTCTTCTTCACATGGGGAAGACTAGTAAAGTCAGATAAAATTCAGTTACTGAGCTTTTCAACACAAACCATTCTTCATAGTCAATAGTTTATGAATACTCACATTACTACAGTTTACTGTTAAAACCGGGGAAGAAGACTTCCTCATGAGATCTGATGGACTTAACTCACCAGCAGATGGAGAAGTATGTGACCTACACAAAACAAAAATATTTAATCCTCATTAAAATGCCTGCAAGTAATAACTTCTGAAACAGGACTTGATCAGAAATATTAAACTGTGCAGTAACTTAAGATACCTCAGAAATATTTTTCACTAATGCTGCATGTTATAAGCAAAGCTAAACATAGTAATTTATATGCAACCATAATATAAGATATTCATCAATATTAGTTCCAGCTTTTAAGTACCTGTCTGAAAGAGCACTCTAATGTTCTTTCAAGTAAGAGTTCTTAAATTCAGTGTGAACCACCTCTTACACTCAACACTATGTTATGAGTTGATTAGGCTACAAGTCCGATCTGTATGAAGTTTAAGTAAGATATTGGAACCTGAATTCTACAAATAGTCACAATTTAAGCAGACCTATTGAATCAATGGGATTTACTTAAATATTGACTCACCATTCAACAATTGATTCAATGGGTTATTCTGGTTGGGCCTACCAACAAGATTCCAACCTATTTTGACAGTAAAGCAGGAGTTCTCAACCAAATTAGGGGATCAGCAAGGAAAACACCCTAGCATTTTTCTCTTTCTGCTTGAAAATACCTTATTGTAAAGGGTAGGAGGGGAGTGGCTAACAAAAGGGCCCGAAACATCAAGTCAGTATCAAGTTATTAAGATGTTTTTATTAAGATTTAAACATCTTAATAAAAACATCTATGTTTTATTAAAATATAGACTATTACAGTCTTTTTCTAAAATAAAGTTGGTTTAATAGTTTTAAAACAAAAATTAGATTGCTTACCTTTGTAAATCTAAGACTTCATTTGCAATCTCAGTTCCTATGCTTCCAGCTCCAAGTACAGTTCCTGTAGACATCCCTGGTACACTGAGGAATGGTGGCTTTGGTGTATCTGTGTTTTAATAAAAATAGAGAAGAAGTGTACTCTGGTTAAAGGCATGCTTACAGCACATACCTGCTTGTTTAATGAACTAATCTTCCTTCACTCCCTTTCTACGCCTTTGTAATTTTCATCTGTAATCCTAGTGACAGGTCTTTCCTGTTTGTTTTACTGACATGAGCCACTTTGGGGCCCAATAATTGTCTGAAAATCAGGAGAAAAGTTACAATAAAAGAAATAAACTATAAGAACAGCTTACTCTCAATGCGATATATATGTAGTCTTACATTAACTGAAAGGCATCATAAAATACAACAGAATTGCTTTTTCACAAATAAAAGGAAAGTTCCTTTGGCTCATGGAAATCCGTAAGTGGAGAGAACATTGAAAAGCATGTATAAAAGCAGGAAGCAGAAAGGACACCAGCTCCATGTGCTAACAGATGGTCAACTGTTTTTTCCCTTTAAAAAGCCCAACACGTTCCTATCTATATAACAAAAGACCTTCTTCAGAACAGAACACGAATATTTGTGGTGGGAGAAGGGTTGTCTCTGGGTTATATAACAAAGAAAGAAAGAATTTTTTTTTAATCAAAACCAACCCCAGCACCCCCCTTTTCTATATTCTTCTAAGAATTCACAAAAGAATATATCCTGCCCCATTGGGAGACCTATTGTATCATGCTGTGGGTCAGTTTTGGAACCAGTGTCACAATTTGTGGATTACTTCTTGAAACTTTTTATATCTTCTTTACTTTCCTATATATGGGACTCTACAGACTTCATAAACAGACTAGCACCTTTAAAGATAAAGGAGAACGATGTACTAGGCACTACAGATGTGAGATCACTAACATTTACCAGGATGAAGTCCTGGACATTATTAAATCTACTTTAGACAAGAGAAAAGACTGTAATGAACCTGATGGGAGGGGGTCTTGACAACAGAGCCTCCTTGGCAACTGAGAGTGTTTAAGCTGATTGGCTGGTGAAATGGAACCTTGGATAGCCCAGGGGAGGGGCTGGGGGAAAGAGGAAAATAACGGATTTTAACTGTCTGGAATGTGTTTGAAGAGGAGTGTGATTTGTGGTGTGTTTGAGGGAGGTTGGAGATTTGAATAGCTCTGTGGAGGAGAGAACTGAGGAACTGTGTGTATGAGAGAGAGAAAATGAATTGAAAGAAAGGGTATAATGGAGGAATAAAGTGAGTCAGGCTAGATGACCTCTAGGTGTGGGGAAAGCAGTAAATTGTCTTTGCAGGTGAAGTCTTTCTCTGTGCTTGAAGAATACAATAGAACTCTGTAAGCTGAAATGTTAAGAATGTTTTGCTCTCTCTTGCTGAGTAGAATTGTTACAATAAGTTGAAACATATGCAGACGCAGAAGAACAGCTCATTGTTTATTGTACAGGGGGGAAACAAAACTACGCTTCTTGTGACACATCTGTTCTCTCTAAAATAACACAGAAATGTATAAATGTTTGTTAGCTCAAATAAGGGGGGTCTTGGCTTCTTTTGGGAGCTATCCCAGCTGAGGCTGCCGGCGAAAAAATCTTTTTTCCAAACCAAAAGGTCTAGTCTCTGGTTTCTGCTTCATCTGGGGGCCCACCCAGGATTTGGGGCCTTTTGTCATCTTGCGGCCCCGGGTCTTTTTGCCCCACTGACTGGGGACCTTGGGCGCCCCCGATGTTTAATCGGACGGTCCTCCTCGTGGGGGTGTGAAGCTGGGGATCGGTTGCCAGCCAGGAATCCATGAACTGTTTGGAAAATTGATACAGACACAGCCCTAGGTAAGTGTGTCAGTGCCTCCCTGCACGCTGGGGAGAAGAGGGGCTTGATCCCCCCCTTTGGGAACCTGCCTGAGTATAGTGGCTCCAAGGGGGGGGGGGCACTGAAACCGCAGGATTCCTTAGACACACAGGGAAGGCAGGAAGCTGTCTTGTTGAGCGAAAGTGTGTGCGTAAATGAGTGAATGACACCGCAGTTCTCAGCACATGCCGTTGGAACGTCCGGGTGCCTGAGTTGGTGTGAAGTGAAAGGAGTCTACCTCATTGTGTCGGCCCGTTGGGACCCTAACCCATGGACCAAACCCTCCCCTACTGTGTGTTGTTGTTTTGGGGTGGAAATGGGTGGAGGGAGTAGCCGGCAAACTCCTCTTCAATGCATGTTGAAAAGTTTTAAGAAAGGGTATGGAGGTGACAATGGCTGTCCCAAGATGACGCCAGGCATGTTGCGGAACCTCTGTGAGGTAGAGTGGTCATCATTTAAGGTTGGGTGGCCGCCCCAAAGGAGCTTGGACCCAGATAAGATTAAGGCTGTGTACGCAGTGGTGGTAGGGAACCCTGGACACCTGGACCAATATCCCTATATAGATTCTTGGGACACTACAGTGACTGAATCCCTCCTTGGCTCAAGAGGTGCAAGGAGCAGTGTAGCAAAGTCATGTTAGTCATGAAGGACAAGACTCAGAAGAAATTTGGAAGGGGCCCTATAATTTTAGATAGTCCACCTAAGGAATCAGAGGAACCAGTGTGCCCCCGCCTTATGTTGCAGCGGTTCACAATCAGGTGGCAGAGGCAGCGGAGGTTCCAGCAGCAGCAGCGGAAACCCTAGTGGCTCCTATGGTAGCACAAGCAACTGGGCCTCCACCTGTGCAAGTGACAGAGGCACTGGCGTTGCCACCAGCGAGTCAGCCAACACTAATGACCCTAGGGGTGAAGGTACCATTGGGAAGTTCAACAAATCCCTTCTTCAATCAGCTATCTGTGGATCCTAAAGGTCCCCCCGATCCTCCTCCCCCTTCTGCCACAGATACACAGATTTCCCAAGTGCCAGGAACTCCGAACAGCCTATATCCTACATTACCTGCAGGGAAAGGAGGGATGACACATCTCCCAAGCCCCACAGATATGTTTGACCTTAGAGATGGACCCAAGGTGAAAGCTAAAAGGTCAAAGAGGCTACAGGAGAACCCCCCTTCCAGACCCAGAATGAAGAGAGTGGAGAGGAAGGGGGGGATGGAAGTGGTGAAGAAGAGATAGTGGCCCCACTCAGACAGATTAGCCAATTCATAGCTGATGCTCAGCAGGGGGTTAATGGCAAGTTCAGAGTTACCAATATACGCCCTTCACCATGTCTACCCCCCTTAACTGGAAGACACATTATGCAACTTATACGGATAAGCCACAAGAAATAATAGAACTTTGCTCCAGTATTATGACCTCACATGTCCCTAATTGGCAGGATTGTCAGCAGTTGCTCCTGACTTTGTTCACCACTGAGGAGCGGAGGAGGATAATTCAACATGCGGAACGGATAGCCAGGAACAGGGCACCTCCTGGAGAGGCGAACCTCGAGCAATGGATGAGAGGTAGGGTTCCCCTAGCTGACCCAGGATGGGACCTGAATAATCCCGACCAGATGAATATGCTCACTGACTATCAAGCCCTTTCAGTGGAGTCTATGAGAGAAGGAATGAAGAGGGCTGTTAACATGTCCAAAGTATCAAAGGTATTCCAGGGATCCACCGAGTCTCCAGGGGCATATTTGGAAAGGCTACTTGATGCCTATAGGCAGTATACCCCTGTGAACCCAGATGACCTAGGCAACCAACAGATGGTGAATCTGGCCTTTGTGTCCCAGAGTTATCCTGACATATGGAAGAAGCTCCAGAAACAAGAAGGATTTACAGGCATGAACTTGAGCCAGCTGTTGGAAATTGCCCAGAAAGTATATGTGAATAGAGATCAAGAGGAAAAATGGGAGAAGGACAGGCGAATGCATAAGAAAGGGGGAATTGCTGGCCGCTGCATTGAGTACTCAGAAGGAAGATTCTAAGTGAGGAGGAGGGAGAGGCAGGGGGGAGGAGAGAGACAGAGGCCCCAGTTGGGAAGAAATCAGTGTGCAATCTGTAAACAGGAAGGTCACTGGAAGGATGAATGTCCCAATTGACCAGGCCAAGGGCCAGCTGGGCCACAACGGAGCCAAGGAAGAGGTGGCAGGGGAGGAGGGGGGTGAGTGGTTGATGGACGATATGAGAGACAAAGAGAAGAGCCCTATGAGACCATAGGGTTAGCGGAATTGGAGCAATGGGATTAGGACAGACCGGGCCCCCTTTTTGCTGGCCCCAGGGAGCCCATGGCCACAGCAAAGGTGGGGGGCCAGCCCATTCCAATGATGAGAGCACAGGGCCACCCGATCAGTTGTAACTACCCCTCTTGCCTCGAAAACCACCAGCTGTATAAAGATAGTTGGAGCAACAGGAAAAACTGAAAAAAGGCCCTTGTTGGAGAAAAGGATTGTAGACTTGGGAAGGCATCAAATTACACATCAGTTTCTTTCTCTGCCAGATTGTCCAGTACCTTTGATGGGAAGAGACTTATTATCAAAGTTGAGGGCACAGATTACTTTTGAGGATGACAGATCAGCAGAGGTGAGATTCCAAGGACCATGTAGTTTGCTGGTCACATACCCTATAGAAGAGGAATGGAGGACTCATCAAATCCTTATGAACCAGGAAAAAGGGAATGTCCACTATGGACCTCTGGGGGTATGGGCAGAAGATAATCTGCCAAGGTTAGCCCGAAATATAGCCCCGGTTGTAGTTGAGTTAAAGTCAGGAGCCACTCCAGTACATGTAAGACAATACAATCTACCCAGGGCAGCCATAGAAGGAATACAGAAGCACATAGATCGACTACTGAAGTATCAGATCCTCAGAGAATGCCAATCTCCATGGAACACCCCACTTTTGCCAGTGCAGAAGCTGGGAACGAATGATTATAGGCCCGTGCAAGACTTAAGGATGGTAAATCAAGCGACAGTAACCATTCACCCGGTGGTGCCAAATCCATATGTGTTGATGGGACTGATCCCTTCAGTGGCAACTCATTTCATTATCTTAGATCTTAAGGATGCTTTTTTCTGTATACAGTTGGCCCCAAAGAGTCAGGCCATTTTTGCTTTTCCATGGGAAGATGGAGTTACAGGAAGGAAGGTCCAGTACACCTGGACTCGCTTGCCGCAAGGGTGGAAGAACTCACCTACAATCTTTGGGACATCATTGAGTCAAGATCTGCAGCGATTTCCATCAGATCTGGGGCGAAGAGTTCTGTCGCAATATGTGGATGACCTTATGTTAGCAGCAGTAGGTGAAGAGGAATGCCGAAAAATTGCTTCACCTCCTGTGGGAGGCTGCATATAAGGTTTCTAGAAAAAAAAACAGCTATGCCTACCAGAAGTGTGTTATTTGGGATATCAAGTTTCCCAAGGGAAGCGTGCCCTAGGACCAGAAAGAAAGGAGACAGTGTGTGCACTCCCAGAATCCCAGAACCGGAAAATGGTCCGTGAATTCTTGGCGCGGCTGGATTTTGTCGAATTTTTGATCCCTAACTTTGCTGTGATGAGCAAGCCTTTGTATGAGGCAACTAAGGGGCTGGAAGCTGCTGAGTTTCAGTGGGGAAAAGAACAAAAGGCAGCGTGGTTATAGATAAAGAAAACACTGATGGAAGCCCCAGCATTGGGATTGCCAGATGTTACCAAACCATTTATCCTCTATGTGGATGAAAGGAGGAATGTGGCCATAGGGGTTTTAACCCAGCAGTTAGGATCATGGCAGCGACCTGTGGCTTATCTTTCAAAACAACTGGATCCTGTGGCCCAAGGATGGCCAAGATGTCTTCGAGCCATCGCAGCTACAGCACTACTAGTCAAGGAGGCCGACAAGTTAACACTAGGTCAGATGTTGACTGTTAGAGTATCTCATGCAGTTACCACCTTTATGGAGTATAAAGGAAACTATTGGTTTACCAATAGTTGGATGTTGAAGTACCAAGGAATGTTGTGTGAAAATCCCTGGATTCAACTTGAGACTACCACTACTTTGAACCCAGCTACACTGCTCCCTGTGGAGACAGAGGATCTCCAGCATGATTGCATTCAGAAACGGATGAGGTAACTCACCGTCCGGACCTCCGGGACACTCCGTGGCCACACCCAGATGTCACGTATTATAATTATGGAAGTAGCTTTGTGTGGGAAGGACGGAGGATGGCCGGATATGCGGTGGTGACCGAGGGAAAAGTAGTGGAAGCCTGACCACTGCTGCCTGGAACGTCAGCTCAGAAGGCAGGGCTTATCGCCCTCATCCAGGCCCTCGAACTAGCTGAGGGACTCACTGTGAATATCTACACCGACTCAAAGTAAGCATTTATTACCCTGCATGCCCATGGAGCTTTGTACAAGGAGAAAGGTTTGATTAATTCAGCAGGGCAAAATATAAAATAAGGGAAAGAGATAGAAAAGCTGCTCTGCGTAGTCTGGATCCCAAAGAGAGTGGCTGTGATTCACTGCCAGGGACACCAAAAAGGAGGTGATCCAGTGGCAAAGGGAAATCGGATGGCGGATCAAGCAGCAAAAGTAGCAGCTGAGGAAGGTATGCGAAAGGAACATACGGGAAACCCTCTTATGGCTCCATTATTCCAAGTATCTTTGAAAGAAATGAGTCCAGCTTACTCCAAGGAAGAGGATGAATTAGCGAGGCAGGACCTCAAAGCAATCAAGGGGAATGATGGATGGTGGAGGCTGCCAGATGGGAGAATTTATTTGCCCCAACACTTGGGATGGCCAGTGATTCAGAAGGTACACAAAACCACTCATCTAGAGAAAACGGCTTTAGCCCAGTTGTTGAAGGAAGTGTATCTTGATGGGCTGCACGGATTTGCTGCCCTAGCCTCCTCCAGATGTCAGTTGTGTGCCAAAACCAATCTCCAGCAAGGACCAAGAATGATGGAAGGGCGACAGTATCAAGGAAATAGCTGTAAGGACCCTGGCACTCCAAGACTCAAGCTCTGAGTCTGAACCAGAGGACTTCAAAGCCATGGAGCCTGCTGCACCAGCAGAGCCCACCCCAGAGGCTGCCATGGAGCCTGCTCCACAGCCCACCCCAGAAGCTGCCCTGGACACAGAGCCCTTGGCCCCAGTAGCCCCAGCAATGGAGCCAGGGGCTGCCTCAGACCCAGAGATTCAAGAGCAGGTGCCTACTTACCAGCAGCATCGGGAGCAAAAGAGTGCTCTCAGAAGGTCAGAGCGTTTAAATAGGAAACTCCAAAAAATCAAGCTCCAGCTGAGGTAGCACCAGGGTGAGGGCCCGCTTAATAAAAGCACTCACTCAGCCTTGGGTCTTTGTCGGCTGACAACTGTCCATTTTGGGTGTGCCTGCTGGGCTTCTGGGGCCCTTGCCTTGCTTCCTGGAAAACTGCCCGACCGGCTGAGGAACAAGCTCCGTGGTACGTGGACTCTGTTTGCTGTTTTGCCTGGCTGTGCAGTAACAGCCAGGGATATCTTTGCTGCAAAAGTCTCTTTAATTTACTGCTGCCTTACCTACTTACTGCTGAAGTAAAGCCCTTTGATTTACTGCCTGTCTGCCTTATCTGTGAAAAGACCTATTAGCCGGCTCTTGGCTGCCTGCCATGCCTTGGTGCTGACAATAGCCCCTTTGAATCATTGGTGGTAGATTTCACTGAGCTGGAGTCTATTGTTATCTCTTAGTTTTTGTTTGTACCTATACTGGGTGGGTAGAGGTTTATCCCACCTGCACTGAAAGAACGAGGGAAGTTGTATGGGCTCTGCTACAAGACATCATTCCCAGACATGGGGTGCCACATCATATAGGTTCAGACAATGGACCCACCTTTGTGCACAAGATCATCAAGGAGTTAACCACAACTCTGGGAATCACCTGGAAATCACACTGTGCTTACAGGCCCCAAAGCTCAGGAAAAGTGGAAAGGATGAATCGGACCCTGAAGACTCAATTGTCCAAATTGTGTCAGGAAACAAGGCTGAAGTGGCCGGAGATTCTACCTATAGCTCTCCTAAGGGTGTGATGCACACCACATCGAATTACAAGGTTGTCCCCCTTTGAGCTGATGTATGGGTGACCCCCTACTATTTTGAGTGGAGTGAGGGGCAACACAAAAGAGTTGGGAAACATAACTCTACAGGAGGAAGTTAGGGCTGCCTGAGAGTTGTGGGCAGCAGAGACAGCGGCAGGAGGGCGGCTGACAAGATGCAGCCGAGGCTGGAAGGGGAGGAGGCATGGGCCCCCCAACGGCGGCCGATGGCTACAACGTGGAGAAGAACAACAGCCGCACCAAGCTAGGCTTCAAAAGCCTGGAGAGCAAAAGGCACGGGCTCCTTTAAGCTCAACAAGAAGCAACAGGAGGACAGGGCTGGCGAGGCAATGGCGGCAGAGGCGGAGAGCAAGAAGGAGGCTAGCCTGTTCTATATCCCAACTTGTCAGACCTGAAAGGGGAGATCCACCCCCCTTCCAAAGTCCCATCTGATGTTTAGGATTTTAGAATTGGGCAGAAGATAAAGGCTGGAAGCGCTAGAGGTCCAGCTGCAGAAGACCATCAGCAAGCTGCAAGGGGAGCTGACTTCCGTGGAGGCACTGAAGGAGAGGGAAGCCAAAATGCAGAACGAGCTGCAAGGCTTCCTGGAGGTGGCCAAAACCCAGGAAGCAGAGCTGAGAGGATTGGTTCAGCCGTGACTTAACTGCAGTTCATTCCTCATCTATGTAGAACAGTTTGGTTGGGAAACCTGACTGTATTGGCTCAGCAAATCAAAGTGCCTGTGGCCAGCTGTCAGGTGAAGACTAAGGAGAGGTTTTGTCCATCTTCCCACAGACAGAGATGGGCAGGGGCTTGGAGCTGTGACATGGCAGCAGGAGCATGGAGAACACAGGGTGAGGCAGAGTCCTAGGTGCAAGGCAATCCAGATTGTGAGGGGCCCACCAGTTCCCGATAGAGCAGCAACTGGTAGAGTCCCTGACCCAGCTCCAGCAAGAAGCAGAGGAGGTGATAGAGCACCTCTTCAAGTTGGGAGGGGAAGGCGATAGAGCGCCTCTTCAGCTGGACTGCAGCTGAAGGACTCTCTGGCCGAGAAGGCAAAGGAGAAGGAGAGGCAGAGCTGGGGGCTGCGAGACAGCCAGGAGACCATTGCCAGCCTTAAAAGCCCACACCATATAGGCTCAAACAACGGACCTGCATTTGTCTACAAGATTATCAAGGATTAAACCACTGCTCAAGGAATCACCTAGAAATTACATTGTGGCTACACCTCAGAGCCTAGGAAAGGAGGAGAGGATGAATCGGATCCTGAAGACACAGTTATCCAAATAGTGCCAAGAAACTAGGCTGAAGTGGCCGGATGTTCTTCCCATAGCCCTCTTTAGGATAAGGCATAGGATAAGGTACACACCTCACTGAACCATAGGGTTGTCCCCCTTTTGAGTTGATGTATGAGCAATCTCCAGCCATTTTGAGTGGATTAAGGGGAGACACAAAGGAATTGGGAAACATAACTCCACAGGAGGAAGTTAGTGCATTAGGAAAAACTGAGTAAGATGAGGGAGTATACATTAGAACAGCATCTCCCCTTCTTATAGATATAGGTACACCCCCTTCCAACCAGGAGATGAGGTATGGGTGAAGGATTGGAAAGGGAAGCCACTTGGTCCTGGGTGGAGGGGACCCTACCAGGTAACATTGACAACTCCCACTGTAGTGAAAGTGGCAGGGTTGAAGCCTAGGGTGCATCACACTAGGATAAAAAGGGCTCACTCTGACTGAACTGTTGCCCCAAACACAGGGCAACCTTTGAAGCTGAGAATTACCAGAAAGCAATAAGGAAGACTGGGACTAGGCCCTGCTGTGTTCACATACTGGAAGCTGAACACCCAGTGCATGGCCAGATCCCCATCTGGAGAGGAGAAGAAGACTGGGACTAGGCCCTGCTGCAGTTGCTACCAGGACACACTGTTTTACGTACGGCCAGATCCTGAATGTGGGAGACAATATTGTGGGTTGGAGTAGGCTTGGGGGGAGCAGGAAGCCTGGGCTACCTATTTTACCACTTCAGACAGTGGTTCTGTGGATTTGGAAGATATGTGACTACGGGGATTGTTGTCGCTGATGAAGATGATGCCGAGGCTGGGAGGTGAATCAATTTCACCAACTGGTCAACCAGATTTTGAACACCCTTAATGGCATTGACTGTTGGGTATGCTCCCACAGGCCCTCCTCCCATGCACAGGGATGGCCAGTAATACCGGTAGGTACCTTGAACCTCATGGGCTGGAATAAATCCAAGGTTTATGTATATACCAGAAACCGGGACCGGTCCTTAATAGATTCTGGCCAGTTTATCTTGAGCAGAACGGGAAAGGTACCTCTGGTTCCCTTGTGTGTAAGGAGATGGAACACCTCTCGAGAAGGGTATTATGCAACCTTTGGACAAGGGGGAAGTCGGCAATACCCCTTGCCTAGAGTTTCATTGCGAGATTACCCCAACTGTAATGCAACTATTTTTGTTTTGGAATATAACAACGCAAATTGTAAAAGGACCAATCCAAATATTTCCACCCCTTTCAGGAGTGGACAGGGGGACACTATGGATCTGGTGACTATGCATGGAAATCAGAAAGGAGCTAACCCCTTGAACAAAATCCAGGATGTTGCGGTAATGCATAATAATCAATGGATTTATGGATTGCCACCTGGAATGTATTGGATATGCGGGTTATGGGCAGGAAAGACTCTACCCCCTGTTTGGAATGGGACATGCAGCATAAGGAGCTTAGCGGCAGCCGGAATTACTTTCCACCCATTGCAACAACCAATTGAAGCCTGGTCCAGGATGAAAAAGGCCTTTGATGAAAGCCATGGGTATGATCCTGACAACACGTATCTGACTGAAGGTGAGAGGTTAGGAGTCATTTTGTTCCCCAGGGTGGGAGTTGCCCTTAACGTAAGGCAGATACGGTGGTTGTCCGCCCAGCTGGAGATGCTGGCCAACTCCACAGCAAAAGGGATGAGTGCCCTACAAACAGAAGTGGATTCTCTGGCTTCAGTGTTGGCACAGCACAAAATAGCATTAGATTACCTCCTTAGCCATGAGGGGGGCTTGTGTGTCTGGCTAAATACCACCTGTTGTCATTATGTTAACGAATCTGGAATATTAGAAACAAATGTGGAAAAAATACACGCTGTGGTATCCAATATTAGAAAATCATACTCACAGTCTGCAGATGCCGAATTCAGCACGGTTAAAAACGCTGCTTGTAGGATTGTTTTTTGCATTTATAATAGGGTTCCTAATTTGTATGATAGTACCTTGCCTGTTGAAGTGCTTTCAATCTGCAATGAATGAAGTAATGGATGGGAAAGCTGCTGCTTATGCTCTGATGGCACAAACCAAATAATTATGCTTAAATTGCTATGTAGAATTTAGCACAAAAAGGGGGAATGTAAGAGATAAACACTAATCCTCTTTGCAGTTTGTAGTTATTTCTCTGTGTTTGTAAGGAACTGTGGGAATAGAAAAATGGAATGTGGTTTGATTCTGGTTTGCAACATTTGAAGATTACTAGAAGAATGGTCTACTGTGGACAGATTGGAACCTTTGTACACATCTGTTTCCTTCCTTGAACATGTGATGACACTGTGATGACACTGTACTGGAAAATGTATAAATTGCTGTGAACTTAAAGAGGCGGGGCTCGGTCTTTGGAAAGGATTCCACTAAGACAATGTGCCGGCTGCAATAAACGTTTTTCCATTTTCCGTGGGTCTCTATCTCTGATTTCTGCAACAGTCCAGCCTTTTATAGAGTGTGTCTATAACTCCAGAAATTTCTGTTGAATGGTATGTATGTTTTTGAAGTGAAAAATAACGTAATCTTATGTTTTCTAGGATATGGCTAATTTAGCGTTGTCCTGCCTGTCTTATAATAGGTTTGCATTCTGATTTTAGCTCTTGAAAAAAGGCTTTTTCTCATATAAGCTGAAACACATTGGGCTTTTTAAAGGAATAAACAGTTGACCAACTGTTAGCACGTGGAGCTTGACTCCTTTTTGTTTCATGGAAATACCTTTTATTCTAGCAAATTCATTAATATTAGAGACATATTTTCAGCCAATACCAGGGTTTACCTAGTTAGCCATGTCACCAAAATACAGTCTTAAGGCAATAACAGAACACAGTTTCGTTTGCATATTTCTACTACATGTAATAACATTCTAGTAAGAATATGCCTATAAAGAAAATACACTTGCCTTCTGAAGACAGGGAACTGCAGGGTAATAGTGCTTCTTCACCTGACTCATTATGACCTCTAAAAATTTAGCAGAACAGAAAAAAAAGTTTTTTTCAGACATAAGCAACTTATTTAGCATATACTGGGTTAAAGTTACAAGGACTAGACAGTAACAAAGATTAAAGGCCTTTTCACATGTTGGTGGAAGTGGATAAAAAAACCCTGACTTTTTTGAACTAGCTTATAATGCCTGTATTTGTTACAAGGAACTAAAGTGCACACATACAGAGATCAATGCCACTGTCTACCGCCATCACTTAGATCTTGACATTGAAGGGCTATAGTTTTCCAGAACACATTGGAGGGCATCCAATTCTTTAAAAAAAAAACAACAAACAGCGCTGGGACACAGTGACTGGACAGGAAACACTGTGCACAGTCAGTATACTGATTATACCTACTGAACCCAACATGTGAAGAAATCTCAGATCTACCCCAAAAGGCCATATATTATCCTACAAGTCTGACATAGATCAATGCAATGCAAAATAAAATATTTTCATGCTTTAAAAAAAAAACTAACATCTTTTGCTTTACAATAGTAAAGACAGCAACTGACTTGAAAACTATGACAGGTGTCAGAATACTATTCATTTAAAACTGAGGCCCTAGCATACAAAGTGATTTGCTTAGTTGGAAGGTTGGCACGACAGAATTAAGGTATGTTGCACAACTGAAATATAAAAAGGGGAACACTCTTTTACACTAGCGGGCCAAAGAAAATGCTTTTGTCATAATTATATTTTATATATAGATAAAAATAAATATTAAAATAGACCATTTCAGTAATTTTCAATAACTTACAAAACAACTGTATTGATTGACACAATATATTCCAGTTCTTTGGTCCATGGATTTATGAAACTAAACCACTGACTTTTTAATGTAACAAATGAGCCATCTTTTGCTTTGAATTTGTAGGAATTTGTGAATATTTTTTCTTTACTCTGCAGCACTAGAGAAAAAAAACACAAGTTAATAAAACACAGATTATTAATTGTTAATGTCTTAATTTTTTTTAAAAAATGATTGCTTATATGTATTAAGTTGTGTTTTTGTCACCATTCACTCCCTCATAACTGCTATTCAACAAAGGAGAGCTGAAACTGAGAAACAGTAACCTGCTCAAAGACACTAACTATGTAATCATCTTCTAAGAAATAACTGTTAATGAATGAACCAAATACAGCACCCATGCCAAACAGTGATTTCTTCACTAGGGAAGTTCTTCAGGTCTGTACCCCAACTTTGTCTGTTGCCTGGAGAAAGAGAATTCTTATCACTGAAATACACAGATAAAATCTCAAATTACTTCTGCATAGGTCCTTTAGTAATCATTGCAGAAGGATGCATCCATCACCTTACTCTTGCAAGGACCTCCTTGCCACAGAACCCGTTTCCTGCCACCCTTCTGCCATTGCCGTTCAGTGGCCAAAGGAGGGCAGGAGTGAGTAGGCAGCAAGTTTGAATAGCTAGACATACAAGAAAGAAGGCATCATCCAGGGCCTTTCAGAGTTCCTCCAGTGTGTGTGTGGGGGGGGCAAAATGAAATTGTCTTTGTCTTTGTCCTTGCTATACGAATATAGCCAGACACTGCCTGAGTGCCCCACCTGGCCTGGCCATTAAATGGACACAGGGAAGCAGCAAAAGAGAAATGGGGTTTGCATATGTGTTGAGAGAAGCAGAGCTCCTTCTGGCAGATCTTTATATTCCAAAAGATTCATCAAGGTTCTTGGCCTTTATTTCTCTGGCTAAAACTATATAACGAAACATAGCACATTCAGTTTTATTTGTTGCTCTCTGTAATTTGAATGCTTTATAAGTAAATAAGCTGCATTGCCTGGTTTTCCAGGTAGAACTACCTAGTGATGAATCCACTAAATGATTAACTTCTGTAATTCACATTTGTGGTTTTATTTGTTAAAAATTTTGCATATATTTTAAATGTTTTCATTCCCCCTTTTTTATGACAAATCTAAACTAACATGGGGCTGTAGAGACAAGCTGGTCAAGGACTCAGCAGGGAAAGGAGTATTCAAAGAGGGAGCAAACAGACCATGAGTTAACCTCTGAGGTTTTTACCTCCAGCAGCCTGAATCTGGCTATCACTGGCAAGTTTTACTGGTTACAACAGTAAATTGTCTCCAGATTTGACAGTACAGAGGCTTTCAAAAACTTCTTGTACATGGAACTTCACACAGGACAGAGACAACTTCAAAGGAAATTAGTTTGTTGCTGGTAGTGGAGATGGAAATTTTATTGGCCAGTTTTTATTTCCTTTGTTTTCAGCTCCCTCATGGTCAAGAAAGGGTGTGGCCTCTGCCTGTATCAGTCCTTCCTCAAGACCACCTTAAGCACCAACTTAAGCAAACATCTCAAACAAGACACAGGCCTGTGACTCTTAACACTTTTCTAGTATGAAGAAGCTACTGAGCACTGAAAGAGAGCATAATTTATTTTATGCCTTTTGGTTAGACTCACAAATATATCACCATGATGTTCCAGAGAAGTATATCCAGTTTTCACTACCTGCAAAACATTCCTTGTAAATCCATCCAAAATTCCCATACTAAATCTTCCAGCAGCAAAATAAGATATTTGTAACATTCATTTAAACATGGGGACAGGAACATTTTTCATGATCAGAAATATTTCTAGTTCTAAATATAGTACTGAAAACAGACTAGAAATTCTGCAAATAAATTCATCTGAAGCTTTACAATTTTTTTTATAGCTAATGAATATGTTAATGATCCAAAGGATCTTAACTACATTCAGTAGACAAAATGGGATGAGAAATGATCTAAGAATCTAAATGGGAAAAGGAGAAAGTGAAACCACAGCAACCAATAACTGTATTTAACTATATCTTCCCATACGTATTATCTTTGTAATCTTTACATCAGCCCTCTACATTAGGTTAGTATTAATTTTTTATTGCCTTAGGCCATCAGGTTACAAAAGTACATTTCAGAAATTTTGCAAGCTCATGTCTGAAATGGGACCAAGAACAAAGACTTCTCAGTCTGTAGCTCATATCTTTAGTCTCAACATTATGCTGTATCTCATACAGCACGCTAGCTAGTATACATGTCACAAAATCTACTGTTAGCAGTCTGTCACATTTTTACTCAGAAGTAGTGCCTGTTCTGTGTACAGAAGCTATGTGTATAGCTAAGCAATTCTGTCCCGAACTATGATATCAACTTAACTTCCCACATATATCTGCAGACACTCAAAAGTAAATGGCTTCACACTTAAACAACTGATTCAATAACAGTGGGCAGTGTAACTACATGTACCTGCTTTGTGTTTTTCAGTTAGATGACTGTGATCATCTTGGTGGAAGTACTCATAACAAGAAGTTCCCAGAAGCTCCTGTGGTAAATATCCTAAAACTGCTGTTGCACTGTAAGAAAACACAAACACCCTACACATTTTAGTAACATTTGAAACTGATTTTCTCTAAACCAGTAGCTTCATTCCAGTAGTTCCCAAAAGAGAAAGTGCATATTATAAGTAACAGATGAATAGCATTTGAAATGAAGCAATAGTAAAATTAGAATTTAATACACGTAGATAAAAGAAGAGACAAAAATGGATATCACATAATTATTTTTTTCATTAGACCTAAGGTTAGCCACTAGAGTACTGAAACTATAAATCTCTAAGCCTCAGAATCATGATTAGTTCATCATTCATATTTTTAATTTTTACAAGCCAGACTATTTGATCGATTTGAAAAATATCAAAGAGAAAGCAGCTCTCAACTTAGCAATTACGTATCTAAGCAATTCTCCAAAACTCCAAAAAGACTCCAAAAGATTTTACAGCATAATGATAGCTTAATTAAAGCTCTCCAAAATACACATTAACAGTACCTTAGCTGAAGTTAAGAGCTATTTTCATAATACATTTTTAAAAACAAGCAAAAATACTTACCACTGGTCTACAAAAACAAATTTACCATCCATGGCAAAGCGTGTTACAAATTCTGTTGGCTTGATCTTTATCTCATTGCTTTTTTGTGGAACAGTGTAAGGATGCAATCGCCCAATTGCCACAAGACAGCTGAAGTTACTGCTGTCTTTTTCCGCTTCATTCTCCTCTTCAACTCCCACCTCGTTTGGAGGCCAGCTCTTCAGATACCCCGTGCAATGAACAGTACAGTACTTTTTATGGTCTAAATTAGTCAAAACACAAAACAGTTTTCCATTTTATTCTTCAGAAACCTCTGTTGCTATTATGTTTTGTGTTTACCTACAGGCAAGAGCCCTACAAATATATATATAAGACTGTAGTGTTAATTGATCTGGACTTCGTTTTTTTGAACACTATTCAGCTTTAGCTTACCTGTGGAAGCGCACTTCTAATCTTACAAAGATTTGGGAAGGGAAGTCACAGATGCTGGCAATTAAAAGATGTTCTCACATATAAGAAGAAAATTAAATAGTTTAGTAATAGTGACTTTCCTGTACAATACTGTTTTAAATTTTATACATGATATAATTCATACTGAGCTACATACTATACAGAAGGAAGTTTAGGTTTGCTCTTATTTAAAACCTTACCTGTTTAGAGATTGCCTTAACAAGTGTTTAGGTCAGCAAACTCACATAAAGTTGCTGGGCCATCCTATTTAAAACCATAGTTAAGAGACAGCATAACCAAACACTTTCCCCTGAAAATAATTCCATGTGCCTACGAAAGTAGCATAACCAAGTGAAAGGCATGGCTGAACTCCTTCTCTGTAACACACTAGCATGGGTAGGAGACGTTTCCCTCCCCAGTTAGGAAACATTCAAATATGTAACCCCACAACTGCAGTCTCAGTACAAGTACCTCATGGGAGGTGACTGATTCTGCACCTGGCTTCTAAGGTGATTCTGCACCTGGCTTCTAAGGTATGCAGTGCAAGACATAGCTACACAGTATTTTTGTGAGAGTAGGTATTAAATCAGATAAACAGAACAACCTTATATGATACTAGTTATTGGTAATGTTACTGGTTGTATCCATAAAATAGATGCAGGATGCAAAAATTTCAAAACAAGAAACACCTGTGGAAATCACCATTTTGTAGAAAAGGATTCAACAAAACCTACTTGTAAAATATTCTTGAAGTTATTGCCAATTGTACTTTAAGCACTGTCCTTGCCATTGACTTTAGTTCCCTTTCATTCTTGGATGAGACTATATAATGTGCAATTCTTTTTCAATTAAGCAGATGTGCAGTATGTGAATATTGCTTTATCAAAAATTTCAGTTTATAGATTAATAATTTCAGATGATAAAGGCATTTCTTTTCAATAGATTGCTACAGGTATTTGAATGCAGATGTTCAAATTCTTCAGTTTATAACTATAACATTCAACAAGGATAATTATATTCTCAGATACAGTGTGCACAGGGTAATTGTAATTTGTCTTCATCACAATTTAACCCGCACAGCATTAGAAAAAGAATTTTCTTCAATAGTACCTTTCTTTGTTGAGTTTGGCAAAGACTCCTTTTCATCTTTAATTATGTTTCTCGTACACTTTATTCGACAAAAAAATGAACGGCGAGCACCAGAATGCAGACGAGAGGATCCTGCTTGAAAATCGGTGTGAACTTGCAATCCCGCTTTTAAAATTTAACAAGAACACAAGACACAAAAAAATCTTGTCATATGAGCTAGGAAGAACATTTTGTATTAGTATGTTTTAACATGTTTCCAGGACATTTTCTGATTTTATCTGAAACTTCACCTCACGTAACTACAGTGCACCCACTGTATATGTGGGAGTTCTGTTCCAGGGACCACCATGTAAAACAAAAAAATATGAGTGTCATATCCCACTGTAATCAATGGATGGAATGTACATGCATCTGTGGCAGGCCTGTCACATCCATTGATTATAATGGGATGCAACACTTAGTACAGCTTCACATTCACACATGTGGAAGTCATGCCAGAAGAGGGTGCATTGTATTCTGAAATCTTTGATCAGTTAAAATTAAAATGTTAAGAAAAACATGGTTGACAGATTTAACTATGAACAGCAAGAAGGTATTTTTCAATGTAGCCAATGCTACACATGATAAAATATGTTTTAACTGGAGCTTACATTACATGTAGCTTTCGCCTATCATTTGGTAATTTGGTAATGTGGTTAAAAAAGATTCTGACACATTCACATTCACATTCTGACACATTCACACAAAATTAACTGCAAAATGCATAATCACAGAAATGTGATGTGGATAGTCGCATTTAGGATTGGCACTAACATTTTGATAGTAGACTGATCTTTGGTACTGAAGCATTTTATCCCACGCCTGACTAAACCAGTTCCTTTCTACTGACAAGATGCACTGAACACAGGACAAACAAGTATGCCTGACACATACAAGGCTTTGGTACACATGTAATCGTTTTAACATTTTTCATTGGTATTGCTTAAAATGAGCAGACTCTGACACAGCTGGAGGCCAAATTTCTGCCCCAGCACTCTCCACAAGCTGTACCAGGCCTGATACAATGTCAAAAAAAAATAAAAATTGGACATCTGTTTCAAACAGGACTGGACACCTACTTCCAATAAGGTTTTGGTGGAAGGGGTTCACAGCAGTGACTCTCCCAAACAAGAATCTTGACTTGTGGAAGACTCCAATAGCAGGAGGATAAAATCTTTCCATCATTAAAAAAGTCTCCTACACTGCTGAGAGTAAGGAACATTGAAGGAGGACTCTGTGCGGCATCAGGGATCACAAAATATCCATCGGTCCCACTCTACCGATCCCTAATCTGAAACAATTTCTTGGGTTCTGTTGAAATGTAAGCAAACCATGGTTTTGGCCTCACAATCAAGACTACAGGACCATGCCTCGACAGACATGAATGGCACACACTCATTTTCAAGAGAAGACTTACTTTTGGTATCTATTAGTTTCTCTCTTGGTGAAGCATCTGAAGATGAAAGTTGCTCCTTCACTTTGGCAACATCTTTTGGATGAAGATAGTCAAAAAGACTCTGCCCTATCAAACTGGCCTGATGGAACACAAAAATTATTAGCTTGTAAGCTGTATATCATGCATGCACACATCTCATTCACATATACAAGAAACAACCACTTTGAAGGCTATCACTAAGTACTTTATCTTTTCTTGGCAACTGCATCTTTTCAAAGCAGTTGCATTACATCTTTGTTTTCAAATGAGACTTTGATACCTGTATTTAAGTAAGTGCACATCAGACATTTTTACATGACAGCATGGAGTCCTAACTGTAGTAACATCATCTACTATATAAAAGTCAAAGTTTATCTGTTTGTGAGATTGTCTGTGTCAGGCAGGCAAAGACTTCATATGATTGGCTGCCTGTGAAGATTCTATGGAATCCTGGGATTGGCAGTTTAGGGAGGGGCCTTTAGAATTCTCAGCCTTGAGCCTGGCTGGTTGCTATGGAGACAAGGCCTAGCAACAAAGAGGAAGCCAGTGTATTCCCTCAGAAACCAACCTCTGTATGTTAACAACTTTGAATACAAATTGGATTGGGAAATATGGGGGAAAGTTACAGGTACTGGACAAGGCAGTTTGGGGAATTAGAGACACAGAATCTCAAATCTGTGTATAAGTTATTTCTAACATGTGTTACCTATGAGGAAAATAAAATCCCAGGCAACGCCGGGTAAATATACTAGTGTAACCCTAAAACAGAAAGAATTTTCATTTTGTACATTATAGCCTAAACTGTATTTTAGACTTGACTAGAATCAGTCAATTGATTCAACTGGATTTATCAACATGTTGACTCACCAGTCAACAACTGACTGAATAGGTCTACTCTAGTGGGGGCTACTCAAAAGGTAGTGTGGAAACAAGCAAGGGAGGCTTTTGGCATCATTCCTTCTTTATTTCAGACCAAGTAGGTTTATTCCCAAGGAAGAATCTCTAGGCAATTCACTATAACTGACACCCTGTGTGCATAAACACTAACTGGAGTTGGAACCATCCTGTGGCTTTTTAATAATAAGAGTGGGTATGGTTCTGACATGTTTTGATAGAACTGATATACAATACAAAAGAGTATTCACAGCAAATGTTTATATACTGATTCTGCATAGTTTCATTGCTTCTAGAACGTACCTTTCATAAAGAATCTAAGAAAAGAAAACTCTTCAACATAATGTTACTTACTGGGTCATAATTAAGTATTGTGGAAACAGATTCTGAAACAAACAGGATTTTTCCCCTGTCACATCCAACCACAAAGAGGAATCCATCTGCAGCCTGTAAATTAAGAAAGATAAACTGCACTAAGACTAATTAGGAAATATAAGCAACTAGGCATTAAAAAAAGAATTTGGACACATAAAAGAAATTTTATAACATTGACTTATTTTTCAATATTCAGTCTGCATAACTAAACTGAGCAGTTACAGTGTTTTGAATGTCAGAAGCTCCTATAGCTTGGGTCAGAAAATTCTTTCTTGCATCAGAAGCTTCCTTCTACTCAAAGAAGGAAACATTTGGATCAGACCAAGATACCTGAATGATTTCATACTCCCACATCAACCTGCCTTTATAATCATTTTCAGCAGCACTTGTCAAGAAGGTAGGAGGAGGAGCACGCAAATCTTCTGCCTTGATGTGTTAGGACTTGAAGGAAGCCCTCCACATAAACGTTTTTCTGATATCGTCTTTAAATGAGTTCTAACCATCCACTGAGCACAGACATTTCTTTCAACTTACCAAGGCTTTTACTGAGAAGTGATCTAGTCACAAATGTTTATTGAACAAACCAAGGATTTGTCACTAATTTTGTGGAATCCTCAAAATTAGGCCAGAGAAGGGTTTAAGACCAGTATCCAATTCAATCTTTGTCAGTTCAATGGTTCGTGAAATTCTGACTTTTATCCTCCTAGATTAGCAAACCAGTCAGTCCCTAGCTTACCATATGTTGATGACATTGTCATTCTATCTTTCCTTACTCTAATAGGCCCACACAATACAGGTGGCAGATCAGTAGCTATGATAGACTGTATAAATACTGAAGTCTAATGTTCCAGTCATCCACATTGTGGAGAGTCCAAATGGCATATGTTAGCAGGAATACTCAGAAAACTGTTATTGTTCTTCTCTAATTCTCCTTTTCTAAAAAATAAGATGACTAAACATGGTAGAGTTTTTCCCTTGAGTCATTTTAATGCTCTACTGTCAGACCTTTTAGAGGGCAAATACTTACCGATACCCAATGTTTTTGCCCATGTCAACTTGAAATGGTTGAAATAATTGAGTATGTGTTACTATACTGTTATCTATATATTGTATTGAGATTTTTATGTGATCTACACTGCCCTAGAATCCTTTTCATATGAATTTTAGGCCATTTCTGCACTACACTGATATAGTGCTACTATTCCACTTTCAACATCCTATGCAATCGTGGGCTTTGCAGTTTAGGGAGGGGCATTTAAAATTCTCAGTTAGAGAGCTGCTTGGCCTTAGTAAACTACAAAACCCAGAATTCTACAGGATGCTGAAAGTGGAATAATAGCACTATAACAGTGTTGTGTGGAAATGGCCCTAGTCTGACAACATCCAACAAAGGGCAAATCCATAGTGAAGCAACTTCCCTCTGTCCTATGCATCCAAAAAGTCAGAAAATGCCTGCCAACTTGAAACCCTGGCTTGCTCTGGGAGCAACAAACCTGGATCTAACACTAAGCTTTTTCTTCTCAGCAAGGTCCTAATTACTGGAACTGCTCTGCTCTACATCCTATGGAATCTAGAGATTTGTAGTTTGGTGAGGCACTACAGCTGATAAAGAATGTTGAATATTTCATGAAACCACAAATCTCAAGATTCCACAGGGTACAATCGTGACACTCAAATATGGCATCAAGATGATACAATTCTACAGTTTGAAAGGGGCCCTGCATTCTCTGGAGTTTTAGTTTATCGTTTTGTCCAAATCTTCATTGAAAATATGCTGCACATTTTAAAAAAATAATGCAAAATAAGCGGTGGAGAAAAATCATGTAAATAAACATACTGATAAAATATTTACATGTAATTAGCAAGGAACGATCTATCTTTCTGTGGCACATACATACAACACTCAAATTACTCCTTAAGTTCTAAATAGTATTACAGTTTGTGTATAATTAGAACAGGCAATGACCCAAATTTAGCAAGCTCCTTCCCATGCCCCCTCTTTTGGGCATACACACAGATTTGGAAGTGTTGATAACTGTTCACCTGGAAATTCAAAAGTAACTTTAAGTGTTGCCAACATATCACCTACCCTAGTGTCTGCTTTATATTATAAGCCATCTTGCAGGTTTTGTGCAAACAGGATCATTATGCATTCCTGAAGGAAGTAATGTCATGATATATTTTACTCACCTTAAGGATTAAATGCTGGAGTTCACTATCTTGTAAAAATGAAGGCTTATAGCGGATCTCTGAGTAAGAGTTAGTAGAACCTGAAAAATGAGAAGCTGCCTGAAGTGGAACTAATATAGATTAGATGCAATTACCTTAATATACCACTGCATGTGAAAACTTTACAAACAATTATTTTGCAAATATACACCTTTTAACTACTGTGTTAAGGAGAAATTCATGTTCATGAAACATCAACTAATGTCTCCTTGACTTCACTTTAAGAACTATCTGCATTTGAAGAAAAATACAAAACCCTGAAGCCAACAGCACTCTTTCTTTATTACATTATCCTTTTAAGTCCATATGAGAAAAAGGACACACAATGGAGCAGCAGCAGGAAAGAATGAAACAATAGAGGGAGCAGTCACTTCATAACTCAGTGGAACTGTAGCCAAAACACAGCCAAAAAAGGGACAGGTTTGCAAAAATACAGAACCTATTTTTTAAAAAATTTAACCACCAAACAATAGAAAGTCCAATGAGAACAGAACATATCCAGTATTCATGGAACGCTGAATCCAGTATTCATGGCATTTTGAAAAATTAAAGTGGAAAACTGGGAATGGGGGACGGCCTGCTGGAGAAAAACATGGCTGGCTGGCTGGCTGATAGTTTGAAAACTCCTGTTAGGCAAGAATATAGTAAGGCATTTTGTGGAATGTCCCAACTGAGCATTTTAGAACAGAATGGTTAAACATCCATGGCTGGACATAAAGTCGGACTGAGACAGAGTACAGAAAAATCACCTTTTCTGCACTAACCCTCCTAAATTCACAAGTGGCCATGTTAGTTGGGAAACTCTGGGACCTGGAATCCACATATACACATGCATACATACACATACATATATACATAACTTTTTGAAAGTTCTCAGTAAAGTTGTGACTACATGATTGAACAAAACCTTTTGACCTTATGAAGAAACCCCCCCAAAAGTCTTCCTGTCTGCTTTTGTTAGGAAGAAAATGGCAGTATGCCTAAATGTGGGGCCTTCTCTTCTTGGAATACACGTCAATATTATTACATAGCAAACAATAGGTGGTATATGGATGATTTTCCCAACCCTGTTTTAACATACTTTGTAACTGTAACACATACACTGGGTAATAAATTGTAGTGATTATTATGCTGACTTTAAACAGCAGCAGCAACAACAAAAGATGTTCAAATTCCTACTTGCTCAGTGAATCAAGCAACTCTGCCAAGTTATTGTAAGTATTAAAGAAATAACAGTTCTAAAGTACCCTGCACTGTAAAATTCCTATCACTGTTTATTGGTTTTTATTTTGTTTGTTTTTTGAAAAGCAGTATGTCAGGTAATTCTGTACTTCTGGTCAGCATAGGCAAGGGACTGGAAAACACAATATAAATTTTATAATAGTTGAGATGTCTAAAACCAAATGCAACTTAAAGAGCAAGGAAAGGGATAATGTTCAAAAGCAAATGTTTCAAATCAAAGCCAAGAATAGTTTGTAGGGAGAAAGGAAAGAGCAACAGCAGAGATACATTTTCAAACATTTGAAAGAATGTTGCGAAACATGACAGAATATAAAACAAGGAACAGGGAATTCAGGTTTAAAAGCTACCTAGCTGGTAACCTGTGCACAAAGTCAGTCATAAACTCAAGCCTGAAAGGTAACACTCAACAAGCAATGTACCTATAAGGCACTTAATTGCTTACCATGGATGATTTAAGGCATCATTTTCACTAGTATAGGATTGAGATGGTTGAGTGTCCAGCAGTATGGAAATAAAATGGAGTCCACTAAATACAAGGCAGAGATCTCTATATACTCAAAGGATTCTCTAGTTATGCAGAGTGTTAAGAGTTTGTTAGAGAAAAGTAATTTTTAACCTCTCATCCTAAACATCATAAAGAGGGCTTGCGTGAGATTTCTGACTACACAGAGTAGAAAAGGAAATTGGCTTGCTGAAGACCCTCACAACTGTCTGCAAAGCCCCTAAAAGGGAGTGGTAAGTGTTTGGATAACATGTACTGTGCGGTAGCAAATATTTTCCTTTCTTGCATGCTACAAGAATGTTTCAGGAAGAAAAGAAACATTGTCTGCATTCTGTAAGCTAATATCACCACTCTGTTGATATTATAAATGCTCAGGTTTGTGCTGGGAACTCCAAAATTAAACCTTCATGCATTGACCCCTCCTATGTGCACTCAAGCAAAAAGTTACAGCAAGGTTATACTGTTACCCCAGAGCAAATTATTTCATCCTTATAAGCCCAGCATTGTCCTCTCAAATTGGCAACAGCTCTCCAGGACCTCTTTACCATTACTAGTTACCAGAACTGTCTAAATCAGTCCACTCTAGTTCTAGATTCAGGATTCCTATGAAACTAAAGCACACCCCCAACTGAGCATACTTCTATTCCAGAAATAATGCTGGAGCAAAAAGGTTTATACAAATCACTCTGCACTTGTGTAACTAATGAAGAGGCATATTAGTATTCACTCAGAACAAGTTCTTCACAATAGCTTCTCTTTACTCACTTTTTAATGACTTTAAATGTTGTACGGCCATTCTTAATACTGTAAGTTTATCTAGCTTACGCGTCACTGGATTGCACTGAGGTATCATGGCAGATAATTCTTCTATCAGGTTATTCATTTTGTCTCTCCTCCTTTTCTCTGTTTGACTATGAGCCTCCCTAGGAAAAATGCAAAAGACATAACTTAGACTTTCCTACCCAGGATATGTTAGTTTCTGAAATGCAGACTACTGATTTTTCTGTAAGAAATGTTATTTTCAAATTCTTTGCATCACACATAAAGCAACCATTAATATGAAACAATGAAAAAATGTGCTAAGGTAAAACTCAAAACATTATATCACAAATCACATACAAACAACTTTCTCAATAGCACAAATATAAAAAGTCAGCAACTTTCCATAAATGCAACTTTGAAAAATACAATATTCTTCAAATAAGTTTTAACTCTTTCCTTTGTTGAAATATTTGAGAATCGCTTCCTTACATTCTAATACAGAAATGCCAGAGCAAAAAAGTTCATTTATTTTGCAAATATGTGTAGCTTTAAAAATGAACACAAACGGATCATATACGAAGCCAATTTTAGAATATGGCCAGTATTTATAAACATATATTTCCCTGGTTGTTATTCTTATCCTAATATGTGTTTTTCAAGTCATCATGAATTAAGTCATAGCTTTATTACTTATCACTATGATCCCCAATACAATGCATAGGGGTACCACAGCATTTGTAGAAACCTTCTGTGGGATCCATGAAGTCCTCTTCTCCTTCCTTCTTCTGAGATGGGCTTTATGTCTATTGTTGTTATTGCCTTGGTTAGTGTTTCACAGCAAGTCCAGGCACCAGTAAAAACAGTAAGATGCCCACTCAGAATGAACTATTTTGAGTGAGTGGGGGTTTATCAAGGCCAGAAGATTGGGGAGTAAGGAAGAAAAAGTCCAGGGCATGCTCATCCCATTTGGAGAGTCTGGATATTGGTATATCCCTGGTCACAAACACAGGAACACAGGGTATTTACCTGGTGGGTCTCTCAGTTCTGCACAAGGATTCTGCAACTACCATCCACCATCAGACATATTCCTTGGGTGGTAGTAAGGGAGTGATCTGTCCCTGAGAATCCCTTCAGCAGTTGGGGCTGGCACAGGAAAGGTAGGCCAGAAGCCCATGTCAAGGTAGGAAATGGCAGGCAGACAAACCACTGATCTGTGTGAGTCTGAGCTATAATTCTGGCTAAATAAATCCTCAAGAATTTCAAAGAAGTGTACTCTGAAAGTGAGTGTCAGAGGCATACTATGGGCATTTGTGAGCTTTGAGCTGCATCTCCATAATGTGTCTCACTACATTTTTTTTTTTTGCAGGTTTAGAGATCATTTGTTTTCCCCAATATACACATACACGCACGTTTGTTGGGCCCATGTCAGTAACAGGTGAGACAAAGACAAGAGAAGAAAAAAATAAGAAAAGAGCTAAGAGAAAAAGAGCTAAGAGAAAAGGAGTTAAGTTTTTTTAAAAAAAAATTGCTGATGAAATACAGGTGAAGATTTTTGAAGGCTGTGAGAACTGTTGAGAAGACAACCAAAATCAAAGAAAGAAATAGTTAAAAATAAAAGTGAAGTAATAAATTTCAACTCCATTAGCAACAGGAAAGTAACTTCTCTTAAGATCCAGATGTCCCTTTCCTGTGCAAAGTTAACTCCTTTCTTAGGCAGAGAACATTGAATTTGTCAAAAAGTTTCTGTTCTGTTACATTTGGGGGGGGGGGGAATTAGGTAAACTTCCCAAACAGTAGTCCTAAACTGTAATCCAATGAAAGAGTTTTTATCCTTGTTGGAGGTAGAAAATATCAAGGAATTAAGTTCCAGCCCCTTGGTTCCCTCTTGTTTAGTATTCCTCTGTTGCAGCTAAATTTGGTAGCTTGAAATCCAGGAAGAAATATTCATCGGTAGCCATGATGGCCATGTAGCAAATTACAACAAAATCAAAAATCCACAAGCAATTATATCTTTTGGGGGCCAAATGTTTAATGAAGTCAATGAAGTTGGGAACCAAACTATAATCACAAGTCCATTTTGTTGCAATTTGATGTTACAAGCAATATTTCTGTTTTCTCCTCACATGACTGCTTAAATTACTTGATAACCCAGCTTCTGGAGTGCATTCTAAGTTATCTTCTTTAATAATTTCTGAACCCAGTTTGAAATATTCCTTTTTTAAAATCATTTTTAATGATTTAAATTCACAGCATGTTCCATCCAATATTTTCCTGAATTCACGTTGTGCCTTATCTTGATGCTTCATGATAGTTCTCCTTAGTTGCAGTAATTTTTTTTTAATAGTGTGCTGTGATAGGTTTTGGAGGATTAGGTTTGACATCCAAAACATTACATATTAGGTTTAACCGAAAAAGAAGTCAATTAAACTTCTCAAGCTACAGATGTCGGCCAAGATCCAACAGAATATCTCTATCTGATCTTACTGCATTCAACAAAATTGACAATGCTGCCTCCCTTCCATAGAGTCAATTCCTAGGTAACCTAAAACTTGCTCTGGAGAAAGTTTTTCATGCAAAGAAACATTGTAGGATAAAGAAAAGAGGGTGAAAGTTTTCATTCCACCAGCACTGAATATTAAAGTTTTTTATGTTATGAACATACAGGTGCTTTGATTACAAGATCCCACTATTCTTGCTGGCTGGAAAGGGTCTTGGCACTCTGCTATCATAGTGTAATGCCTGCGACCATTCCATAGTAAAAAGAAAAAATATCCTTATGAACTGTACGCTCTAGACAAACCCAGTGGAACATAGCCTGAGAAAAAGTCTATTGGATTGCCTTGTAAAGCTGCTAGGGCTGTAAAAGTCTGTTCCTCTCCAATGGTACTGAGCAACACATACTATGACATACACAGCACTTAAGACCGATTTTAAGCATACGCTTAAATCTTCAACTGCTTTGATCATGGCCTATGCCATTATGCTTATGTTGCACACAGATAAATAGATACAAATGTTGAGGATTGTAGCACTTGATATTTTAAATATGCTTCTTTTTCAGAAAGTGATTTTTCCAAGTTGCAGTACCTGAAATATTTAATTTTTACATGTTCTTCATCTTCACTCCTAGAGGAAAGAAGGATTAAAATTAAATAAAATGTAAAATTATACTCATGCATTTTAGATGCCAAAATATGTTATTTAATATTACACAATTTTCTCCCTAGTACCAAAATCCCTTAACAACTGTTCCAAAAGTTACACAAGTACAGCAACCCACTAGCATTGGCTGGTAGATTCTGTGTCAATGGGATAGTAAATTTACTCTCTGTGTTAGTATGAACTTTAAAGGAGATGTCCAAAGTGCTGAACCCTACCTTTAAAGTGGCATCAGCACTCCTGATATTGCCTTTAAAATATGGACTAAAACCCAGAGTAGATTCACCACCTCACCTATATGGGAATCACCAGCTGTCACTGTAAACAAAGGCAGGCCTACTCTTCCTCCTCATTTTAATTTTTCTTATCGACTTGTAAAGAGGAGAGGAAACAAACTATTTACCCATATGATTTATCCACTATTTCACAAACTTGTGAACTAACATAGTAGGTGAAAGAGAGAGTACACGCAGAGCATAAAAAATACACTGTAAAGTTTCAAACTTAATATCAGGAGAAAGAGTCACACAATCTCCATCATAATTAACTAAAGATGAGAGAGAAAATTGCTACACAAATGTCAATAGGGACAGTAAGTGAATACTGTGGATAAAAATTAGTGAACACACACAAAAAAAGTTGATTGTTTTTAATACCGTATTTTTAATAATTCCAATTATAAAGAAAATCTGAACTTGGTATACCATGAAATGTAAACTTAATACAAACATATTAAAGCTTACATGTTATAATTCTCCAGAACACTAGCTTATTATGAAGTATAAATCAGGAAATTCACTCCCTGAGTTCTGATGTGTGGCTCTTCAGATATTTTTGGACTGGAACTCCCATGAGCCCTAGCCAGCAGAGCCAATGCTAAGGGAATGGGAGTTACCTTCCAAAAACTTCTAGAGGACCACAAATTACAGACCATTTTTTCTGGGCAATTTGTCTTCAGCTAAGTGATCTCCTTTAGTTGTTAACATGTGTATGAACACAAACAGATACATTTTAAGCCCATTTTCTAAACATGATACTGCAATCTATCTATTGTGTGCATTTTGTGTGTGAGAGAAGCATTATACCTGCTCTGGAGATCATCAACATCAATATCACATGCATACCTAGAGAAAGAGAATTTAAACTAATCAGAAAACATCCAAATGAAGAACAAAGTATCAATATTATGAAAAATAAATCAAGGCAACTTCTTATCCTACTAGCTCTACAGCTGAAACTTGAAAACACACACATGCACACACAGGCCCTCTCTATATCCTGAGAGTTGGGTTTAGTAGATAATGGAATTCTAATGATGCTATTTTAAGTGTGTACATATGTGCCTTTAAAGCATCTGTTGTTTTATAGTGACCTCCTGAATTTGACAGGGTTTTCTTAGGCAATAAACAACAGAGGTGGCTTTTCTCTTAAATATAGCTTATAGCACCTGGTATTCATTGGTGATCTCCCATCAAAGTACTAAGCAGGGCTGACTGTGCTTAGCTTCCAAGATCAGCCAGGGTCTGATGCTTTTAGGGCTTTTAGGTCCTTACAATTTCAAGACTCTTATTTTTTGCTATTATTGTGGGGAAAAGATACCAGAGACTTTGCTACATAAAGCCTAAGGCAATTGCCTAGATACCTTATGCTACCAGACAGCCAGCATGGTGTAACAGTTCATGCTAAGGACTCTAGGATGCTGGGGTTCAAATCCCAACTCAGCCATGGAAATCCATAGAATATCCTTGAGCAAGGTTACACTCTCTTAGCCCTCAGAGAAAAGCAATGGCAAACTCCTTTGAACAAATCTTGCCAAGAAAACCCCATGACAGAGTCACTGCAAGTCTAAAACTACTTAAAGACATACAACAATATTATGCTGTGATCAACATATCTTATACTGAAACCATTTCGGTCTGCCTTTGGCTATATCAGAATAACCCAACTGGTTTCTTTCATTCTTCCACTGCAGGTGAAACCACATTTGACACCCTTTTCTGCCCTAGTTTGATAGCTGAAGAGGTATTAAGACCAAATTAAAGCAGAAATTATCAAATCATATCCCTCAACCCAGGAAAAGAAAATCCCAAACAAACTAACAAACAAAAACTACAAATAATATACATTTGCTGATAGTATGTCACCCATTTTATAAATTTCATTTTTATTTCAAGTAATTTCATTTTTAATTTTTTAAAACCACTTTCCTAATTAAAACAAGTTGAAATCTGCTGTGAACTCTTGTAATGTTATACAACAACAGTTGTGATGATCCTGGGATCAAAAGTCAACTCAAACAAGAAAATCTCCAAACATTTCTAGAACACAGTCATTCTTTGATGCTGGTTACTTCCAGAAGACTGAGTTCAACAACTATGATGTTATCATCAACTACAACACCTTCTATACCCAAAACTGCAAGTCCTGACAAACTGATGATCTAACAAAGAGGGTGCTATCAGGTTTCAATATTATGACATGGTATATTAGGAAAGTGTTTTGGAGAGCCCAGACAGAAGACGGTGGTTCAGAAATGGAGATATTGCCTCATAAGATTCTGGAGCCCTTTTCATTAAAAAAAAAAAAAAGTTGAGAAAAACAGAATCCTTAGGAAATATCCTCTTTTGGATATGTTTAGTCAGCAAAGACCCTCTTAGCGCCAAATCACATGGTTTTTAGGTTTTGGAAAAGACCTGCCTCATCCCCTAACTATAGAAAAAAAACCCAATCCCTCTCAATTAAATTCTCTTTTTAATATACTACATTATTTCTTCTCTGTTGTGTTGTTATCATCAGTCCAGAAAACAGTGCTCACAGTGTCAACAGTACAATTACTGCTCTTCTTAAGAAGCGGCTCAGACCCCTTAAATGAGCCATAAATGACAATCTGCATATTGCTCAAGTGGTCTGGAAGAATAAGAATTTCTAAGCTGTGGGACTCAGGGGATGCTGCAACCATTGTTAATATATTCTACCTTCTCACTTGCCCTGAAAGGACTGTAAAATCTGCTGCCTCAGATTTTACTGCTAGACTTCCATCTGACAGAGACCTGCCAACTTATCTCTTCAGTCTGCTGTAAGGCAAATTTGGCCATGACATGATGATTTCTCTTCTATCTTCACCAGAATGCAACCTCCATCTTAACAAACTAACTGGTTGCAAATGGGTCTGGATTCCTGAAGAGGACCACCAAAGGGAACCTGCTAGTGGAACAAACTTTCTCCCACAAATCAAGACGCTTGCTACAAAGTTCTTTGAAAGAACTTCTTAGAAAGAAATATGCTACTACTTAGAGCAAACCTGATCAGGGCAAAGTCTTTGAAGTAATATCTCAATGAGATTCAAGTAATCATTTCATATCCCCTGCAGACTTCATTCATTTTGCCCAACTGGATATTTGTCCATCGAGTTTGCCTAAATGTTGTGTCTCTCAACAGTGCTATCAGATCTGGCAATCATGCCAAACATTGTCATTGCTGTGGCTACCCAAACATGACATTCCATATGTGCTCTGCAATTGTCTCCCACACTCATCAGCAGCATGACACAGTAATGCACCAACTGGCCAAAGCCACCCCAGCCTCAAAGGGTGCTATTTTCTTAAACTAAACTGTGTCTGAGACAGATAGCCAGTGTAGACTGGACATAGTCATTATTGAGGAAGGTCAGCAAAAGATAACCACTATGGATTCCACAATTCTCTTTGAAAACAGGATATCAACGTTGAGGGAGGCTAGAGAATGTAAACATCAGAAATATACCCCTCTGGCTGATGTACTGAGACAAAGAGGGTACAAGATCTCTATCCAGGCATTACTTGTTGGAGCCCTGGTGGCTGGGATCCAGTAAACAAACCTGTGTGGAGTGTCTCTGGAGTGGGAAAGCACTACGCTAAACTCATGTGCAAGCTGATGTTACTACATATTATTAAATGGTCTTGAGACATATATATTGAGCACAATTCAGGCCACTACCAGTACAAGGAGTCAGTTACTATTCCTGTAGAAAGAGAACCATGATAAGCTTGGAAATAGTATAGAAGGTAGTACAAAGTGAAAGAAAGGAAAAATGAGGACAAATTACATGAGCAAAGGATGGAAAAAAGAACTGGTCTGAGTCCTAAAGGAAAGATAAACATCTCCCAGTCACATCCTGCTGAAATAAAAGGCTTCTTCTGGGCCTAAAAGAGCCCAAGGAATTCAAAACAGGTCACTACTGCTTCCCAGCTCCCCCACAAATAGTGTTGGGGGCATTTTGGTGCAATAAAATTGATTTTGTTAAGTTTTGGGGGTTGGAACAGTGGAGGGGTGATGCCCACAACCCCCTGGGGAGCTTTGCAGTCTCCTGACCTCCAACGGGTGCCCACTCCTGGTTTAGGATATTTCTGGCTGGTGCATTTGAAGAAATTTAGTGGAACAGCTAAGCTAGAAAGTGGAGAAGCACAGAAAAAAAGATAGGTTTCTAAGGGTACACCATTGTTTACAAAGGTGAGCGGGAACAGAAAGAAAATATATACATGAAAATAGTACGGTATATGATCATAACTTTCTTGCCATGCATGTTAATTTGCAGGTCTTAAATACAACATAAAGCATGATCAGCCCCAAATTCAGCACAGGTGCCAAGCTCATTCAAGAATGATGATTTTGGCCAAAGTATTTCCTTTTCCCAAACAGATAAATTACAGTTGCCACTCCACAGTGGTGCAGGATCCCTGTGAAAGTAGAAAAACTGTGAATATCTCTAGTCTCCCCAAACTGTATTTAACACACAAAAAAGTACCTGCACTGGTGGGGTGGTTGAGCCTAGCCATGCGTGCATTCCCTCACACACATTCTCAAGTGGGGGAAAGGGATGATATCAGGAGCAGCAGGAGGAAGGGCAGGGGGTGCCTGAATCCCTAGGGCAGTTCTGCTGCCATAAGAGCAACCACTGCAGCCCTTTTCTGCTACCTTCACCCTCCTCCTAGTGCCAGTGCCATCTTGCCCACCAGCCCTGTGTTGCTCCTCTCCCCCATCCTGCTCCCTCCATCCACCTCAAAGATCCATGCACCACCTGCCCTCCCTCTTCACACTTCCCCAGTCCCACTCCCTTTCTCCAAGTGAGTGAGGGATGGAACACACACATGCTTCCTCTCTCTTCTCTCTCCCCCATCCCACCCGCTTTCCCCCACTCACCTGCCCAAGCGAGTGAGTGAGCACACATGTGGATGCCTGTCCTCCTCCCACTTCCCCATCCCATCTCCCTCCCCCACCCTGTCCACATGAAGGAGGGAGGGAACATGCAAGCACACCCTCTTCATGCTCCTGCATCCCATCTCCTTCCCCATCTGCACATGTGAGTGAGTGCACAAGGGAATCACACCCCGAGTTTGATTTCCTCTGAGTGACAAAAGATTTGACACAGACGAAACTGACTAAAGTGAACACAGCTCAAGATGAACACCAGTGTTCTTGAAGTCCCTATTAAAAAGGGCACAGGGCGGCGGTGGTGGCAGAGGTGGGAGCAAATCTGTGAGGGTCAAACCCACATAGGTAGAAGGATGACTGTAATACTACGCCCACACAAATGTGGGTGTAAAAATTAAAATCTACCAAAGATGCAGTTCTTTTACAGTTGTATAGGCACACAACACATTTCACTTACTGGTTATCAGAATCGCTTCCTTTGCGTTTTCTTGGAAACTCTACCACAAATGTATTGATTGAACTGGCAGCGGCAGACTGGGCTGTGGGACTCATAAGGCTTGAGACTGCAGAGGTGACACATTGGGCTCCTTCCATCTGATGATTATCTGTGAACAGGAAAATTATGCCCGTGTTGAAGTAGTTCTGCTGTATTTAGTTCGAAAAATCCAAAAGCAAAAGTAGTCAACCATAATTGATGCTGCCGATCCTAATCTCTAGATGACTGTGAGTGTATTCACGCTGCACATTTATAGCAGCTCCATCCCATGGAATCCTCCATTTCATAGTTTGGTAAGATGCTTTTAGCGCTAGAGAGCTACATTGCTGTCGTGCAGGGAACAGACCATAGCAATACTGACAAGAATTTTAAGAACCTCTCCAAACTACAAATCCCAGGATTCTATAGGAAGGAGTCATGGCATTGAACTAGTATCAAACTACTATAATTATGCAATGTGGATATACCTTCTAATACCAAATAAATGAAAGAAGGAAGCAGAGAACTCTCATTGCAAATGTTAATATGCTTCTTGCTACGGATTAGCTTTCAGGGTAACTACAACACAGCACGAAATGACTGCAGAGCAAATCATTGTAGAAGACAACCTGCTACCCTCCCAACATTTTGCTTAACATGGCCAAGAGGGTCAGGGGACATGTAGTTCAAAGCATATGAAGGATACCAGGTTGCCTGCTCTCTTTCACAGACAGAGCTCTGTAAGAATATTTCTTTTTATTCCATTATTGATATTTGTATACTGCTATATAGAAGCACCATGTCACTAACATGTTGTAAGTAATGATGTTACATGGTTATAACATGTTATTTCTTAAATACCCAGGAAATGTTCTCCTTATTATTTTTACAGAATCACAATATTACAATTATGTAACATCTTTACTTTTTTTGGTGTAATGAATATTTGCTACTTCTAAATCACTTCTAGGGGATTGCTTGAGGGAATTTTGACCACTTTGGACTGTTTCTGTTTTTAAAATAGAATATTTACGATGTCCCAAGCTCTGTATATGAGGAGGTATTGAATAAGACCCATGAAAGACCCAAGTCTCTCATATAGCTCTTTTCAAACCTGGTTAAAAATCAACAACAGTATCATGCTCGTGCTGCTTTCATGAATTGTTGTTGTCATTGTGCACCTTCAGGTCATTTCTGATTTATGGTAACCCTAACGTAGACCTATCACAGGGTTTTCTGGGGCTACTCAAGTTCAAGTAAATTAGCCACATGGAAAGCAACAAAATGAATGAATATAACTAGGACCAATGCATTTCAATATGAGAGTCGCTAGGGTTTTTTTTTAAATGGGGAACTTTGTCCGAAGGCTTTAACCTGTCTGGGAATCAATTTATTCCACAATACAATAAGATTCAAGGTATGTGCCAAAGAAGGTCCAGATGACATTTAGAAATAAAGTTATTAAAATGTAAAATAATTATTTCTCTATTCCAGTAATGAAATAATGGTAACTTATGTGCACAAAAAAGTTTCAGTTAGGAGTCTGCTACCTTTTTAATTATTCAAAGACACTTCTATCTACCAGAGCAACCCTATCCCCTTCAGATGGCCCCTGATATGCTTGCAGAAAGGTCTGCAAATGTAAAATACAGCCAGAAGCAACCATGCTGGCAGCAGGCACTAAAACAACGTGTTCCAGGACTGGGCTTGGATCTGCTGGATCCAAAAACCATTCCCTCTCCTAGGATCAGATTGATCACCTGCACTAGTATGGAGGTGTCACAGTTGTACACAGATGGGAGGAAATGTAAAAGCACAAAGACTCAAAGGAACAAAGAAGAAGAAAAAATCTGCCTTCTCCTCTTTCCCCTAGCTAACGGTAGCCTGTGGGGCTTTGAAAGTGGATTGTCCATCATTTCACTTCCACTTAGGCACTTACTGTTTCTCCGCCTGCAAGCATTAAAACTCATCCAGCAACTGAACAAAATCAGAAAAAGGTTTACATCAAATAAAAGTATATGAATGTTTTTATATAACCATTTACAAGAGCACTGCAAACCAGTCTTTCATGTGCCAAGAGAGCACAGACCAACAGTGGAGACTGAGAACAGGCTGAAACAGTGTTTTCAACAAGACCTTGTAAAATGTATCACTATTTCAGTTTTCTGAGAGAGAGAAAAAGAAAGCCATTGCTCCCTCAGGCTGCATGGACCAAGTAAAGAAAATCATAGCAGTAACCTGGTCCAGGTGACTTAAGCAAGCAAGAGCAAAAAAAAAAAAAAAGAAAGAAAAAAGATGGGGGTAATGGTAAATGATGTGAAAAAGAATGTGTCATATCTGCCTCTACTGAGGATTATATTTCTTTTCCTCACAATCCAGTTTCAGAGTTTGCCAAGTTGTCTGTAACAGTGTTTTTTAAGTTTTCTGATGTAGGAAACCAGCCCTTCCCCCACAATGAGTCAGGGACAGACACCATAATTGTGCTCATTGGCTACAATCATTTCTTTTCTTCCCGAAATTTGTCCAGGAACTGGCCGCTGATGCCTCTGGACTGTCAGTGGTTTGTGAACCATTACTTTGAGTAGAACTGATCCGTACCAACTCCAGGCTTTGAGCACCTTTTGCCCAATTCAAGGAACAAGTTGGGGAATGGGAAGGTGATGGGTCTTTAGCATTCCTTGACTCATTTCCCACTATGTTCAGAATATCCCTTTTTCTCATCCTCCTTGTCAAAGCCCTTACATCAGAAGGGGCAAGGGTCACAGAAGTTTCCATACTGACTAAGAGGGGATTTTTGAGGTTCTGTCTGGCACTCAAGGTTGTATCTGGCCCTCTCTCTACTCTCAGAAGGAAAGACCTGAAACATGCTATGGCCTCCTGGAATGCTCTCCTCGGCTGTGTTCCTAAACAGTAGATCAAAATTGGGAAGTTAAACTACGCAGTGGTAAGTTCTGCAACCAAAGCTCCAGCTGGAAAGCAATACAGGGCCAAACACACACACACACACACACAGCAAAACTTGACCTACTTTTTGGAGAAACAGAATTTACAGACACAACTTCTCAAGCACAAAATAAAATAGAAGTGACAAGTAGACTCATCTCCGTGTCTAAAACTGGAAGATTAGCAGCCATATTCAGAAGTGTTAGGGAGGAAGATGTACCCTCCAGCATTGTTTTATATACCATTTGAACTATGGATTGGAAAAACATGGGATACTAAAGCACAAGATAGGTAATTTAATAAAAATGATACAGCAATCAGAAATAAAATGTGTGTATTTTGGTACATAACTACCAAAGAGGTAAAGGAGCAAACCTATATCCTTTAAAAACATAGTGTAAATAAAATAAAAACATTTAACACCACCTCCCATATCAGTTAAGGTTGTGCAGCATACAGACAAGTCAAAAGCTAAAAAGGTATCCGCATCTAGATACTATGAAAGCCATAAACAATAAAAAAATCAATTTAAATACCATTTACCAGCACTTTTATAATGCATCCCAACATTTCAACAGAGTGCATTCTGAATAAATTCTAAATCCCACAGGGTGATTATTTTACCCTGTGTGTCAAGTTTAAATCACAGGGCAGCGTTTGAATGTAAACGCTATCCAGACTAATAATGAAAGCAATAACCCCCCTGTTTTGGAAAACTGCAGCTTCAGGAGGACCAAGATTTAAGAGGTCCAGGGTGATCTCTCATGTATCATCTCATGTTTAGCCCCCCACTTTTTTTTTTTTCCTCCCTGAGGAAAGATAAGCCGAAAAGGGGAAGAAAAGGGAGACCGTGGCCATTTCCCCACTAGCCTGTTATAGCGCGATGATTCCACTTTCAACATCCGCTGGAATCTTGGAGTTTGCAGTTTCGGGAGGGGCCCGCTATAACAGGCTAGTGCGGAAATGGCCCGTGTGAAAACAACGTAACTTACTACCTAGCACACTCCAGCCCAATAGCTCAAACACACCCTGGAAAGGGCAGACATGCCGAAAACTAGGGCAGGCAAAATAAAGGTCATTGCAGGAAAACGGAGAGAACGGCGTTTCCCGTCGCCCCTCCGCCCCATTTGACACGACCCTCCCCCACGTGCGCCGAGATCTGGATTTTGGGGGTGAGGGGAAAGGGAAAGGTGAGGGTGAGAAACACCAAACGCGACCAAGGCCATTTCCGCACTAGCCGGTCATAGCGCGATGATTCCACTTCCAACATCCTCTGGCATCCTGGGGTTTGCAGTTTCGGGAGGGGCCAGTCGGCCCCTCCCGAAACTGCAAACCCCAGGATGCCAGAGGATGTTGGAAGTGGAATCATCGCGCTATAACCGGCTAGCGCGGAAATGTCCCAAGGCTTCCTTCTTCCTCCATCTGGCTCCCCGACAGCGCTCCTTGCGGACTCGGCGAGAAACCGCCCCTGGCCAAGAGCTCCCCTCCCTCCCTCCGGACCCAGCCGGGCGCTCCGGGGAGACACCCCATTACTCCGGGCCCCGAGTGGCTCCCCACCGCCGTGTGGAGAAAGCTGCGGCTCCTTCCCGACTAAACTTCTCCGCGCGAAGGCTTGAAGCGCGGAAGCCCCTCGCCTCGCGCGCGCGCTCCGCCTTCTCACCTGCGCCAGGTACCCCCGGAAGGGCGGCCCTCAGCCCCTCGCCGCCGGCCTCCTCAGCGGCGCCGGCTGCTGCCTCCGCCATGGCCAGCAGCCCCGGCCGGCCCGCTCCGTGGTAGCGGCGGCAGAGGCAGCGGCCCTCCTCCTCCTCCTCCTCCTCCCGCCCCCCAGAGGCATGGAGGGAGGGAGGGAGGGAGGGAGACCGGCTGTCCTCCGCCGGGGCGCAGCTGCGCCGTCCCAGAGAGAGGGGAGCGAGGGAGCGGAGACGCGCGGCACGTCCAGCGAGGCAGAGCACCTGAGGCCGGAGCCGCTTCAGCCGCCGCCGCAGCAGCGCCGCCTCCTCGCCCGCATCGTCATCCTCTGTTTAGGAAGCGCCCCGCGTCTCGCGAGAGTCCGGGCTCAGGGTACGCGGGAGCTCCCGGGGGGGGTGCTGGAGGACGCGGCGGGGAGGCTGGCCGCGGAGCGCTGGGACCCCTTCGGAAAGGAAAGGGGGGGCGCCCTCGCCCCGCCCTCTCGACCACCTCGGTCTCTCGCAGGACCAGCACGAACCCACCCGAAGGCGCCCCGTCCTATCTCCTCACAGCCCCTCCTATCAGCCTTTCAAGCAGAGAGCTCCCCCACCCGCGACCCCCGCCCGCCGCCTTTAATTCAGACCGGGACTCCCAAAGGGAAGTCCGGGAGAGGGTTCCTCTGGCAGGTGCGGGGAGTTTTCTTCTCTTTAAACGTCCTGTGAGACTTGGAGCTCAGCGCGGGAACTGCCGGCCCCGCTTAGCCACGCCGCACCCCGAGGCACGCTCGGGCGCGCCCGGCCCTCGCCGAGGTCAGCCGGGCTGAGCCGCGCCCGTCTCCGCTCCCCCCCGACCGTGGGCGTGCTAATTCCCTTGAGCGAACACACGTGCGCAACTGGCACGCGACCAGTGACGAGCCAAGCCCCGCCCCGTCGTCACCTACTGACCCAGATAGTCCAAATTCCACTGCCTTGAGTAAGCGCGGGCTGACCCAGATGTTTCTTTTCCCTCCGTCCGGTCCCCACACAACGCGCCGTCCTCGCAGCGTGGCGAATCCCACAGGCGTCTCCCCCAGCGGTTCTCTCACCCACGCTTTGGCAGTCCCAGTGAAGCCAGGCTGATGGGCAATGGAGTCCAACACCCCGGCCAGAAAGGTCGCCCTTCGCACAGAGGCTCCCAGCCTTCGGTCCCCGGATGTTGTTGGGGCCCCAGAAGTCCCTGGCAGTGTGGCCGGCCCACAAAGTATCACCGAGAGCAATGGATAGAGCATCACCGCTCTCTTCCTCGCCACCTGAACTCACAATTCTTAGGTCAGGAAAATAGGCTGAAACATGATGAAATCCGAAAGGGCTGGCTGGTGGCTTCCATGTGAATGCAAGTGCATCTCCCTAATGTTCTACTCCAACCCTTAAAGGGTTCTCACCATGCTATTTTTTTAAAAAATAGGGTTCAGCACTATGGATAGCTCTTGAGCCAGCCTGGTGTAGGGTTTTCAGCATCTAAGAGACCAGAGTTTGAATTCCCTCATCCTCCACTGTGGAAATCCACTGGGTGACCTTGGACAAGACACCCTCTCAGCTTTAGAGGAAGGGAAAGGTAAATCCCCTGTGAACAAATCTTGCCAAGAATTCCCCATGATAGGGTCACCTCAGGGTGATGTCCGTAAGCTGGAAATGACTTGAAGGTGCACACAACAACAAGGACCACCATGGATAGCTCATGCAAAGTTCCAAGTAAAACCCAGCATGGATTCACTTCCCCACTATCATAGAAGCCATCTGCTATCATACATACTCTTCTGGAAATATGTCCCCTGATCATGGTGCCAGTCACTCCATTTGTCAAAGCCCAGAGTGAGACCAACATGGCTGCTGCTTTCCCATTACCTGTTCAACAGTTTCTCACTCAACAGGTGTAGGAACTACCTGAGTCATTCTCTGATCTTTCTCCATCTCCCCCACATTATATAATTATAGCACTGTGATTCCTGTTGAGTTGCCATGGCTGTATCCTATGGAATCCTGGGATTTGTGGTTTAGGAAGGTATATCTAGAATTCCCAGCCAGAGGGCTCTAGTGTCTTTCCAAGCAACAAACCCCAGGATTTCATAAGCTGCTGCCATGACAGTCCAAGTAGGACAATAGTGCTATTGTTGTGTCTTGCGAAAAGGCCCTGGGACACTCGTCAATATAGGGGATTCCTTGGGACCATGTCCAACCCAGTTTCATTTTGATGAAAAGTGCTTTCAAGTGTAATATCTGAAAGGTTATCTAAGAACAAGTTGCCACAATATGAACATGTTGAGATGTTAAAGACAGGAATAGGAATCATATGTCCCTTTACAGCCTTCTCCATTGGGCAGGCTTGATGGAATAAGTGGCCCGCCAGCGTCCAAAAAGCAGCGTGATTCCTATCCTTGTGCTAAGATCTACAAGAGAGGCCATTCTTAGAATATCATCATACGAAGGGGGGGGGTTATTTTATGGTTTGTCACCTTGCATTGCAAGGTGGTGTTGGACCCAATATGTCCTCCCATTGGGCACATACCTCACAGCAAGCCCAAACACTCCTGTTTTCCTTTGACATAGTGTCACTTCATATTGCCATTTTGCACCAGTAGAGGAAAACTGATGCATTTGGAGCTACTACAGGGTCCTGTGGTGCTTGTAGGAGTGGGGGTAATTTCAGATGTTTTAATGAACTTGGAGGCTTTCTGAATTATTTGAGGGGAAAGAATTGCCCCAAAATTGCATTTTTTAAAAATTGGGGAATGGGGGACTTGTGTGAGGCTTCTCAGACCACACATGGTCCTTAGGTTGCATTATACCCACCTCTGTTTATAGATAGAGGGATCATCCACTAACTACTTTTGTGGAATGCTCACTCCAAGGAATACCTCACCTAAGGAACCAACTGACCATTAGTTAGGGGTTACTGTGGAAACTTCAGCTGGATGTTACTAATCATTATCAAACAAACAAATATAATGAAGCTGGTTGCTTAACAGCTCCTAACAAGACAACACAAATACAGCCAAGGGCAGGACAGTGTTCCCTTGATGCCCTCTAGGTGTGTTGGTCCACAACTCCCATGATCCCTCAGACATCACAGTATAGCTTGCTGTGAGATTATGAGGATTATACTTCAACACATCTTGAGGACAGCGGAGTGTGCAAGCCCATGGCAGAAGGTGAAATAAGAGGAATTCAAATCTTTATTTTCCCTCTCCAAAAATAGAAGTGTAAAATTAGTTGTCATGGATATTTAAAATGTTCTAAGGGGATGCTCAAAAGCTAGATGGAAAACATGTTGGTGCAAAGCTCTTATCTAGCAAGACCTATCCAAGGAGCAATGGTAAACTGCACAGCAAACAATATAAACAGAAAGCCCTCACACTCGCTCCACTATTTTTTAGAATGATTTGTAATTCTATAAAGTGTCCTTTGTGCAATTGCACAAAGCATTCTGTTGTTCAAAACAGCCATTTCAAATGTCTTTCTTAAATTGTAACACTCAAGAATGAATGGACAAAAAATACACCCAATCACAACAGCCACCCACTGTGAAGAGATTATAAAAGAATGAAAATATCTTCAGCTAGAATGTTTGTCTCTGGCTTTTGCCTTCTACAGAGCATTTACTTTTGTTGTTTCATACTCTTTCATCAAAATAAATCAGCCACATGAGAAAAACACAAAGACATGCACTGTTTTGGTAATTATTTTGTGGGGTTGAACATTTGCTTGTCTAGGCTTGTTTTACTAGTCTCTACGACATATAACTAGTTCAGAATGTTTGTCTTCACAGGCTCCAAAGGCATGAATAATCAATATTACCCATTTTTGAACTGGATTTTGTATCTTTTAGATATACAGAAATGTGTATATTTTTCAATTAAGATTTTTGAAAATCTTTATTTTGGCTTATTTATTACTGTACATTATTGTTAAAATTATATGCAATTCAAGTTTTAAAAATACTCAATGGATTTATAGAATAGTATAGACTACATCTTCACTGTGCATAGCGTTTCAGCAGTCTAATCCGACAGTGACCAGAACAGTAACCAAGCAGTCTCTACATGGGTGGAGACTGCAGCATTTTTCTGATTGAGTTCAAATGTGATTAAAAAAACCAGAGGTCTAAATGTTGTTTTAGTTCTGACTAGAATAGAGCCATTGAATTCATTAGATTAGTTCACATATTGACTCATTCTGGTATTGCTGAATGGGACTATTCTGCTTGGGGTTAACAAATAGGAGGTCAGCCAGATTTTTTAAAAAAATGTTCATATGTAACTAGCTGCATTTGAACTTGAATTTAACAAGTCAGAAAGAGAGGTAAAAAAGTAGTATATGTGAGTTGGTCAGCTGGACCACAGGAAGTACATCTTGGATTTACGCCTTAGGGAATCAGTAAGTATGTATGTATGTGTTATGCCTCTGGGAGAAAGGAAGAGAAACAATAGATTCAGGCAGGAAATTACAATAGCTCAAGATCATGCCAGAGAAGAGACAACAATTCACCTATGCAGCCCACTTTCCCAGTTAGATATTCTCTAGGGTCACTGAGTGACTAAGAAAATATATACCTGCCATACATTGGACACTGACTGCTACAAATAAAAATGTTATCAATACTTTGGGGAACGGGAGCATAACAATGTCATCTTTATTAAAACAAGATAACACTTAGTAACACTATTTTTTTAAAAAAACATTTAATCATTATTTCTTTAAAAATGCATTGGGAAGATTATTTTGTAGAATTTTTTTAATCAGTTTGGAAGTCTTTTTTTAAACAAATATGAAAACAGTAACATTATTAACATGTTACTGAAGTGTCATTCATTAGATAATGAGTAGCTCACAGCTCAGATGTCCATATTCCTTCCAGTGCTAGATTAGCGTATGTTTTGTGTTTTGACATTCTAGATCCTTGGTTTTTAAACTTTTGATGCTCAGAGAACATGCTTTCCAGAGAATCTGTTACCCTGATCTCTGGGGGTCCCGGGAGGGACACCTAAATAACCAAACAACAACACAACTTTGGGGGAAATTAGCTGGAGCACTCACTAAAGCTAGCAAGAGGCAGGGTAACTTAGCAGGATCTTGCAACCCAGCGTCTACAGGGTCAGGTCAGTCAAGCAGTCAGACTGTTTAAAGTAATAAAAATTGTGTTTATTAAGTACAGACAAACATTAAAGACACCACATTCACACAGCTAGCTGAAGAATCGGAAATGGGGATTTTTAGAGGGAAGCGGGTGATATGACACCTGTCTTGTAGTCCTGGACCTTGAGAGCAAAATCGGGGTGCAAAGAAGAAGCTCAGCGCGTTTAGCTGAGGGGAGTTCGCCAAGCAGAGCGGCAGCAAGGCTGGATGGAACTCGGGAGCGATCCGAGGAAGGTCTCAGAATCAGGGGTTTTTATAGGGTGAATTGTGACTGCAGGCCATACCTTACTCGGTGAGAACAATGAGTTTTAGGAGCAGGACAAAGCTTTGGAAAGGTCAGGTTTTAGCATGATTGACTTAGAGCCAAATTAACAATAGTGTAGCCAGTATGCAAATGCGGAGTGCTTAGTACAGCTTTGTCAGGTTGCCTGCTCAGGGCAGGGAGCCTTTGTTAGTATCGTGCATATGCAATGAGGTGTTTGCCGGAGAGGTCCCTGAAGCGACGAACTGGCTCTGTCTGGCCTGCCTGGGTGGAGAATGGAATGTCCAGCAATTATCGGCCGTGCCTGTTTACGTGCTTATTTGGAGGCCTTGCAAACATGTGGAGCGGGGTGGCAGAAGAAAGCCAAATTATTTGATATCAAAGAGATATCGAGTGCTATCTCTGGGTAGGCCCGGACCGCAGTAACAAACCTCCTACAAATTTTATGTCCACTGCAAAGGATTCTGGGTCATGTTCTATGGCATGGAATCAGTTCATAGAGAACTGGTAACTTCAGTGTCACCCAGTATCACCCAATATGTCTTTTAATTACAGATTGTATGAGTGAAACTTTCTTTACCATTATGGATATTCTTCATGAGGCACTACCTATAATAGCTAAAGAATCTCAGGATTGCCAAAAATCTCTGTCCAACAAAAAGAACTGGATTTCAACTGCATCAGTCATGGGTGCACTAGAATTACATGTACTAGAATTCAAGACACACATATTGAGCTGTTCCACACCCACGGACTTTGTTTGTTGCAATCATTATATCTGCAACTCTATTGACCTAAGCAGGGTTGTTCCTCTCTTGAAAGAACAGATTCACTTGTTTTATCATTGGGTGCTCAAGCTGCATCTGTGGGCAAAATAGGATCTTTCCCCAGCGTTGCCTGTCTTCCAAAAAATTTGATTTCATCCATATTGGTAACACCTGGCTTAGATGATTACAACATGCTATACGTGAAGTTTACTTTTTACAAGTAGACTATATGGAAACTTCTGTTTGTATTAAATATGGCTGTCTATTTTCAAACAGTGTCTGTAGATCTCATTGTGTTAGACCAAAGCTTAATAGATCAAAATGGATGTCAGTCTGTGAGCAAAATTAAAGGTGGTTTTTTAAAAAACAAACAAATAAATAAACAGTCAAGCTTACAGTTAGGCTTAAAAAAACAGGCTGATATGCTCTGCCCTTTTCTTCCTATGTTGTTGTTCATGCACACTCAAATGGGATTCTGGAGGCAGTTGCTGTTTATCTTGCCTGTCGTAGGCAGGTACGCACTGCTACAATAAAATCAGTATGAGTAAAATCCTGCTTTTTCCTAGCCCAGTCTTTACTACATTGTTTACTACAGCCATGTGCTGAATATTGTTGGCATCACAAGTCGATATTGAGGAATGCTGAGAGTTGTAGTCCAACAAATTCTGGAGGGTCACATGCTTCCCACTCTGGCTTACATCAACTGGCAATGGCTCCCCAGGATTTTAGATACAAGTCCTTCCCAGTCTTATCTGCAGAAAGGCTGAGCTTGGAACCATGAGCATACAAAACATGTTTTTTGCCACTCAGCTATGGTCCTTCCTCCAAATAATGTAATGTTGGAAATATAAATCACAACGTTTGACTAACATGTTCTATTTCTCTGCTTCTTGTGAATATTTAAACTGGATTTCATATCTAGTTTATGGCAAAAAGCATTTGCCAGCTTGCCCTAAAAGAAACTGGTGACTTATTTTCACTTATCTGTATATACCTTTCACTGGACAGAAGAACAGAGTGCAATCCTATCCCTATTCACTCAGAAGCAAGTTTCATGGTGTTAAGCAGAGCTTGCTTCCAGGTAACCATGTACTGTATAAGAGTAAAAACTCAAGAATTAAAAGATATAGGACATTAAATATATAGCACTCAACTGAAAGCTATTTTTAAAGAGTTGAATCAATTGGCAGAGAGCAAAGTTAGAGCTTCCCAGCTGGGTTTGTCCCTTGAAATTTTTCCCTCATTCTTCCCACTTAACAAAGGGGTACAGGGGACTTTACGGCAGAAGCCATTAATCTCACGAACGCTTCTTCCTATTATTGAGAGCTGCACTGCACAACCAGTAGGCTCTGTTGAAGCTCATTCACACTGTACAATTATAGCAGTTATATATTAACTGGAATCCTGAGGTTTATATTTTGGGGAGGCCCTAGAACAATTTGGTTGAACATTCCATATGCTCTCCTTACACTGCAAATCCCAGGATTCCACAGGATGCTACCATGATAGTTAAAGTGAAATATATCATACAATGCAGATCTCCACCACTGCCTGTCTCCCTGCCCCCAACAAACCAGAATCTGGGAATTGAGATGCACATTGATGTTTCCACCTTAGGGAAAGGGTATGGGCCCTCAAGGAGATTCAGTCAGTGTCTACTTTGGAAAACTAATGTTCAGAGGGTCTTTTAACTGAGTCCCCCTTCCTTGATTCTTATGTGGTATTCTTTTGTTTCTTCATCAGTTGCTCTCCTTCTTTTGCCACACACACTCCCAAGTTTACATCCCAGGACCATGGCTTATTGAAAGGTAGTCCCACAGACCATACTAGTCAGAGGAAAATGTGGGGGGGAGCAGCAATCCTTATAGGAATTTGGTTCTAGCAGCCATGTGGATTACTACTTTTCTCCTTTTTTTTTGGTGAGCTACCTTTTCATGCATGTATGTGAGGAGGATCAGTGCCAGGTGATTTACAAAAAAGGTAAATGAGTAAAGATAGAAATGCGTTAGGTAACAACAGTAAAAGAACTGGCTAATACAAAAGTGTATGTTTTGTTAACAGCACCACTCCACCACAGGGAGGAGGTGGGCTGACCAACTGAGCAACAGCAGAGCTGCCACATGACAGAAGCCAAGGCAAAGGCTGTCTGGCTGGACCTGTGCATCACAGTTTAAACCACTCCGGCCTCAGTCACCAGAAAGGGGAGGAAGACTTCTCACCAGTTTGCAGCTGAAGTGGATTGAACATCAACACAGGCCCAGCCAGTCTTTGCCTTGTCTCCTGTCATGTGGTCGCTCCACTGTGGTGAGGATGTGGGCTGAGCAGCAGAGTAGCCACATGACAGGAGCCAAAGCAAAGGCTGGCTGGTGGGCTAGCTTGGCCTGCACATTGCCTTTCAATCTACTCCAGCTGCAAACTGGCAGGAAGAAGCAGGATAAAAGTCTTCCCTCCACCTCCAGCATCTTTGAGGAAGGGTTTAAGGGATAGTGTCAGTTGTCCTAGGCAACCTAACACTTATTGTCACAGCTGCTGCAGCAAGGGTAACCCCAGCCATCCAAGCCAAGGTGCATAGTAAGTACAGTTTAGCCAAGACCAGCCAAAATATTTCTCTGTATGAGGCAAGCAGGAATACAACAGTCAGTGTCCAGGGATATATTTCCTCTGGATCCAGCCTCTGCCAAAATCGCCCTCCTTCCTGTCAGTTTTCCACCATTCACTCTAAAAAAGTTGCTCAGCAGGGCTGAAAAATCCTTTGGAGTTTTTGGTGCCACATGAGTGCAATAAGGGAAAAGGAGGAAGAGTCCTGATTCCCCTGTAGCTGAATATAAAAGTATACTCCAGGATAGATTGCTGACTGAATTTAAAACATAAAAGTACTGATGATGATGATGATGATGATGATGATGATGATGATGATGATGATGATGGTGCATCCTGTTGAAAGCAAAATGAAGCTTTTTCCAGCTTCTTAAAAAGTGCTGCCATTATAGCAAGAAATATCTGTTGATTGGTTTCATGCATACAGGTCCAGAAAACAAGCAACTACCACAGTGTGTGTTATCTTGCAAGATGTTGTCCAACGAGGCCAAGAAACTGTCAAAAACTGTGACGATATCTTCATACTAAACATAAAGAACATGCCATTTCTTTCATTTTTTCAAAAGCAAGCAGAAGGCATTTCGGGAAAGTAAGAAAATGGTTAAAAAGACTGCAACTGATTGTAACAATGAAAATGCAGTGAGGGTCCCATTTAAAGTTTCTCAATTAATGGCAAAAACTGGAAAACTGCACACAATACCTGAAGAACTTATATTACCTATTGCAAAAATAATGGTTTCTGCATTGATCAATGAGAAAGCTGTGAAAGATCTTTCTTTAGTACATTTGTCAAATGACAAAGGTAAGAGGCAAACTGACAGTTTGTCAACCAATATCAAGGGCAATTGTTAGAAAGCATTTGCATGTCCCCCTATTTTGCTCTGCAACTTGACACAAACAGGAACATAACAAAACAACCTTATTGTGCTTCATTCAATATAAGGAGGAGAGAAATATTTTTAAAGACTTATTGTTCATCTCCTGTTGGTAAACACAACAGCTGAAGAAGTATTTAGCAGTTTAAACAAGTTTTTAACATCTAGTGACATAGATTGATCGAAATGCATTGGAATTAACATAGACAAGGCACAAGCAAAGTCTGGAAAGCTTACTAGACTTGTAGCACAGATTAAGGAAATCATACTGTCCATGACTTGGTACCATTGTTGCATACATAGGGAAGGTCTAGTTGCTCAGAAGATTCCAGAAAAACTAAAGGAGATCTTAAATGAATCAGTCAAAATCGTCAATTTTATAAAGAGCAGATGACTGAATTCAAGACTTTGTGAGCAGATTTGGCAAAGATATGGCAGTGAACATTATCAACTTTCGCTACACTGTGAAGTTCATTGGCTATCACAAGGTGAAGTTTTGTCTCATTTTTGGGAACTGAAAGATAAGATTATTCTTCAAGGAACAGCAATCATTTGACAGTTTTTTCCAGGTTAGTAAACTTAGCCTATCTGTCAGATATCTTCACCTATTTAAATATGTTCAACTTAAATCTTCAAGGGGAAAAAATTAGATTTTCAAGTTGAAGACCAGAATGAAGTAATAATGGGAGAAAAAATGGAATTGTGGCATCATTGCTTACTGAACTGAAACTAGGAGACATTTCCAAACCTCACAAATTTTGTTGAGTCCACCGACAAAGAGTAGTCCGAAGATGACACATCACTTACTACACAACATTTGAAAGATATCTGTAATGCTTTCTTGTTTCTGATGCATGCAAAAACTGGATCAGAGACCCATTTTCAGTTAAAGTTTATGAACTAAATGGACTCACAGCAGAAGAGGAAGACAAGCTCATAGAAATATCCATGGATGGTGCTCTGAAACTGCAGTTCAAAGGACTGTCCCTTCCAAATTTCTGGGCTCTTACAAGCAGATATTCCAGAACTATTGAAAAGGGCTATGAAAGTTTTGTTGTCTTTGGTCACAACATAATTGTCTGGAAAATACAGAGACAGAACTCAGAATACAACTTTCAGCTACTAAGCCTGATATAACAGGACTTGTAAGTGAAATTCAGCACCAGCTTTCTTAATTAATTAATTAAAAAAAGTAGTATTAGACCATGATTCAGTGTTCAGGTTATTATTGTTGTTGTTGTTGTTATTATTATTATTATTATTATGAATTTGTATGAAATCAGTCCAATTAAATATATCAGGAGTGTGTACATTTACTTAGGTCTCCCTTCTCTACAAATTTACAAATAAATATTCAAATAAATATTTGATGCACTTTAGGATTTTAAATTTTGAATTGAATTTTGGGAGTCCTTGGCAACAAAAAATATTTAAAGGGGGTCCCAGGCAAAGGTTAAGCTACACTATTTCATACTGACAGTGCAGCTTAATCATGACTGCTTCATACTCATCTCTAGTAATTACCATGGGTGCCATCTAGTTTCAAACAATGAAATGTGGTTTAGACAGAGTGAAATTTTCACTGCATTACACTAAACAGTCTGAGAAGTGGAAGACTGAGCAAAACAATGAATGCTATTTGGACAGAGGTGGAACTCCTTCAATCTTTAATTCAAAGGTGACATGGTAAAGATGTGCTTTATGTGCCAAGTCTTAATAACATGTGACCTAGTTAGAACTTACCTTTCAGAAGTACAGTTTTAAAAAGGCGAAGCACTCCTATCTGTCAGAAGCAATGACAAAGTATACTTTCAGAGGTTCTTCCATGAAAAACTGCACTGGCTATAGAAATACACATGTCCAGCTGTAATTTAACTCCTTTCCATGGTCAGAAAGTTATATTGTTGTATATTTCTGGGTAGGACACTAGAAATCATGTGATCCTTGAACCTGCATTCTAAAGCGATACATTCTTTGCTGGTCTCTTACCAGAAGATAACTTTGAACAGGCAGTTTAACTCCTACTTCAAATATTTGCACTAGTATAAAATTGTAAGACATTCCTTTTAAAGAAAGTGTTGCCATGGCAGTCCTACACTAAAAGATCCTGGTAATTTCATCCAGATACTATTTGGTTGTGCAGAATAGGTCACTGCATATTGCGTTTATGCTTACTGATGGGAATGATACTCATCCAGAAATTAATAAGGACTACATATCCATCACTAAATTCTATTATATGTGGATAGGCCAAAAGCCAGAACTATTAGAGAATCAAATTATGGATAATTTTAAGAACCAATGCCACTTTGAACTTGAGTCATATACCTATCTATTATGTCCGCAAAATATTTTAACCAAAGAGATTGTTTTCAGGAGAGAAAGGAAGGCCTTTTGAAGAACCTGGAAGGAAAACACAATAGGAGTCTAAAAATCTGTCAAGACAATCCCTAAGCATTAACATATTTTACAAAAAATGCAACTTTACAAAACAATGCCATGTTTATTTAATATGCTGTAAAAAGCCTTATATAAATCTTTATAATGCTTTCTATTGTAACTTTTCCCCAAACCACAACTACAGAATTTGTCTATTTTTTTTTTTTTAGGAAAAAAAATGATAATAGTTACCATTCAAATTTTGAAAGTGAACTTTGAAATGTAATCAACATTAAATAAGGTCAAGGTACAAGCTTTTTAAAATGCTCAGAAAAATCAGAGGACTTTTGAAGCACTGCCTATTTTTATGGGGATGGAAGTGTATAGAATCGTGAAGAAACAAACAAACAAAAAAAAGACAAAAATTAGAAATCCATTGCAAGGTTTTCTGCATCCCTTCTGACTGCTGGAGATCTTCAGATTGTTGTGGATACTCATCTTGCAAAAAACCAAAGAGGGAGACTTTAAACATTCCACAATGTAGATAAGCAAGTAGAACCAAGCAGGCCAGATCTGGCCCACACTAGTCCATTTTCCTGCAACCTGGTCCAACTTCAAAAGAAGGAGGAAGAGTGTATGAAAGGAATGGTGGCTATATCAGCAGTTCCATTTGAAGTGATAGAAGTTGCCACTCTCTTGTCCTTTTCCTCCAAATGATTCTCAGCAAAACTAATGGCTGACCAAGGTTATGACATGAACTTCAGGATTCTAAACCATGGCCATGCTAAGCACCTTATGAAAATAAAATCAACTGTGATGTTAAGACATGAACCCAAGCAGAGTGTGCATCCTTTTGCAATTCACTCTTAATTTTAACCTGAATTAATACTACTGTCTTCTCTCACATTTTGTAGCCAGTGACTATGATACTGAGTAACTAACCTACAAAAATAAAAAATAGTTACTTAACTCTTTAGCAAAACAAAAATAGCAGTGCAACTGTTCTATTATTATTATTCAATTCTGAATGCTGGCGATAGTGGTTAGTTCTAGATCATATCCAGGTATAAAACTCTGCCTACTTCTTCTCCAGTTCTTTTGGAATGTACCCTTACACAGGGAAGACAGGGAATTAGACACGGAAGTTGGAAAATTGGAGGCACTCCCATAGGAAAACACCTTGCCATTAGAAAGCTAGGATGCCAAAGAGAAATCTTCTGTTCCACACGATGGAATCTTCTGTTCCACTCTGTGCAAGAGCTTTCCTTGTATTCCACCCCCCCCCGCTTCCTTTAACTCTAGAAGACACTGATCCCTTCACCTTACCTCCTGAAGTGATATGGTGACAAGCACGACATGCTACATGATACTTTCAATTCTGCAGTTCATTTCTAAATCACGGCAATTTAAAATTAGGAAAATGAAGGCCAGAAAAAAAATACAGGAAAAGTTGGGACTATCTAGCCTGCCCTCTTTTGTAGGAGGATAGGGAAATGTTGCAGAGGCATCCAGATCTCCATTTCAAATATATTCCACATTCAGATGTACAGATACACCACATTCAATCCTAACCACAGTAACGTAGCAATCACGTCCAAGAGTTTTTTTCAAAAGGATTAACCCAATAAGGTCCAAAGCATGTGAGTAAAGGCTTTCATCCTTCTTAATACCCCATTTTGAAAAGAAGTGAACCACATATATTTCTGGAAAACAGAACTGCATAAAATTTGCAATCAAGCCATTTCAGGATCTTTGGTACTCAGAAGAGGAAAAAATGGCACAAGAAACCATCACAGAAAAAAAAAATTCAGGAGGAGGGTATAAAATAAAACAGGCAAAAGATATGTTATATGTTGATTTTCAAAAGCATCTTCTCCTGCTACTTCATCTATTATTGTCCCAGATTTTTTTTTCTCAGCTAGTCATTCTGGGCTGTCCAGCTGGAAGCTGAAATTTAATCATGTTCTGATTTGACAACAGTGCCATTTTTTCCCCTGGAAAAAAAAAATACAATTCTCTCAATGGAGGTTTATTATGCTAAGTACACTGTGTCACAGGTCCCTGTTCTACACCAACTAGACTCAGCTGCAGCCTGGTGTACAGTTTTTCTTCACTCTTATATCAGAACCCAGAGCTAGCACAAGCCATTATAAGTACAGAAAAAAACCTTGAAAATTAGCTAGTCTGGACCTGGACACACAAGTAGCTCCACAACAAGTTCTTTTGGGTCACCACACCTCACTGGTGGAGAACAACAGTACAATGAGTGACCTCTGGATCTCATACTGTTATGTCTAAAACCCTACCCAAACCAACACACATGGGGCAACATTATTAAGAAATGGATATTGCCTCTTACATATAATTTTTTTCAACCCCTGGGCAAATTAGACATATTACAGTACAAACAGAGCCATAACTGACCTTTACACACACACACACACACACACACACACACAGGCAGTGCAGATACAAAGAAGATATCCATTCCTTTTTTTTATTCCAGTACCTTTGTTATAATAAAGTTAACAAAAATATTCACTATTAAAAAAAAAAAGGAAGAAGCCAGCTGGCACTGCCAACTAATTCTTGTAGTAGTCTTAGAAATCCTAATCCGGTAGAATTTCCTAATTTCTTGGTGAAGTCAATGTGCACCAGTCTGTGTGAACATTTCAGTGTATCATGATCTATGCCAAGCAAGTCTTGGTGATGCAGCAGCTACCTGAGTTCTTATTTATGTTTTACTCCTGCTGAGTTTCACAACTTCCCAGCTTTCATATAAGATGGGATGGAGCCACGCTGAGTGAGCCCTTCAAACCTCTTGTAGGTGTAGTTAAGAAAAACCCAGTCTTTGGATTTGTAGTCAGGTTCTGTGGTGTTTGGCACTGGAATGAAAAAAACAAAAAATTTAAATAAATAAATACTCTGTTTAACAATATCAATAAATTTCAGCTTCAGTCACTGGTGAGATGTCAAAGGATTATGGACATTTAAATCACACAGGTGAACAGAACATACCTTACCTGGGATCTGCAGAGGAACAGCTACTTTAACATATACACAAAAATCAGGAATCCTTCAAAACACTTTGAATAAGCTATTTTTCCCTCCATATTGTTCTATTTCCAGAACTCCCTTTTTATCAATTGTCTACATTATTCAGCTAGAAACTCTTAAGACAAATCTGGCCCTCTCAAGCATGCCATCTTTACTTCACCTCACTTCAAATCAAGTATTTTTGATTTTTAAAAGCATAAATCAGGAAGAAAGAAACTGACAACTTACTAGCAAAAAGCTCTGTTTACTAAACAAATATCTTACAACTTTTTTCTTAAAACCAGACTCTCAGGATAAAATAATTTGTCTGAATGCCTGGATTATGGGTTAAATCTTCTCACTGTTCAGTCTACTACACCCACATGACCTTCTTTCCTTGTATCACCTCTAGTTCAAACTGTTAAGATGATTATCCCACCTTCCCTGGTCCCATTTACTCCTCCATCTCTGAGCTTCTTACACCTTTTCCTGTGTTGATCTGGAGGAACAGATTCCTCTTTTCAGTCATTCCCATACCTCCTTTACTCTCCTTCCCATATGATTTCACTGTTCTAACAGTAGCAGTATGGTGACTTCACTAGGCAGTTTGCTAGCAGTCTCAGTATCCCCTCCAGGATATTGTTCTATCAAACTGTCTTGTTCCCCTGATTTGTCTGTTACATGGATCACAAGTTCAGCAGGTTGGAATTCTGTTGTTCTGGTGAAACATCTATCAACGCCAGAAGACAAGCCCAGTTCTTGCTATGGACACCTCCCAAGCAAACTATCTGGCTGGTGAACTGCTACTTATTTAGGTTTCCTTTCTACATGTTCTCTCTCTCACACATACTCCTTTCTTTTCCTCTCGCACATGTTCCCTTTTTTGCTAAGTATCTCTACCTCCTTTGTCCAGTTACCTCAATTCCTTGTCTCTGCCTATCCCAGGTCCCTTATTCTCTCCATTCTTTTTTTTTTAAACAATAATTGGTTTACAAATTTACAAAACAAATTCCTTTTTGTGTAATGCTAACAGGCCATAGCATACAGGATCCCTTCACCTGTCTGTGAAATAAGGGCGACTCTACCAGTCACTGACAGTTCTAAATCAGAGCACTTGTGAGGGTAATACATTTTAAGATGTCTTCCAGAATCCCCCAACCACATGACCAGCGACAATGGCAGCCACAAAATTAATTTTTCTAAGCTTTGTTCAAAATCCCCTACAGCATTACTATAGAAACTGCTCTGAGCTGTATAACATTCAGAATGAGGAGCCACTTCACACTGTACCACGTGATCAGAATGCACGACATTCTCACTTAGACAGTGCAGAGATGCAGGTGGTTGGCTAAGATATATAATGGAAAGTGGCAATCAGGATAATATATTTTAAAAAAAATTGGAAAACACTCTTACTCTCAAAATTATTTGCAAATTTAATGAGCATGACAGCATTAGTGTGTTCTCACCTGGCTGTAAAATATCAGATTCTGGGAATTCATCGAAATTGGAAGTGTCATCAATGCTTTTGATTTCTATAGTGATTGCAGCCGGCCTCTCTCTATAACACACACACAAAGATCAGAGTAGAGAACATAATTTAACCTTATTTTCAAATAAACACAATAGCAGTACTGCAATAAGCAAGTCTGTTTCTCTGTCATTTCCAAGATGTTTAGATGAGAAAGTTCCCTGAAGCACAGTTAATATCCACAGGATTTTTTGTGGAAATGTTCAGTATCTGTGAAGATGTATTCAGTGGTGAGTTGTGTTCAGCTGTGAAGGTGTTCAGTAGCAAGACTGAAATCATTTTACCCCTGACAAATGTTCCTCACTTTCTGGATTTAATTCCATCCCTATTGTATACTATACAGTTATGAATCCCACTTAGTACCTGTAACTAAAAGAACTGTAGAAACTCACTGACATTTTAATTACCTAATTTATTCTCACCACACTATTTGTGTTATAATAGCACAAAACAAAAACCATCCCCCTTACATCCTTACAAAGAACATAAAAATGAACATATTTCTCTCTGGGTGACCTGTCAATGCCTAAAGAGAAAGGGATGAGTAAAAGGGAAGGCGGATACTTCCTTTTTCCCCTTAGTCAGCAGAATGTCAGCAAAGTGTGCTAGGTTCAGCTCCATATATAAACTTCAGGATTTCATAATGCTCAGCATTTCTTTAAGAGGTAAGTACTGCAATACAACTCCCTGAATTCTTTTCTCACCAGGATTAAATACGTACCAACAGAGAGAAATATTTTCATCCTAAACCCATCATATGATGACACTTTCTGGCCAGAAGCAGCAGCTCAACCTCTCCGGAGCTACCAGTGCTACTCTTGGCTGTATGAGATGTGTTTAAAAAACCACTGGCTCACAAAGGATCCCTGACCATGAGGGTCCTGTACAAGAAGAGTTTTTCCTCATCAGCAGTTTTCACAACTGCCTTTAATTCAGATGCTTTGTGGAGCTACAACAGATCATTCTTGGCTGTTCAAAGGTGTCTTTTGACAGCAAGAGATCTGGGAAGAGGGCAGGTGATCTATGACTCAAAAACTGAGGGACTGAGGAGCAGAGGAAAGGAAAAATCATATCAAATACAGAATTAGTTGGTCAATTATTTGAACCAAGACAATTCCCCATTTGTGGAAAGTAATCTGGCTTCTTTCCACAGTAATCTGAAAAGAGGCCAAAGGTGGCTTATCATCTCTGCTACTAAGTGATTGGATGATACTGTTTGGAGCAAACCATCCAATTCATCACCACAGCAGTCTCGTATTCATATAAAGTCAACCTGGCTCTGGAGTTGGCAGATTGACGCAACCCATTTTTGCCATAACTGATAAGTTCTGTATTTCAATGCACAATAAATAGTAAACGAATAAAGTCATCTTTATAACAGGAAGTTATTGTTTCAATCCACTGCCTGCATATAATGGAAAATGTACGTATATACCACTGGGGAGTGGGGGAACTTGTTAGTCTGTTGCTGAAAAAAACAACAAAAATTTAAATACTAAGTATTAAATTTAAAAACTAAGTATTTAAATACACTTAAATACTAACAAGTTTTATTTGACATATGTTTACAGTCTCTGAAAGCTTATGCAAACCAAAGCTTGTTACCTTTAAGGTGCTTCAGTATTTTAAATATGTAGTTTCCCTCCTAATATGAAAATCAGTTTCGTCTTGCTGAGTTTTTATAGTTACTAATATCCTATTTTCTGCTCCTCACTATCACGAAACAGCTGTATTTAAAAACAACAACAAACTGTTCCAGTTTCCCTCACACTAACTAGATTTTAGTTACAATGTTGTATTTATTTCATAATCCATTTGTGACTTAACCTGTGTTTTTAAATGCTGCATGTGCATATTTATATATTCACATACATAAAGAATCTGTTCTCTTGCCAGTTCAAACTGGTCTGTCCCTGCAACCATGCTGCAAACAGGATTTTCCTTCCTACTTTCCTGTTGTCATAATGCAATGAATTAGCTAACATTTACAGGCCTGCTCACATTCATACATGTTTATGGTATGTAGAACTATCTCCAATACAATGAACTAGGCACACTGTGTGTTGCGTCAGGACACTGAAAAGCAAACATCAAAGCTACCCATTAAGCATTTTGAAATCAAGTAGACCCACTTCATTTCTCCTGTGGCTTTATCTTTCTCTACCTTTACCTGATATGTCCCCAGTCGACACCTTCAAAAAAGGGGTGAGATTTGATTTCTTCTACTCCATTGCTACCAATTCTGTTTTCTGCATCTGTGCAGAATCTGAAAGAAAGGAAAGATTAGAGAGTGTTATAACCAAGAATAGTAAACAATGAAAGGTAAGCCAGTGTTTCAAGAATACAAGAATGCCCTTCAAAAATGAGTACAATACAAAGCCAAGCATCCAAATGTCTCCTGTCAACAAAGATCACCACTCTTATTAGGTGACTGGCTGTTCTACCAGTGCCCAGCAATTTTTTTTAAATCTATTCTCTTCAGGAAACCAGCGACAACTTGCAAGAGACTCCTAGCTTCTCTAACCTATCCTATATCAAAGGTGAAGACAAGAAAGAACCATCTGTTCTCTCAGCAATTCCTTGTTCCTGGAGAAACTGGATCTGGTCATGGTGAGACATGCCTTGGTTACATCCTGTTTGAACCACTCTAATGCAGTCTATGTGGGGTTGCCTTTGAAAACTGCTCAGAAACTTCAATTGGCCTAAAGAACTGCAGTCATGTTGTTAACTGGACTGACTACAGGAAGCATACAACTCCTTTTCAAGAGAGGCCAGGATCATATACTCTCAGCTCCAGAAAACCCCATGATAAGTTCACCTTAGGGTTGTCATAAGTTGGAAATAACTTGAAGGCATACAACAGGAACATCAATGCTTTTTAATGTTTTAACTTATATTTTATTAATACTTTTGTATTGCTTTTAATTATGTTACTATCTGCCTTGAGTCTCATTATTTGGAGAAAGATGGAATATAAATGAATAAAACAAATAAGCATGTCAGGACAAAAGGAGAAGAGGGAGGTGGTGCTTACCATGAATACAAACAGCTGCCTATACAGACAAAAAGTAGAGAACCTCTGCACAAGGCACTCTTCCAATCACGTCTTTAGAAAAAGAGTGATTAAAGCAGAATATTGTTCATCTTAATCTCACAAATAAGTAAGGGCCTTTCTGCACTAGACTGTTATAATGCTATTATTCCATTTTCAACATCCTATGGGATCTTGAGGTTTGCAGTTTAGGGAAGGGCATTTAGAATTCTCAGCCAGAGAGCTCTTTGGCCTCAGCAAACTACAAAGCCCAGAATTCCACAGGAGGTTGAAAGTAAAATAATAGCACTGTAACAGTGTAATGCAGAAAGGCCTTAAGTCTCATGGTAAGCTAGTAAGATTCACAGGATAACAATAAGAGCATTTAGGCTGTACATTTCAACATTTTAAAAAAACTGGAATGCATACAATAATCACAATAGTATGGTATTATCCCTAAATTTCAGTTGCAAGAGCAAGGTTGGAGATGGTATGTCAAATTAATCTTATTTTCTGAAGAACGGAGACGGTAATATTGTTTAATCATTGATTTTTATCATCTTATATTCCCTGTTTCTATTGATGTCAGGAGAATAAAAATGATTTCATACAGATTTATTGCTGGAAGCTGCCTTCTAGGTTTTTTCTTTTGTGTGTGTGTGTGTGTGTGTGTGTGTGTGTGTCAGTGGACAAACAAAGAGGCAGGACTAAATGTTTAAAAAATGGTTTTCATACAGTTGAGGAGAAGATAGCATCTTAGTTAAACCAAGAGCTTCTAGGGTGACAGCTGTTGTTCTTAGGCTCTTAATGTATCAGAAAGCAGACTTCTTCTTCTCCAGTTCATTTATTTAGATTCTGACATACACACAGAGTTGTGAGACTTCAACTTTAGATTATTTTCAAAGCCTACAAGAGAAGGTAAAGACTAAAAATATCTACTTTGTTTTCTGATCTTCAGCCACGCAGCCATAGTGATCAAGGTCTTCTGAATGCAATTTAAACAGAAGCTATGAAAGGGATTAGCAGAAGCAATACAGTTGATGACCACAGTTCTTGGAAGAGCAACCATCAGGGTTGATAGAGGAGGGGGAAGACATAGGACAGCCACATAACACTTTTAAAAATATTGGCCCAAAATGGACCTCCATGCTGTGGGGAGAGGTCCATGATTTTGCCTCACCCTGCTACTTTAGGCCCAGGAGAAGCCTTTCTCAAAAACATGAAGTCAACTGAACAAAAAAACTCTCATGAGCTGGTGAGGGTATAGCTCTCATGAGTTATTTGGAGCAAATTTTATTTATTTCTTTTCCAAGGAGGGTGCTGGGAGGCCCTGGCAGTGCATGCTGCACTTTCCCCACTCCTGCTACAGTCAAATGACTATGCTTAGGTTCAGCATCTTTTTTTTTTAATTATTTTTATTATTTTCCATTGAATTATTGAAGCAAACAAACAAACATCTAAGAACAGTGTCAAAATAACAATAACACAGTAACATATATAACAAATAACAAAAACAAATGATAAACACAAGATAATAATTGTCTATATAACAATAACATGAACAACAACAACAAAAAGAAAAGACAAATATCTACATTGAGGTTGACTTCTCTCTCTGCTAGAACTACAGATTGGGTAGATCTTTAGTTAAAGGATTTTGCAAATCAATTCTGGTGCACGCAATACTGAGCTAGAAGGACAGTGTTCTGACACTGGCTAAAGGCAGCTTGGGATAAAGTTGGTTTCGGTCCATGCCTGGGGACTTCACTGTACCATGTATCATTCCCTTTTTAAACATTAACAAAAGAATTAGGAGGAGTGCCTGATTTTAACAACCTGCTGACAGAGAAGGTCTTGTACAAACACAAATAACAAATTCAATTTTCATCATCTCAAAATACAGGCTACTAACATCATGAAAATCTCCAGGAAGCTTTCTTGCATGCCAACCTAAAGCAAGTAATCCAACTGTCTGACAAGGCAGAACCCTTTGTGACAATTTTCTGTTAGCAGCCAGATAAAAAAGGAGTGAAAACACTTGCCAGAATGCCACTCCAGAAGGTGGGGCTCTCAGATCTTGCCACCACCTCCACCTTACCCCAAGGGCAAAAGGATACACTTAGAGTGACAGGTGAAAGGAAGAGCGAGCAACACATCTTTTTGAAATCTTCTCCTTCCACATCAGCCGCCATACAGCTATTGAATAATAAGAGACTGCAGTGTACAGGAAAATGTTTGGGATATCCTGTGTAAATCAAGCATGTGTGCTTGGGAACACAAGTAGTGACAGTTCAGGCTACAAACAGCATCAACTTACACAAACAAATGTGAAAAATGGGGGAAGGCCTCACATCTAAAGTTTTCAAAACATGTCAAAATTCAACACAGTACTTCTACTTAATCACTCACTCCAGACTTAGGCAGTTTTATTCCACACCAAACTACATGGTCCCTTATTATAAAACTCTTGGTGGGAGGTAGGGGCAAGAAGAATAGTATTTTCTTAGGAAAAAGCATTATAACTTGAATAGTGGGAAAAACTGAACAATCTGAAGGAACAAAATACATCGCTGCATGTCACATATAAAACCATGAGGCTATGAAAAGACCTTTAGAATTAAAAACATAGCACTAAGCTTGGGCTGTTTAAGCTTCTTATTTCTTGTTGCAAAATCATCCTATGTTGTTCTAGCACTTTCCATTCATCCCATCTTACAGAAGAACATTCTGCCCAGGCTGAATCTGACCAAGGTTAGCCAATATTTTTCTGAAATGGTTTAACAAGTTCATACAGCCCTCTCATGCTGATGATCTTTTCTTGCAAATAACACATTAATTTGAAACAGATATTTAAAAAATGTGTTTATTTCAAAGAATAGGAGGAGCAAATTGGTGCTCTCCAGGTATTTTGGACCACAGCTCCCCATTTCCTGGCTTTTTGGCCTATTGGTTGCAACTGATGATTGAAGGTGGGATAGAAAACACCTGGAAACTACCAAGTTTCCCACTCCAGCCAGAGAAATTTGTTGGCATCACACACTGACAACATTTGGGTATTTCTGTTCGACTTATACAACAATGACCAACTGGATGTCCTTAGGAAACTCACAAAAAGAGGAAAATCAAGATTAGCACCTTCTCTACTAGGGCCCTGCATCTGGAAATCAAAATATAGAAAATGGCCTCACTGCAGCAAATAGATGAGATGAGACACCAGCAGTCATTCCATGAGCTCTACTGAAAGAGCAGCTTAATTTAGTTTTTCCTTTCTTTCAACTGAAATGTTTCAATTCAAGCTTATCATTATAACTACTTTATAACTGAGAATTCCTGCCCAAGCTTGCTTGGTTGCTTCCTCCTTCTCATCTGGACTGGTGCCAGTCCATGAGCCATCAAGCTGCTAACTTTAGTGAGTTTTCAAGGAAGAAACAACTGTGGCTAATGGGCACAAACATGATTCTGGTCCTTGAGCTCCTTGGAGAAAGAAAAACTGCTGGTCCCACATCAGACACCTTGGGAAGCAAGTTTTTAGAGCAGTGGTCATTCAACTTTTGGTCCCAGAAACGTCCCAATCTGTGATACTGGCAGAGGCTTCTGGGAGCCAATGCACAAAACAGCTGGAGAATCAAAGGCTGACGTCTCCTGTTTTAGACTGTAAGCCTCTAGGCACAGAAAATGTCAACATGCACCTGTTTCCTCCATGTGAAGAAAAAGACAGTGGAAGAACATTTCCAGTATTCAGAAGTGTGTTATCTACTCACTTTAGAATCAAATCCTTAGCTTTTTCTGAAATGGGCACCTCAGGTGGAAATACCAGCGTCTCTTTCCAATTCATAACTTTCCTATATGTTTCCTGTGGTGTTTCAGAGCAGAAAGGGGGATAACCTGCAGGAATTTTTTTCAAAAAAGCAAAATGTCAGAACTGATCAAGCACCAAGCTTACACTTACAGGAGCAGGTAAAAATCTGTTACAGAACTTAATATTAATTCTGCAATATTTTCCTCACCAAAATTCTCAAGAGAAAAAATGTATTTTCCTTTGAAATTAAAATTAAAAATGAAGAACGCTTCTACGAATCATAAGTACCAAGGGTAGACACATGTCAAACACAATTTGAAATTTGCCAACTAGAGCCACACGCAAAATAATGGCTCTGAAAGAAAGGCAGTCATTGACAGAATGAATTAACATGGCACTTGAGAAGCCTGCAGCCTAGAATTTTTTTTCAGTACCAGGGTTGAACTCAGTTGTCTCACACAAAAATCCATTCTTGCTTTCCCTTCAAGCTTACCTTTTTTATTTTAGCAGCAGCCTAATTTAGGGGACTGTCTGTTATTATATAATAACCAGAGTAAGACATCTCTGAAAATCTTGCCATCGATCCAGATGCCTTCTGCTCATACATTACACACACACACACACACACTACTAACTAGCAACGTCAGCTGTCTGGGTTCCACCTCTAATTAGACAAACTGATTCCTCCAATCTACCTCCTTTACATAGTAAAAAGGAAGGCACCTGCACATTTAGGAAATGCAGAAGTTTTCAGAAAGTTCAAAAGAACTCTAGAAAAGAAAAAATAAGTAAGGAGCAAGGTTCCCCACAAAACACACATGCTCAAAATGCTGACTGAATGTTGAGAGCTGAATATTGTGAAAATTGGGGGTGGGGTACAGATTTGAGTGATTTCAACCCAACAAAGAAGCAATCTACTATGCAACTTACCTATTAGCATTTCATACATGATCACCCCCAACGACCACCAGTCACATAGTTTATTGTAACCTGTTTGCATAAAGACTTCTGGTGCAATATAATCCGGGGTCCCAACAGTAGAATAAGCCTGAAAACAGACAGTGTTTTGAACAGTGATAAAGTAACTACCGGGTTTGTATTTTTTTCAAGTACTGCATATCAACACTTTGTTTGCCTGTTTCTTTTTCCCAGAGCACCCCCACTTAGGAGAATCTCAAGTGTAACTCAAAGACATCCCAGTACCTGGTAGAGCCTTATTTGAATGTTTGTAGCCACTTCAAGATTATAGCTAAATGTAGACTAAATGCAGATACATGACCATCATCCCTTGTCCCCACCCTGCATCACTTTGTCCACCATATTTGCCTGAAGAACTGTTCAGAAGCTGAAGAGCCTGCACAGTATTTTGTGACCTCTCAGAGGTATCTGGCCAATGGCTGAGTACCAAGTTGTATAATTGGTGGCAAATTAGCAGAGAACCTTTCACTTGGCATCCAACTGCACATTTCTTCATTGACCAAGACATGAAAAAGCAACAAGTACTTATGTTAAAAAAAAAAAAAGGACCTACCAGCTGACGCCTATTCTTTTTCCATGTTTCTGCTTTCCTCTTGGAGTTCATATTCTGAAATGCTGATTTCACAAAGCAGATTTGAATTAATGCCTTCACAGTTTTAAGAACACAAACATTCAGCTATGACTTGATTCAAATGTTACCTCTATACAAAGGGAGCTGTTAGTTTAAGGTCAGACTGCACCGGTAATGAATAAACAAGCCTAATGTTTAGAGTACAATGAATTACATGGTTGCTTTTATGCAATCTCCCCAACAAGGACATGAGAAACAATTCAATCATTCCCTCCTACTTTTTAAAAATATGGCACTTGTTTAAACATACCACTAGAACAACCTGTGATCAGATTATTTTGAAGCAGGTACACACACAGGGAACACCCGAACTAGGTTTTAGAAATGTAAGGACCGGAGTAAAGCAAGCCTCTTAAGCTTTGGAAATGATTAGTTCCAAAGCCTCATTAATGCCAAAACACCTGCATGCTGAAGTCCTATCCAAAAACAAGAACAACATTATTTATACTTGCAACAGAATATCCAGTTTTATTTGCTGTAAATCTTGGCCTCATCTATGCATACAAGCAAAATGAGGTAGCAATAGTGTACTATTCTACACAGTGGTCAAGGATGCCATTTTAATGCTACTCTAAGGTTGTTGCTTTTTTTAAATTCTTTGCAAACAGAAAGTCAGCACGTAATGGAAAAAACAATGTGCTGGCCAAGCATGAACCTATGGCCATTACTGACTTGCAGGGTTATTTAAAAACAATTCAGAAATGACATCTGCCACCTATATTTTTAAGTGATAGTCTATTTCAGGAGTGGGAAACTTGCACTTAAATCCTCTATGTCTTGCAAAGAGTTTCTGAAATATCCCAGTATTTCAGCTAATTGTAACCAAGAGTGTGGAGATCTAGGTTCAGTTCCCTGCTTAGCCATGAAGCTTCCCAGGTAATTTTGGACTAGTCATCATCTCTCAACTTCATTTATCACACAAGGCTGCTACTACACCTAAAGGAACAAATAGAGGCACATATGCCATCTTTCCTACAAAGATATCCAGAATATAATAAATAAATTACACTGAGATTCAGCTCACAGAGCAACTAACAGTGCAATGTTCTGCTGAGGTAAGAACATTGTGCCAAATCTCAAGTCAAAAGGGTCTGAAAGTGCCATTCTAGAGGTTCTGCACTGACTTTGCTCTCTTCTGAAAAGTTCTAACAGATGGTTCATCTTTATCTATTTAGTAGTCCTGAACTCTAAAAGGATAATAACCAAGGTCACTGGGGAAGAACAGAGCAACCGAATGCTTTAAGCAAGAACATGCTATACTTACAGAAGTCACTTGGTGGATTGTGTGTAAGGTTTCTGTAGAATTCAGTTCGGTGAGCTTTCTTCAAACCTGTGCATAGTCCAAAATCAGAGAGTTTTACATGGCCCTACAGAAAGAAAACATGACTTGGGCTTAACTAGCTGAAATCCTTACAAGGTGTGAACTGCAAGTTTATATTGAAATTGCCCAATCAAGAAAAAGAGGTAATGACGAAGTCCCATAAAAGGAAGCACAGTTTTCATTAAAAAGGCTGACTTCTGCCCACACCTAATAAGCCAACATTAACTGGTCACTGGAGGAACTTATTTATGTTATTGCTTGAGCTAGAAAGGGTTAAGAAAGAGGATGCTATCCATAAGGCTTTCAAATATAGACTGGGATCCGAAGACTGTAAAGACTGTTGGATTGCTCTTCCAACTTTGGTCTTGGTGTTACAGCAGTTTCCACTCCAGAAAACTGTCTACCCTTACACACTTTAAAAATAGAAAGAGAAGTTTTTCACTGTTTGGTATGTATGTTTTAACTGTGATTTTATTTTTATTTCTATTAGTGTTAGTGTCTTTAAAAAAAAAAACTCAGGGATTTACTTCATGGCAAACATGCCCAGGATGGCCTGTCTTTTTAGCAATTACTGTGGCAACAGCAACATATGTATTTTATAATTAAGACATATAGTTTAATATGTCTCCTGAGCTCTTCCTTGATTGCTTGCAACAGTAAATCCTTAAGCCTGGAATGAGAAACTGATCTTCCAGATGTTTTTGGACTATATCTCCTACATTCCCTCACTACTGGCTATGCTGGGTTGGACTGCTGGGAGTTGTAGAGCCAAAAAGATCTGGAGGGTCATGATTGCCCATCTGTGCCTTCAACCTTCTCATTTAAAGCCTTCCATCAGCAAATGTATAGCAGCCTGCAAGGCTATATAGTCACTGCTACGAACACTCCTTCCTAACAAGTTACACAACTTTAGTCTTCTGGTTAAGACAGGTTAAGATCCAAACTAACTTCTCTTAAGCACTGTGGTTCAGACCTACAAGCAGCTCAAGGAGCCATATTAGGTTGTACTGGTGCTGTTAACTGACCATGGCCATGATGCTGATGGAGAAACAGGGCTGGTAAAAATGTCAGTTATTGTCTTCTCAGACAACATGGAGATGAAAACTAGGCATATTGGTATAAACCTAAGCATAAGCAAACTATGCATTTACTCCAACAGGACTGGAATTTAAAATGGCATGCCTTCCCTATTTGCTGCACATGATGATATTACAGAGCACAACCCTGCCTTTGCCAATCTCTGAGATGCAGTCACTATAGACTACATGGTAAGGGATGTTCTTGCTAAGCCATATACAATCAGCTATGCACAGTAAGAATATTGACAGTGCTTTTTGTGGCTCAAACTCTACACCTCCTTGCACTTTGAGTTCTACTTTTTCACTCACGTTTAGTGAAACTGCACAATTAAGAAACACTGATTAAAAATCTGCAAGCTGTGCACAGGTAAGTACCAGCCACGTAAAACAAAATTTCTCATATTCGCATAACTTGTGCTTAATGCTCGTAAAACCATTTAAATATTCATACATACTCCTAACTAAAGAATGCTTGCAAAAATATGGCACTGCTAATTTCTAGTTCATGCAAAGTTTTAAAGCTTATTGATTTTGGTTACTTTTTTAATCACCCCATTCCTCTTGAAAGATAGAGCCGAGAAAGAAGAATAAAAGAAGTGAACAACTGGGGTTCCACAGATGGTGCCATGAAGAAAGACTTGGCTCCTGGACCATGCTTTGTGTTTTCATTAAGAGGGACTACTGGCAGGAGATGGGCTGCATCTCACAGCAGCTGAAAAGAATGTATTTGCTAGGAGTCCTGCAAATCTGAACAAGAGGGCTGCACACTGATTTACATGGGGAAGGCAGAAGGTATTCTGGAGAGCAGAGGGAAACTAAGTACAAGGGCAAATGGCTTAAAAGATAGCACAAGACAGTACAAGAACCCAAGACTAGACAGGTCCAACAAATTTCTCACTAACCTTGCAGTCAATTTCATTGTACAAAAAGTGGAGGAAGAAACAAGGGGATCAGCTATTTTGGATTTAATCCTAATCAATAGAGACAAACTGGTCTACGAGGTAGAAACAGTGGGATTCTTGGGTGGGAATGACCATGTCCTCTTGTAATTTACAAACTGGAGATGGACAAATGTTGTCCCCATCTACAAAAAGGGGGAAAAAAGAGGACTTGAGCAATTACCAACCAATCGGCTTAACATTAATATAAGGAAAGGTTCTAGAACAGATCATTAAAGTCTGCGCACACTTTGGAAAGGAATGCTATGATCACTCAAACATGTCATGCCAAACTAATCTTATCTCTTTTCTTGATAGAGTTACTAACTTCAGGGGAGTACTTTGGATGTAGTATATCTTAATTTCAGTAGAGCTTTTGACAAGGTTCCTCAGGATACTCTGCAGGCAAGTTGGTGAATTGTGGGATATAGTGTTATACTTATCTGGATTTGTAACTGGCTGAAAGAGAGTACTCACTAACAGCTGCTCTTCATCCTGGAGAGAAGTGACTAGTGGGGTGACTGAGGGTTCTGTCCTGGGCTTGGTGCTGTTTAACATCTTTATAAATGACTTAGATGATGGAATAGAAGGCATTCTTATTAAATGTGAAGATGACACTAAATTAAGGTGAGTAGCAAATACCCTAGAGGACAGGCTTGAAAGCAGTACATGTGAAAAACATCTAGGAGTCTTAGTAGTCCAGAAGCTAGATATGAATCAATAGTGTGATATGGCGACCAAAAAAGTCAATGCAATTCTAGGTTGTATCAACAGGAGTATTGTATCCAGATCAAGGGAAATAATAGTCCCACTTTATTCTGCTTTGGCTAGACTTCATGTGGAATACTATCTCCAGTTCTAGTGACCACAGTTCTTGGATATCAATAAGCTGGAATGTGTCCAGAAAAGCATTTTGTTGTTCTTGTTTTTGTTGCTACTGTTGTGTGCCTTCAAGTCATTTTTGACTTAACAGCCACCCTATAACAAACCTATCACAGGTTTTCTGGGATTGAGAGTGTTGGCATGCCCAAGGTCACTCAGTGGGTTTCCACAGCCGAGTGGAGAATCAAACCCTGATCTCCAGGGTCATAGTCTAACACTCAAACCACTGCACTATGCTGACTCTCACAGACCAAGATGATTAAAGGTCTGGAAACCAAGCCTTGTGAGGAACAACTTAGGGAACTTAGTATGTTTAGCTTGGAGGAGAAGACTGAGAGGTTACATGGTAGCTATCTTTGAATATGTGAAGCAATAACATGTAGAAGAAGTGATCAGCTTTTATTTTTTCTGCTCCAAAAACTAGAGTACAAACCAACAGATTCAAATTACAAGAAAAGAGACTCCACCTGAATATTAGGAAGAACTTTTTAAATGTAAGAGCTGTTCAACAGTGGATCAGACTGTCCTGTAGTATGGTAGACTCTCCATTTTTGGAAGTTTCTAAGCAGAGGCCGGATGGGCATCTTTAGGAGTGTCATACTTGTCTATTCCTGCATGGAAGGGAGTTAAGCTAGATTGTAGTCTCTTCCAACTCTAAGATCCTATGATTAATTGGTACAAAATTTAAAATTAATTCAAATTACTAGGGGTAAAAGGACCTTGGTCTTTCAAGTGCTTTTTTTTCCTCCAATGCCCTCTGCTTTGGCAAAAATTGAGAGGGAGGTGCTTCTAACCTACTGCACCCAATTCCACTAGCTTTTGGGTGCTTAAAACATGTAAAATCAGAAAGCTGCCGCAAAACCAAGAAAGTATAAAAACATTATATGTACCTTTGCATCCAGCAGTAGATTATCTGGCTTAATATCTCTGTGAATGAAACCTAGCTGATGAATGGCATCAATGGCCAGCACAGTTTCAGCTATGTAAAATTGTGTTTCTTCCTCTGACAAGGTGTCCTTCTTCATCAGTAAAGTCATCATATCACCTGAATCAACAAAAAATGTACATTATCACATTTTATACTTCAGTTGGTCTTGGTAACTAAAATGACAAAATGACTTGTTCCATTTAGTATCACAGCAACACAGTCTAGGTCAACTACTAAATAAGTTGATATGGCCCTTTCATTAGGTACACAGAACCCCCACCCCTTAAACCTTACTACATGTAGTACTTTCTATGCATTTACTTATTTCTCACTACCCCCAATCTTTTGTTTTTTTGAAATCATTTTAATAGTTCATTTGTCCTTGTCTTGCTATGTATCAGAGTCATGGCCAGTGCAAACAAAGTATATGGCCCCCTTTAGTCATGCTTAAGAGACTGGGAATGGATTACATAACTCCCACCACCACTATTCAGCACTGCTTCATCAGTCCACTCTCTGCCCAGACAGAATTATTCTGACTTCCACCACCTTGTAGGGACTATTTGTTTACCTCCAGGTAGGAATTCCATGATCAAGTAAAGATTACGTTTATCCTGAAAACTATAAAACATTTTCACCACCCAGGCACCATCTGCTTCAACAAGGATATCTCTTTCTGCTCGTATATGAGCTACCTACAGCAGGAATATTTCAAAACAAAATGTTCATATTAATAGGAAAGATACTGCTTTGTAAATTATCTACGTAAATTATCTATGCAAATTATTAGCAGACCTATTTTATATACAACACCATTGATTGATATTGTGAGGGAGCCTTTCTGAACTTGGTCTTTGGCTAAGGTGGCTAGAAACAGTGGCAGCATTAGTAAGAACTACAACCACACCCATACACCCAAAATGTTCCATCCCAAAACAGACCAATGATTTCAATTCTTAGGTACCATGTAGAGGAAGTTAAAGATGCACAAGTCCCATTGACATCATCTGAAGATTACTGTTAACCCATGCTTTAGTGATACTGATTTCAGTTTCAATTCATCTATATTGCCCACTTCTTCTGGGCAAATATTGGAAATGCTGTCAGACAAGTTTAATCATTTGACAAGTTTTAACTCTACTTCACAAGAGGAAGCTTTTATGTGGCAAGATGCAGCCATCATGCCTCCCACGTCCCACAGTGTGTGAATTCACTTAATATTTCATGAAACAAGAGCACAAGGTCATTAGTATTATCTTAGCATACAACTCTCTACTAGATGCTTGCCAACATTCAAGCTATTGCTTTTACTGTGAAGTTGTCCCAAACACCTGCCAGTGGAGCTGCACTGAGACACCTGAGGCAGTTTCCATACTATACCATTTAGATTTTGAACGACAAAGTTATATATATGTGGAACTACAATGCTGAATCTGAGACTGGTGATTTTATAGCTTAGGTAAAGATGCTGCTGGACTGTAATTCCCATCAACTCTAGCTAGCATAACGAACTGTAAAAGATGCAAGGAGATACTGCACTTTGGCCACTATTGGTTTATACTGTCACTGTGACCAGGATAGCCTCACAGTGTTTTTTTCAGTCAGGAGATAAGCTTAGCTTAGACAATGTTTTTACAGAAGCTAACTAAAGAAGTTGCTAAATGATTTCCAAGGTAGTTATAAACAAACTTATTTAAGATTTGCAGCATATTATTTTTCCAGCGATACAGAAGAGGGAGCAATACTGAAGAAATACTACAAAAGTAAAAGCTCCCAGTGTTTTTCAAAAGCACAGAAGAAAAAAGTTAAGCATCTTGGCTTCTTTTTCTCTCCTTCAGAGAGCTCAAAAATCCCCATCTCAATAAATCCTCCTGTCCCATCTAGCATATCTGTAAACTAGCACATTAATCTTGCAGTAATAATTTCTACTCAGAGTGACACGCAAAGTGCCCCACTGGCAACCAACAAGCTGCAAGAGCGGCTAGAATGAGCACTTTTCTAAATAATATCAACCTCCTTTTAACATCATGAATGCCTAGATATATTTCATTACATATATTATCATTGGTTTGGAGTGCCTAAGAGAATACTAAAAAGAGAGATATACCTGTTCCTTCTCCAGCATGTCAGCTTTCCGTAATATCTTCATTGCATAAATATGACCCGTATCTTTCTTTTGAACGAGGCGTACCTATGGAATAATATATATTCTTAAAGAAAGTTATTATGGAAGTGCACCTGAATAATGCATTGCCAAGTTCACATTATTGACGATAAATGGATTGGTTCTTCACCAGAAATTTCTAAATGTGGAGGAAGGATGAGCATAACTTAGGCAGTCAGTATAAACACAACTTCGTTCTTAAAGTGCAACTCAGATTAGAAATGAAGACTCTAAAGTGACTTGCAGAAACAGGAGATAAAGGGGACACAGGAACAGTCCAATTAAATGTATAACAAAGTTTTTACAATGCTCTCAAATAGATAATTGGGAAATCTGAGGAAAAAGTTTTCTAAAATGAAGACTTCTGAATTTATTACCCACAACATCCATCATCATCATCAATCATCATCATCATCATCATCATCACCACCATCAAAAACACTGAGGAGCATGTTCATGGAAACAAACTGTGATGGCAAGATAGGCTGAAAGAGAAATTTAAGAAAATCAAGTTACTAACCTCTCCAAATGCACCCCTTCCAATGACTTTCAAAGATTCAAAATCATCCAGGCCTAGCCTTGTTCTCTTCAGCCGTAAAAATTCTGTTTCTTTACGGGCATGCTGAGATCTGCGTAGTTTTTTCTGAAAGGAAGAATTATGTACTAAATGTTGCAGAGCTTTTAATAATGCTAAGACATAATATGAACAAATGATCTATACAACAATACAGTTGGCCCTCCACATTCAATAGAGTTAGGTGAACAGAACCTACACAAAAGTGGAAAAACGAGATATCAAGTACCAAAATGTGTTTGTGTGTCTGTGGGAAGGAGGCTAAGGCATGGTGGGGAGAGCAGGCACTCGGGATCCAAACCAGGTCAGAGAAAGGAAGTGCGTCAGCATGGTGGCCCTACACTTCTCTCTATATCCCATCTCCTTCCTTGGGTGTGAGGGCATCAGGAGAGGGTTTGTAGTGCTGAGAAGTCAGGCTGAGATCCATCCTTAGCTGGCCAGGCAGCAGCTGGTGGAGGAGGAGGAAGACCAGAGGCAGGTTTTTAAAGGTTTGCATAGCCTGATAAGCGCTACCAAAAGGGAAGTTTCCCCCAAAAAAGAAGCGCTTGAGGTAGGGGGCAAGGGTTGGAGAAACATATAAATAATCAGATCCATAAAAATGAAACCCACAAATGTGGAGGGCCAACTATACTTGCATTTCTTAAAAAAAGGGAGAGAGGGATAAACCTAACACCCAGATACATAAAAGCAGCATATCCTTGAAGAGAGATAACCAGCCTTAGAGAAGAAGTTGGCCATTCCGCTGTAGCTCTCTTGAGGATTCCCAGAACACATAACTGACAAAAAAGTGAACTTTCAAGAGCCCAATCCTCTCTTTAGAACATGGAGGAGCAATGAGACAACAGAGACAACAGCTAGACCACAAATGAAAGACAGTACATGGTGAATAAGAGATAATACAACTTATCTGAATCGCCATTCTATGGCAGCAATAGTTTTTAGTGTTAGCAAGGGCCATCCAGCAGAGCTTTCCCATGTGCTGAAGTCAGCTGCTTCCATCTAGCTATCATTCACCTGGATGTCATGCTGCAGCAGCTGATTTTAAAAATCTTTCTCAGGAGCATCCTGAACAGGATAAAGTCTACAAGGGCCCAGTTAAGGTGTTTCCCAGGCCTCTGACTGGCAAAATGCCTATTAATTATCCTTACAATTTGTTATTCTTGACAAGAGGCATCATTTTATGTCACAGGATTTTTATTACTTGCTTTAACTTTTATTAACATACTGTATGACCCCTTGAATCTTTTTTCAGAAAAAGGTATCTAGTAGATTGAAGTAACAAGAACAACAACAACAACATATGTGGGGTCTTCTCTTATTCAACTTTATAAGATGAAGTTCATTTAACATTGCCCATGCTGAATGGCAAGAGTTCAATGAAAAACTTTACTAAATTATGGCTGTTATGAACGCTTACTAAGAAGCCTCCTGTTAATTTTTTTAATTTTTTTATTTTTTTGTGGGAGGAAGCTAATTCAGACCTGCTTTAAAAAGCCACACCCACATTGGATGTATTAACCAGGCAATGCCATTTCAGCTCTGATATCACCCTGGAAAGCTGCTGCTATTGAAAGTGGACAGTCACTAAAGTAGACAGAAGAATGCTCTGACTTTGGAAAAGGCAAAATTATATGTCCCATACATACGTGTATATTAAAACCCTGGATTTCATGTTTTGTGCTTAGAGGAGGAAAAGGTGAGCAACTGATACCCCAGATAAGCAGGCAAATAATAGATGGTGATTTTGATCATGAAATCACTATGAAATAATCTGAAACTACTCCTGCCTCCAAAAAGAAAAAAGAAAGAAAAAAGAAAAAAGAAAGTAAAAAGGAGTGTAAAAAAAAGGAAAAGAAAAAAAATGCTACAGATTATTATCTATCAGTTAGTGCCACAAGGTGGCATTATATATCCATTTCTTTCAACTCAAAACTTCCACTTTCATTTATCCCTCTTCTAACATGCTGTGTCTGTCATGAATCAATCACAAAGGGGCATATCCATTTAATGGCACAAAAGAAGACAGGAATGGTACAGGACTGCTATTCCTCTTCACCTCTACATGAAACCCACACATGAAGATGGGGTTTCTCAGTGGTTAATCTCAGACTTTGAAACTCCCAGCCTAAGAGGATGAGGCTGCTTCCCGCATGCCCCGGCTCCATTCTTTTATCACTAACATACAGTAAAACACCTTTACCCAGGAAAGCTTTTAGCAATTGATATTTTCACCGTGGGTATGTTTTTATTAGTTTTAAATTACACTCTCAGTTTTTATGACTAAACTTGTATTTCTTATATTCAATTTTACTGTTAATCACCTTGAGCCCCATTTTTGGAAGAATGGTAGATTATAAATCCAATAATAAATAAAGATAAGAAACAGAAGCTTTTTTTTCCTGTGTGACTATAGAGAGAACTTTTAAACATAGTCACCTAACTTGCTAGGGAGCCAGAAGTGAGAAAATTGAATTGTCATGGCCCAAATTCACTGACAACTAGAATAGTAGTACACATTATCATCAAACTATCGAAAAAGAGTGGGAAGGGCTTCCTCTTCTAATTCTTAAGAATTTCAGCTGCCTTTTGCATCCAAGTAATTGCATCTAGACAGAATACTGAATAAGGCAATGAGGAAAGGCAGATTGACAGATGGTACGGTTAAACAGGTTTCCAAATACTTTGCTTGTCTTTGTAATATTAATATAGAAGCAGAGCATTTGTAGGAGGTGAAAGGCATGTGGAAGGTGATATTACTGTTAACACCCTCCACTCAGGGTGTCTGAACGAAAATAAAGCCAAATACAAAAAGAGTGCAGATTCGGCAACCACAGCACGGGCGAAAGGTTGCTTCCTTCCAATTCTCCCCATCTTAATTGTATCCCCCATCTCTCTCTCTCTCTCTCTCTCTCACACACACACACACACACCATGTAGACTTGAAAATACCTTTGCAAGTTCAGATTCACACCTAAATCACTAAATTTTTTGCTTGCTGATCCAAATCATTTTTGCTCTTAAATTTCAGCTGCACCCTTGATCATGTCTCTGCCCTTAACATTACTCAACATCTTATGGATTCAACAAATGACAAACAAGCTTTTCAAAATACTAAAAATCTGTATTCTATATCACAATGTAAAGTGTTTTGGTGGTTAATCAACACTAAATGTTAAACAAATCATTCCAAGATTACACCTACTATTTCATCTGAGTTAGGAAGATGTATATGCATGTCAGTTTCAACTGAAAAACAGTACAGGTTAAAATATGCAAGGTACCTCCACCCACCCTCCAGAAAGGGCAATTATAGCAGAACAATAACTGCCAATCACTTCCTTAGGCCTAGATTCACCTGCTAATCCTAATCAGAGCAGACTCACTAAAAATTAACTGTTGAATGGTGAACTGAGATTCATTTCAATCCCATTGATTCAATGGGTTAACTCTAACTGTAACGATCAACTAGATTTAGGCCATAGATGGGAACTGTGGGGCTAATGGGTCACATGAAACCTTGGGGAAGATTCTGTGAAGGCTTTGGTCTCTGTAGCCACCCCAGTAAATCTCCAAAATCCTGAGAAATAAGCAAGCAAGCAAAGGTCAAAAGTTGTCTGGGGCTAAAAAATGGTCCAAGGGTAGTTTTACCCTTAAACACTACTTTGAGGTCTCCAACTTCCAAACTACCCCAAATCAATAGGGAAAGCAAGTAAAACAACATCACTTCTGATTTCAACAAATGTCAGTGGTAGTCAGTAGGCTGTCCTTATTTTTGTAGGAGGACACAAGCCTACTGACTACCAGAGCATGTCACTTCTGCTTTTCTCTATCATATTTCTCTGAAAAAAAGCATAAGACATTTCCCCTCAAGAGCTACACTAACAGGGACAAAAAAGATAAATAAAAATAAAAGATAAAAAGTTACCAACGAACAAAAGCAAAAAGATATCAAATCAATACATTTGTGGAGACTTGTCCTGGCTGTTTTTTGTTTTTAAAAAAGTACACAAGGCAAGGGGTTGAAATTCAAAGAAACTGTTTACAATTGTTCCAGTGACAAAACCACAGAATGCCTACACTGATAAGTATAGTCTGCATGGATTTTGCAAACACACATGCCTTTGGGTGATTAAAGTGATTAAAGAAGTTGTGCTTATAATGATTAAAGAAGTAGTGCTTATGTTCATATCCATGAATCATTAAAACACCTGAACAATAAAACAAAAATGCATTCAAGCTAAACTGCATCCATCTTACCTCTTCATCTGCTAAACCTTCTTCCTCCATGGCAGCTTCTAGTTTCTTCTGCCTAAGTTGATACACAAAAGCCACATATTACAAATAAATCTGTGTTTTACAATAGAAAAGTCCTTTCATTTTGTCTCAAGTCATAACAGTAAGAGTAAATAGGATACAGAAATGTGGACTGTTTGTTTAGGATTGCTTTCTGTTCCATAGGCCCCCTCACCATTCTCTTCTTGGAATCCCAGTTTTGCTTTGGAGGGGCAGTGGGGATGACAGGGCCAGTGAAACAGCTAATTTGGCAAAATCTCTGAAAGGCATTCTCTTGGTTGTAAATTCAGACAAAACAAGCCATTTTTAATGGTAGATCAACTTACAACACATCCCAAAAACCTGAATGGATGATTATCATAGTGTGGGTAATTGTGGCCCACGAGAATTCTGCTAAATGCCCAAGAGAATTCTTCTAAAGCCAATTTTGCTACTCACACAGATAAAGAGGATTACCAGGACAATCCTAAGCATAACCACTCAAAAACAAGCTCCACTGAGTTCAACAGGGCTTTTTTTCCTAGGTAAATGGATGCAGGATTTCAGCCTAAAGAGCCCTTCGACTCCATCAGTCTTTATAGGGGTCTTCAAGCAGAGACTTATTTAGTCAACTACCCTAAGTCTTGTTCACTTCAAAAGATTCTAAATTGAAAGTGCAAATGGTATTTTGAAAGACCATTGAAAGCATTTAGTTAATTTTTATAGAGTTGTATACCTTTTTGAGAAAAATCAATTGCAAACATGTCCCAGAGTATCTAGAGCAATCATGCTGCTTTCCAGATGCTGCTCTACTGCAAATCTCAACATTCCTCACTACTGATTATGTTGGCAAAGGCTGATGAAATCTGCAGTCTTAGTAGTTCAGAATATGGCAGCCAGGTTGGTCACTGGTAGACCTAAAACTGACCACATAACACCAATTCTGAAGTCTTTACATTGGCTGCCTATTAGTTTCCAGGCACAGTACAAGGTGTTGGTTCTTACCTTTAAAGCCCTTTATGGCTTGGGGCCAGCCTACCTGCGGGATCGCCTTCTCCCGTATAATCCACCCCGCACACTAAGGTCCTCTGGGAGGAATTTACTGCAGCCAGTCAGAACTAGGTTGGCTGCAATTACCCAGAGGACCTTCTCTTCTATTGCTCCCAAGTTATGGAATGGCCTGCTGGAGGAGACCCGGCATATTACCCGTCTTGACTGCTTTAAAAAAGCAGTCAAGACTGTTCTCTTCCGACAGGCCTTCCCAGACTAGTACTCCACCGCCTCCCACCAACTGTCCTCCTGTTCTTTAATGTAGTTAATGTGTTTTAGGGGGTTGGTTTTAGATGGGTTGGTGGGTGGGGAGGATTGGTTATGTTTTAATGCTTTTAATGTATTTAATGTATTGTTGTAGTACCGCCTCGATCCATGGGGAAAGGCGGGATATAAATATTATTATTATTATTTATTTATTATTATTCCAAGCTTTAATCAAGAGAGAGAGAGACAGAGACCCCCAACACTCAATACCTGGTTTCTCTTTCTTCATGCTGCAAAATTAAGTTACTATAAAAGTTCTCCAGTGTGAGCTTGGCCACCGTCACTCTCTCCCGGGTGTGGTTGCTCATGGGAAAGGATGTTGGAGTCCCAGCAGTCATTGCCATAGTAACATGTACTGAAACAGAGTACAGAAAATAATAATTACTCAACAGAAGAAAATTCACTTTCCCCTCACCAAAAAAATAGAAAACACACAAGAAGGAACACAGAGTCCCTTACAGTATTAACTTTGTCTGGGTTGACTTAATGATGCAAGATGTTCTACAATCTAGACACCTATAAACATCTGAAGTGAATGAATATAGACTATATCACATGAGGAGAAAGATCTTTTTTGGTACAAATAATTAATACCAGTATTTTCAGTCTGAATTCCAAGCAGTATCAACTGGTACTCTCCATGATATCAAATATGCAGAACACATTTGAACAAGAGAAAAGCAAGTCAGAATATATTTAATACAGGCTGAGTATTCCTTACACAAAATGCCTGGAACCAGAGGCATTTGGATCTTTTTTGATTTTGGAATACTGTTCTTTCAACATGTAGTCCACTCTTTCATCAGATCTTCACCTCTTGCCTTCTTCTTGTAAGGAGCAAGAGGGAATTGCAAAAGCTTGCTTGGGACCATGCATGCATGCTGTTTGCAAAGTCTCAGTCGGCTTGGCACCTTTTTAGCCCTCTCAGCTTGTTAGAGTCCATGTACTGCTTGCAAAGCAATCTAAGAGGGGAGAAAAGGTGCCAATCCAACAAAGACTTTGTAAGCAGCATGTGTGTACAGTCCAAAGCAGGTTGAGTGGGAATACAGGTGTCAAGCTGACTAAAAGATTTTGGAATCAGCAAATGCATGTGGTTTCAAGCAAGCCTCTGTAATTCCCTCATGTTTCCCATAGGAAGAAGACTAGGTTCCACTTTTCACAAGTTCCAGATTCTGGAGCATCTGGATGTTTAAATAAGGAATACTAAACCTGTACAGTGTAACATAGAACTCACAGTTCCAAATCAATCACTAACCATCCAAGTTGCAAGAACAGAAGGGCTCAAAGACACTGAAAAAGTTGCCAAGCCTCTAGGTTTAAAGCAGCATTACAAGATACAGATCAGTATCACTACTCATACTCTGTGTCCTGAAAGCAGCAGGGGTTAATATAAACATAAGGTACATATGACAAATGCAGCACCCTGGACGCAAGCTATTTAGGTGTTTAAAATTAAAAAGAAGAGCTCCTTTCTGATTGAAGGCAAAACCTCACTGGGATATCAATCCTTTCTGAGACTAATCAGAAATATATGTCTGGATCACGCTCTCTATTTCTCCCAAGGTTTAAAAAAAAAAGGCAAGGGAAAACAATAATTGGCAAGAATGAAGAATATGTGTACCATCTGAGACAACAGATGTTTGGTTGGGGGCACACACATGTGCTCAGTGCCCCATTATGTGGAAACGGTTACTGGACTGGTAAACATGCCAGTCACAGGAAAGGAATAACCTCTTTATTACAAGCGCAGGGCACTTTATAAAATGTTACTAAATTGAAAGCTATGAAGGAAAAAAAAGCCTTTCCTGCAATTAAGTCCACAGTGTCTTTCAAATGTGCCTAATGCTTTCTTTTAAAAAAATACTTGACCATGTACTGCTATGACAGACATTGCAATCTGGTGCTGAATCAATTTTACTTAGAGACAGCAAGATAATGAGAATCTCAGTAAACTTAGATAAAACCTAAGCAGGAGTTGAATACAGCTTTAAAAGAATGATCTACAGAACTGTTTCTTTTCTATACAATCTATAAATGCAAAGAAGGTATACTTTCTGTACAATATGATCTTTCAATTCACTTCTGTATGACAATGGGGATGGTACTTACTCTTAGATTCAGGTGTTACAAACAAGACATCATACAATGATATACATGTGCCAAACAGCTGTAAAATTGTTGTCTGAACAGCACATTTCAGCATTTCAACATTATAATAATTTTCGGATTTTAAGAACATGTTTCCAACAGAAGCTATTACCACCATATATTTTCAGAAATCCAAAGGTTGCACTTTCAAAAGCACTTAGATGACTATGACTTCTATCCCAAACTATAGCTTTAAGCTTTCCATATAATGCCTGGGCTCTAAACCCCTTAAACTAAGGATGGGTAATGATGTTGTAGGATGCAATACCCACCAGCACGACCAAGCTTGACCAATGATAGGAGAAACTAGGAGAATCAATTCAATGACAGTTGAAGGGGCATTTATTCCCCATCTGTAGTTTAGCACCACATAGGTAAGAAAACAAGCTTTCCTAAGGCAGCATAAGAATCTGTTCAGGTGTGAGGCTGGACATTATACAAAGAACAAAGGAAAGCTAGATCCCATCGGGCAGATCCAGTGATGCATCAACAGAATACACCAACTGCTTCATTAACACAGATTCACAAGGAGGTAAGAACGGCAGGAACACGGGAGGTGTTTAGGATAAGGATGTCAGCAGGTGCTTATTCTAAGGATTTTGTACATTTTTATACTTGAGTTTAAATGGGAACAGGCAGACATACACATATGTACATACATCCACATGGAATAATGTTAATTATAAATATGGTATGTACGTTTAAAAAGGCCCAATAGTAATTATTTTTCTTAAGAAAGCCTGTGGCACAAATATTTCAGGCCTCTGTTCTGGACATCTCAGTTATGTCTTCTGTTTGGGGAGGGGTGCAGAGGAAGGAGATCATCTCTGTAATTCAATGGCTGGATTTCTTTTCTTTTTAACTTACCAAGTCTCAGTATTAATGCCCACATAAAACAAAAACAAAAAACCAACCTCAATACTTCTTTTTCCCTGCCATTCCTTCTAGGCTTCTTAACACAGGCACCACCAAAACTAGTACACCCTAAGTTTTATTAAGCCTGGAAAGTGCTGATAACAATTCTGACATGAAACCATCATGCTATAAATAGGGTGGACGATTCTAAATCAGGAGGAGGAAAATTACAGAGGCGTTCCCACCTAATGAAACAGTGCAGCATTCCACATTATACAAAGGACCTCGCATTGCTTCTGCCCCACTCTTGTGACAAAATACAAATCACTGACCCCACTCTTGTCTTTGTTGACAGCATTTTAGCCCTCTTCTCTCCTGTGGTTGTCATGATAGTCTAGGAATTTATCTCCTGCTTGAACAGGCAGACAGCACAATGGTAAGGGTAATGCAGTCAAGGCTTTCAGCTTCCATCAGAAATTCAGGTTCAGATCTATGCTCAGTCACCAGATGGTCGTAATATAGTTGCTATTTCTCAGCACTGCACACCTCAAAAGGCTGTGAGAGTAAACTGAGGAGGGTAAAACCCATCCACACTAACTTATGCTCCTTATAAGATATAAATGAGTGACATGTAAATGGAGTAACTAAATCATTCACTCTGCCACATCCATATCCAACACATATATGCAAAATTCTGACTTTTGGACAGAACACAGAGAAGATCAGCCACAGTGCCATCCTGATTCAGTGAAATGGGACAGCTCGGCGACTGACTGCACAGGACTGAGACCCAAGTTCTTCTTCTGGCAGGTCTAGGATCAGCAAAGACTGGATACCAAGATATTTAAGAACCTCTGTCAGTCCACCAATCTGATTCTATGTAAGCAAAGCAGTGTGTATTCCAAAGCAAACTGAAACTTTGCATACAGGTAATTATAAATTCTGTGCCAAGAAAAGCTGGATTCTGTGACCAGTATGAATTACACAAATTGTTTATTCTGCATACTGTAAACAGCAGTGTAATTACTTATTTTGGGCAGTACTAGCCAAGAATGAGATATGCACAGCTTCAAAGAGCCCACTCTCAAATACTAGAAAGCATTTGGCCATTTTTCTGGATTTCTCAAGTCCTTGGGCAGCTTTCCTTCATTTTGAAACAGAAGTCACTTTGAAAAAAAGAAAAAAAAGATTGAGTTTTCTAGGAAATTTAATTTACATTAAGTATCATGTTGTTCTTTTTTCTGTGCTCCACCAGAACTTCAGCATATATACAACATTCCCATTATGCAAGTCACTTCTTGAAGCTGGGCTCCAACCATTAAAGTGAACTGGTGATTTAATGCCTTCTTAAATCAATATTTGAAATAAAAAAGTAGGAAAAAATACTGCAAAGCTTCTATTCTTTTCCTTCCAAAAATTTAACCAGCTATCCACAACTGCTCCTTCTAGCAGCAAAGTTCCAACACAGAATGCCATCTGAACACTGTGTTTCCTTACTCCACCCTATTAGCCTTGAATGTTTTGAAAAGGGGCCACCCATGTTTCCTGGAAGGACCCATAAAGAAGTCATTATTCCATCTCCAGATCATGCCATTTACATAATGGAATCATTCTATTCCTGGCACAAGATAAACAAGACGGCTGAAATGTTCTAAAAGGGCATTTAACCAGCCAGTATTATTTGGCTGCAGATCTTCAAGTCAAGTGCCAAAGAGCTCCCAAATCCACAAAAAAATCTGCTTCTTGGGAGACAAAAAGAAAAGACATGACTATAGATTTTGACTTCAGATAAACCTTCTCTGTATGCATTCACCATTAAACTGATATTATCTATAAAAATAATCAATAATCAATTCACCTTTTAAATACGGTGCATATAGGGCAAAATGCACAGGAATGGCAGGGAGAGCTCCTGAGGGAGAAAGGAAGGCTCACACAAGCCTTCCCCCATCCTTCATTCCCTACTGATTTGCCTCACAGTGAGTTCTTCATGCAGGGGCAAAATGCAAGGAAATGGGAGGGAATGCAGGAGGCAGGCATACACCTTTGTGAATAATCAAATTCGCAAAGGTCAAACCCATGAATCTGTAGGAGGGACTGCACATCCAACTCTGGGAAGAGGGAGGCCAGTTTTCTTAAGTGCACTGCCTAACCCAAAGCGGAAAGCTTGTATTAAACTGTGTGAACTACACTTAGTAAGTATAGGAAGAGCAGTTCAAATGTTCTAGTATCACCACCAATTTTGTATTTTCTATGTATTTTCCAGAAAATACTTGGAAACGTCAATGAGCAGGAGCCCAGAAGTCTAGTTGCCACATCACTGCTTCTCTGCTGTTGTGCATCTGAGCCTAGGATATAAGCACAAAGATGCTCTCCCTTCCTCCAAGTTTTCCATTAACCCCAGAGGCATGACAGATCTTTCGCTGTGCCAGAAGATAGAAGAGTCCCTAAATCCTCAGAGGATGGGGAGCGGGAAATATGGGCCCTCTTCACATTGTGCCTGAACACAGCAAGATGCAGACAGAATTGGCTGCATTACTTTCCTAACTTATGGTGCACAGATGGCTCTTTTCTCACTTCACACAAGGTACTCGGGTGTTGACCTGAACTGCTTATTTCTTTTTTGGAATTTTTTTGTTAATGAAATTTCACCACAGTTTTAATACCGAATAAGTTGCTGCTGCTACTTTCTGAAAGGAACTAACTATGGCAAATAAAATTATCTACCTCTTAAATGAGAACTGTAAATAATAATAAGTGAAGAGACAATTTAGAGAATATTATTTTAACCTCAGTTACTAAAGGAAAAATTCTGAAGAATAAAGGTGTCAGGGAATAGTCAAGCCAATATTAAAGCATTTTTGCAACTAAATCTACTTATGTTTATTAATAAGCTACTCCTCTAGAACTGAATAAGATTTTTTTTAACAACTGGACTAGTCTTATGTTCCCTTCACTTCAAAGGGAGGTTTAAGATCAATCTTAACTTTTCTATTGCAGCCAGCGAGACAACATGCTTAGTGCTTAACAAAGACCCAAAAGTCCAGAGTATAGGCATTATTTTAGAGCTGTATCCAATATTCAGTTATCTGAGAGCAAATCTCACTCAACACACTTTATTTCTGGGTAGAAATGCATAGGACTGCACATGAATTTGAATTTTTTTTCTATTTGAATTTGAAAATCCAGTACTTACTAGCAGAAGAGGGTATAATTCTAAATTTGAAATAATGCAACAAGTGTTAAAGAAGAAAGTTAGCTCTTCTTAATACAGGCGTGGCTGTTCTAAAACAGAAGGCATACAAATGTTTCAGCTCTTTGAAGTAATTCTGCTTTGCTCATTAGAATGCCTGTAGCAAAGGAGAAGTAGAGATAGTCACATCGCTCATCTGGTCTCAACTAAAAGAAAACAAGAACAGACTGAAATTGTGAGAAGATATGCTACAGCTAGTTACAGGATGGGAATGAACCAGCAGATTGTCTTGTCAGTTAATGGCATCTTGATAGAGTAGGAGATAGAAGAATACTTCAAGGCCAAAGAGACTTGGAGGACACCACTGATGTGATCCATAAATTTTGCTTGACTTTTAACACATATTCACACAAACTGCTTTTTACAAAAAGATTTTTACTAGTCCAGTGGATACCTGTGTGAATGATTCTGTATAGAAACCAGACCATTATGAAGCCCCAAGTGCAGGAAAAAGAAGACAGTACAGTAAAAATGAATCAGATTCTATCCAGTTCAATGACATTTTCCCCCTGCTTCTGTCTCATAAAAAATCCTGAACACAAAAAGACCAGCCTGAATATGTCAGTATTACAGTGCTCCCAAAGCATGCTTAAGTTTAAGAAAGACTAACAGGAAGATGTTCCAGAAGTGATGAGTTTGGGAAGTAGGTTAGAAGTTGCACCAAGCCTCTTTGCCTTTGCCTCAAACAATCATTTCATGGATGGGGTATACCTACCCTTCCAGATAACTGGCACTACAACTCCCACAAATCCTTCTAACTGGCCATGTTATCTTGGGCACTGGGCAATTAAAATCCAAGATACTGGAAATATCATATTTTCCTCCTCTGTTATTTCTATACCACTTGAAGCAACTTTTAATTCAAAAGTAATAATAATCAATACAACAGCAGCCTAACACTCCCAGTATCCACTCAGCAGTCTGGAAGAAATAAGTTTAACATTCTTCTCCAAAAGACATCAGATCAGAAATGAACATCAGCAGAGAAGTAGCTCTGGAAAAGCCCCTGCTCTCTGCCACAAATACACTTACTTTCCCTTCCTCCACTTTTACTCCAGACTGGATCCTGTACATTCCCATTTAACAAAGCCATCTTTGATAGATTTTATAGCTCTAAGTAGAGGTGGGCAAGGACAATGGATCCAGGGAACAATTTTCTACCCTTTGAATTCTGTGGGGTCTGCAGAGACTGTCCCCACTTTTTTAGATCTTTAAATGTTGGCCAGCATAGGTGAGCCCTGAGCCTTAAAAGGTGAACAGCTGTTACTAGAGAATAACAGATATGTTATCTTTTTTGCCAGAAAGAAAGGTGGTCCATGGAGTCTGAAGGGGTCAGGATCTGCAAAAAAAAAAAAAAAAAACCAGCCTTGGTGACTCCATGTGGACTCAGGCCTGTACTTTATCCAGCCCAGTTCCAATATATATTGGGTTGACCGCTTAGGAATATGCAGATCTTAAATCAGATGAAAACATTCAATACTGCCAAAACAGATCTCAAAGCACAAGTCTCTGCTTTGGATATGGAATGTCATCCTCCTCATTAATTTCACCACAGTCTGCAGATGCTCCCCTGCCTCATTCAGTCATTTTTACTCATTAGGTGACCGCGCTGGTAGCTGCTTAGAAGCCATTACCAAAGAAGCTAACTAAGACGACTCTCATTCTATCCTATATTAAAAACTCTCTAGCTACCAACTCAGCAGCTCAAACTGTTGACATTTCTCAACAATAGCAAGTGATTCTTCCGCTGGCAAACAGCATCACTGGCAAGCATGTTTATATGCTATTCTGTTAACATAAAGTGCAAGACAAAAGCTAAAGAAAGCGTTGTACAGATGGTTATTTGGAAGAAAGGAATGTTGTCATTTCCTCTCTACCTACTGTAACAAAATTCTTAGCATTGTCAGTGTATCAGTCATGTGTGCTTGCAAAGTGCAGTTTTTATTCTTGAATTATTTTTCTAAAACAGAAGAACTTCATGATATGAGGATTAAGTTTAGATCAGCTCCAAAGTAGCACAGCAACTGAATCATCATGGTTTCAGACTACGTACCTAGAGACTACCTCTTTCCAGATGTACCTCAGGTTTATGTTCTGCAGGGCAGATCCTACCCCAGTCTTCCTCAATCTGATGCCCTCCAAATGTGCTACACTACAATTTCCATTACTCCATCTAGAAAACTCATGCTGGCTAAGGACAGGAGGGGTAGTTGGCAGTAGGGGTAGTAGCGGACCCTGCGTTTGGAAGGGGCTGCATACTTAAAGTGGTCATAAAGAATAAAGCAAGGATAACCGAGAAAGCAGTAGAGCCTTTTCTGCAACTGCTCTGAGAGTGTAGAACAGTACTGGAGAACCAGAGGCCAATGAGAAGCTGAAGAAATGTTCCATATGGCTTGTTAGATAGGATGGCTGACTCTATGTAACTGACCTGACATTCATCTTTATTCTGCTGTTGTTTTATGCCTTCAAGTCATTTCCAATTTATGGCAACCCTAAAGCAAACCTACCACAGGATTTTCTTGGTAAGATTTGTTCAGAGGGGTTTGCTTTTGCTTTTCCTTGAGACTGAGAAAATGTGACTTGCCCAATGTCACCCAGTGTCTGAGTAGTGATCTGAACCCTAGCCTCCAAAAGCCTTTAATAAATAAACAAATATTTAAATAAATATTTGAATATATATCTATATATCTATATTTAAATATTTAAATCCTGAGTTAAGTCTTGGGGGTCCCCAGCAAAAAAATTATATTTACAGGGGGTCCCTGATAATGAAAAGGTTAAGAAGCACTGATCTAAACAAAATCTCATTCACTGATTGCACTTGGGGGGGGGGCGCGAAGCAATCAAGTATTTTGATACTGCAGCCTCCTTCCAGAACTGATAGCGTGGTTGCATATTACATTCACCTTATTGGTCAAGAACTCTGAAATCTCTGTCCTCAACAGGCAGGGAAAGGCAGAGAAAGCGTGCCTCCTCCCTTCTCTTGCTTCGTAGGGAGTAGGCAAGGGTAAAGTTGCAGGCAGAGAAAGCAGTGAGGAACTTCATCCACTCTGAGCAATCTTCAAAAAAAAAAAATCCACCCAGTATCTTCTGGTTCTTTGGTGAGGAAGCTTTCAAAATTGTGAACAGGAACAGCTTTCAGGGGGGGGGGGGAGTAAAATATGTAGCCCACTTCCTCTAACAGATGAACTGAGGTCCACATCTGGACCAGAGGGAGTGGCGGAAAGAGATGTCACAGATGATGTGCCTGAATGGTCTTATAAAGTATCATTTGAAGCAAAGGATAGTGCATAGGCAAAAAGAAACACAACTCCTTTTCAGTATCATAAGCTGCTTAAAATGGCTAAGAGGGGGAAGAAACACCTCAATAGCTTAAAAAAAAAATCATATGGAGAAGGCAAGATGCCACCTTTAAACGTAGTAAAAACAAAGCTGTATGGAAATAACAGTACAAAGTTCTCAAAAGAGCTGCAACAGTAGAACCTGAAAAGTACACCTTGGCCCAGCCATTCTTTAGCTGCTGTCTGAATAGCAGGCAATGGCTCCAACTGCTCACAGCAGATTGCTCTGTCATTGTCTACTGAGGAACCACTACCTGTCTTGTAAGTAGAGCTTGGGGGGGGGGAATACTACTTTGTTCTGCAGTCCATGTTCAGGAGAACACTGGTCATGCATGGTAATCATCACCAGAATCCTCAGTGAATTGATAGACAGCTGGATTTAAAGATCAACAAACTCTGACCAGCTCCCAAGGAATCCCAGAAGAACACCTGGTGAAGAGAACTGTAGATGAAGAGGAACTGTCATTATCTACAAACTCCTACAGAGCAGGGGTCCCAATGTTCCATTTATTTTATACGCATTTTAATGCATGGCTGCCAAGGAATTCAAAGACTACAATTATTTCCATTGTGGTAGGAGGCTGGGATTGAAGTTGGATGTAGACATGCAGCAAAACAGGACAGAACAGTGGTGAGAGACCTTGGATGAGAATGGACTGTATCACTGCAAGGGTAGGAAATTACACTCTTCCAAATTCTCTACATACAGTAATTATTAACTTTATTTATATCCTGCCTTTCACCCCAAGATTGGGAACCAAGGTAACTTACAAATTAAATTATAATATATTTGCCAGTAACTGCCAAAAGTGTAGAGAGAAGACTAGACTCTTCTCCAAACGTGTGTGTGTGTGTTTTTTTAAGGGACTTCTGGATATGATATAATCTTCAAAAATGAAGCTGCCTCCAATTTTACTCTGAAAAGGCACTGGACAAGTCACTCACTCTCAGCATAATCTACAGTGATGAAAGCGTAAGACTAGAAATGGATTCAAATATCCATATAGTTACGAAGCTCACTAGAGCAACTTAACCACAGGACGGTTGTTGGGATGAGAACAAGAAGGGGAACCATATGAGCTTCATAAAGGAATGGTGGAATAAAAATGATCCAAACAATCTCAGCTGCAAGAATCTAACAGAAAGCCCCCAGTAAATCAAATTCTGTCATACTCCAAAACTACTGTTACAGTCCAGTGAACACTGGCTTGACAGCTGCCTCAAATATGTCATATTTCAACTTCAAAATGTAACAGTAGCAGGGAACAGATGGCTTATTTTTGAGCTGCTTTTCCAGGGAACAACCTGGCATACATAAACCTATGGGACTTACAGAATTTTAACTGTATGTTAAGGACTGTCCCAAAACAAAACCTTAGCTTGATTTTGTTCTGGAAAAAAGAACCTTGGGTTTTAAAAAACACACCTCTTTCTCAGATTACTATGCAACTACTAGAGACGGCCGTGACTACAGTTACAACTAATAATGTTAAAGTTTTAACAATATCCTTGCTGATTCACCAGGTCTACATTCTTTATTTCAGCCTGGTGGTTTATGAACAACCATCAGGCTGAAGTATATTACAGAACTATACTCTAGGGATATGAAATTATACAAATAAACCCTTGAAGTTGTTGAAGTCAAATGACATCTGAGAAAGGCACTCTTGTCGTTCCTACAGATATTAAGCTTACTGAAATATTAACTTTTGCACCATACCATTTCCTCTTTGAAAACCACTGGCCAGACAAAATTTGCATAAATCAAAAAGAATTTCAGAAAATGTCAAACTCTTCTTTTTCCCGTCCTTCGATGAAACAAGTGCTTTGTATTACTGTAGCAGAACAAGAACTATGAATAAAAACCAAGTGCGTTCTTGCACAGCAATAGTAGTGAATAAAACAAGAGTGGTTTGATTCTGTATGTTTTTCTTACAAATCAGGTGCTTTGCTGAGATCATGGTTAACACCCTTGAATACAAGGAAACTGCACCCAAACTTGAAGTTCAATTGCTCCAGACAGAAGCGTCATCATCTAACCAAGACAAATATGGAATTTATTTATTATAGACTATTACTATGCAGTATCTTGGCAAGATCATTTTATGACTAAAGAGCGGGAAAGACATGCCCTAAAATAACCTTTCCAGTAAAAACAAGCCCAACCTTGCCTGCCAAAAGAACTTCAGAAAATCCACAGGTGTAAAACTGACCGAAGAACTCATACCATGAAACTGAAACTGATGATCTCCACAGTTTAGGAAGTTGGTGGGGAGGAAGGAATGTCAATGATAGGAAGAACAGCAGAATCTTTGCACATTTTCAAAAGCAGCACTCAGATGTCAGCTCACGACACTGAAGAGTATCTCATAAGACTTTTCATTATTGTCCTAAAGTGTTTGACTTCCCAGAGATGAAGTGCAAGTATACCAGCATGCTAAGTCACAATCTGAGCAGTACCATGGGCTAGAAAGGCCAGTGGTGAATAAGTTATGGCATAATGAAAGAAACAGTTTCTAGATCTAATTCCCTGAGGAAAAGATACGGTGATCCAATGTTAGATGACCTATTTTGCACACAAAATGTTGTAGGTTAAATCCCTAACATCTCTAGACGGGATTAGAAAGACTCCTGACAAGAATTTAGGAGAGCCAGTGTCAGTTTAAACCAAGGCAGGCAATTATGGCCCTCCAGATGTTGCTGAGCTACTACTTTTTTCAATCCTAGTCAGGGTAAAGGACAATGAGAGCTGTGGTCCAGGAACACCGGACAGATCACACCTCCCCACTGTGTGACAATACTGAGGCACACAAACATACGATTTCACCTATGTTTCTTATGTTCCAAACTGCTGAACCAATGAACTGTTGCTACCTATGCTGGGAGAACTTCCTATGTTCCTGTCGACTTTTATACAAGTCGCAGCTTAAGCCAGAGACACTGTATTGGGAAGGTCCCAAGGAAAGAAAGAAAAGAAGAGAGACACTAATGACAAGTTACTTGTATCTGTGAGCTGATTCAAGGAAGACAACTGCATTGACAAAACCGACTGTATTTAATTTTTGTACTAACTCATTTAATTATCGTTTATATATAAATTACTTTAGAGTTTTCTATGCTAATTTTCTGTTACATTTATTTATAGCTATTGTCATTTTCTTATCTCCTAATCTCTATATCGCAAGACAAATACTCCTAGATTCATCTCTGAACCTGGACGCCCAGGATTCTAGAGCAGCCAAAAGTGTATTTCCATAAACAGAGCTACTTTGCTAGCTCCAGATCCTGGAGTATCTGATTTTGTCTCTGTGAAGGATGCATTAGTTACATCCTGTCTGGATTACTGTAATGTGAAGGAGGTCTGCCTTTGGAAAGTTTGGAAGTTTTAGCAACTTCAAATTGTGGTGGCCAGACTGCTCACTTGGATTGGTGACAGAAAACCTCTCTCTGTCTCTCACTCACACACATACACATGCCTCCCTTGCTACACTGGCTACAAGTCCACATGGGTCCCAGCTATCTGACCAACTGTGTGCTCTCATATGATATTGCCTGATGTACAAAAGAGAAAGTACTCTTAGTGGCTGCTCCTTGTTTGTGAGACTCCCAGCGGGAAGACCACGCTGGTCTCTTCCTAGTAGGCCTTAGGTTGGCAGACAAAGATCTTATTCAGGTGGGTTTTTTGCCAACATTAGCTGTTGATAAAGAGACTTCAGGTGGAGGTTGCACTTAACCCAATAGTATTTTATTGTTATAATCTGTTTGTTATTCAACTTTATAACTTTTTGTTAAAGGCAAAATAATGCATACATCTTAAGATAACACATGATGAAAGCTTGAGATGGGTGAGCAAAGCTGAAAGGTCTTTTCCCCACCTCAAAAAAACAAAACAAAAAAACCCTGCCTGGAATACCATGGCAATTTTTGTCAAGGGGTAGAGTCTGTGTGCTACTTCCATCTTTGGTGAAGATTTCTGATTCATAAGTAGAAAATTCCTGCCTTCTGTTCTTTGAAGTATCTTACTGAAATAATGCTGAAATCACTGGCAGAGTTTTGCTTGGCTGTTTTTGAGTTGAAATCACCAAAGCCTAGAAATTCAGGGTTACCTGAAACTGCTTCTTTCTTTCCCTCAGACCTCCCACCCCTGCCCCTACCAAGCTTAGCCAGAAAAATCTTGTTAGCTTATTCTCTCTTTCAGAGTTCGGGTTCTAGTCCAAAGGATTTTCAATTTATTAAGTCTTCTCTGAGATCGCTGCCAAGAACTTCCTCTTGAGACTGTTACAATAAAAATTACAGCACCCTCCAGAAGTCCTTTAGGAAAGGTAGTTTCTGTCACTCCCAAATCCATTCATTAAGGGCTATCATCTCAGCAATGCTATGTATTCACTCACAGTGTGTGTATGCAGTTTAGTGAAAGATATACTTCCCCACTTCTGAACCTCTTTTTTGTCTCTTCTCAGTAACCTCTCCCTGTCATCTCCTACAATCTTAATCCAAAACTCTGCAGCACCCCAGGCCTATCAATGACACCCTGGATCTTTTAACCCAGAACTATGACTGAGGATATTTGCATTATACAAGTATTGCTTGCCACAGAATAATCACTACCATAATGGAGCACACAAAAAGAATTCCAGAGAAAATCAACCTGTACTTCATAGATTATTACAAGATCTTTGACTTTGTACATATGACATACTATGGCTTGCTTTAAAAGAAACAGGAGTGTCACAATATTTGAATGCTGATGCATAACCTAAACTCAGGTCTAGGAGAAACAGAATGGTTGCCAAGTGGCAAGAGGTCAAACAAGGCTGCAATTTGTCTCCTTAATAAATATGCAGAAAAGATCACACAGAAAGCAGGATTAGATTCTGAGGAAGGAAGCATTAAAATTGGAGGAAGAAACATCAATTTAAGAGATGCTGATGACACCACACTGTAAGCAGAGAATAGCAAAAACTTGGAACAATTATAAGAAGTCAAAGCAAAAAAGTTCAAAGAAAGGGTTCCAGTTGGACATTAAGGTTCTCTGTTTGTTACCAAACACCAGTATTACTCTATTTTTGCCTACAGTGAGTCCTCCACTTTCATGGGGGTTAGGGGTGCAAGACAACCATGAAAGTGAAAAAAAAATGAATAAAAATAAAAACCATGGACACTATTCTTGCCCCCTGAGAACACTTCTCTAGGAATCTCTAGGTCCTCCAGCATAAAGCCATAGTCAATCTGTGGGGAAAGTAGGCTACAGAGCCATGCTGGAGGACCTAGCAATGCCCAGAGAAGCGTTCTTTCTAGGAATCTCTTACGTCCTCCAGCGCAACTGTGGTCCACATTCATCAGAACCAGACCACAGGATTGCTTGAAAGACCTAGAAATTTCTAGAGAGAACATATTTTTCACATAGTAGAGGCAAAAAACACTATAATTTTAAAGGGTTATAAATACAGAAATACAACAGTTAAGCATCCTAGGTGTTACATGATGAATACTGACCAATATAACCAAAACTGTCAAAGTATAAGTACAACCTTAATTACAACATCTTCAAATATTTACCGGTCTATAGCAAATAGTTTTAGCTGCTTAATTAACAAGCACATGTAAATTCATATGTGCATTTCAGAAAAACTCCTCCATTAATTAGTTACACTAGTATCAGTCAGATAAATCATCAGTGAGATTTCACACTGGTGTTTGCATCTGGTTAACGTTCCTTACAATGTATATTGTTTCTAGTCCTCAGAGACTCTTGTAGCATACAGACAAGATAACTTCCCCATTTCAGTTGTTTCTAAACTTTCTGCATGCAGTTCCTCACCATTCAGATTTAGGTGCCACTCAATTTTAGGGCAAGAATGAAAAACAAACTGCTAGCAACAAAGTTCAGGAAACCCATCTGCATTTAGACAATGTAGAATGCTAAATAGATGAAAGTAAAACACGAGAAAACAGCAAAAGTGAAGCAGGCAGGCAAGCAGTACACTTGTAGATAAAAAGATTGAGGTGCAGTGGGGCTACAATGGAACAACTTTTAACATATTGCATCAAACACTACAATTATGTTTCAATCAGTAATACAGGTATCTGGTTTGAGGCAAGTCTGTTCTGCAGGAAGTCAGACTAGCTTAAAACTATATGCAACAGGAGTTAAGGAGTCCATTATTTGCATCATTAGGCCAAATATTCAGCCCTTCTTAAAAATAAAGATTCTATCATTAACTTTGTTCTATTGTCATGTTTCCAACAGAAATAATCAGGATCCAAACAGCTTGACAAGTAAACAGCACTTCCACAAACACTAGGGGTGGGGGGATACACCATTTTTTCTTCCTTGCACCCCTTCTTCACAGCTCCAGGGAGAGGGGCTTAAAGTGCCTATTGTGGGCAAAGAAAAACTGAAGAGACCAAATGAACATATACCATGTCAGTCTCCACTGGTGTCATCATCACACAGATAACGTGAACAATGGAGTGCAAAAGAAATTCCAGTATGTACATAGTTCACCCTAGTTCTTGGGCAAATCTGTATTAAATACAGTACTACCACAATGTGCCACTTGACTTGCAAAGTGCAATACACAATATTTATGTTTCTTCTCTTAAGAGTTCTCTTAAGATCACTCTTTTTCCCATTTCACTGTTTATAAACTATGGTCCAGAGATGACCAATCTTCACAGATTATCCCAACCAGCTACTGACCCAGGAGGCTTCTATACGCTTGACCACAATGTCTCCCATTGGTCAAATCACTGAATGTCAAAATAACCTGACTTAACAGGAGATTCTCTTTAATTGAGCAACATTCTCCAACCTGGTGCCCTATAAAAATGTTGGACTATAATGCCTATCAATCCAACCAATGGCCACAATGCATGATGAGATTTGTAGCCTAACATATCATGGGGGAGTGGGAATGAGTGTGAGGAAGCTACTCTAGAAGATTATAAGAAGCAGTTTCTGTTCAATATTTATTAGGCTGCAAATGTAACCAAACTGGTTAGCCATCATACTGAAATCAGCAGAATTTACTCTGAAGAAAATCTAAGCATGTTTTTTAGGCCTGTGTTTGAACACTGAAGAACTAACTTTCAATGAGATTTCTATCTTGGGGCACCATCTAGCTCTAGGTGCAAGTCAGTAATTGTTTGCCTAACCATTAGAGGCACCAGATGGGTATGCAGACCCCCATATGCATCAAAAGACATAGCCAGCTGGCAAGTGGATCATCATGATGAGAGCATGAAGCAGATGTCCATTCAGTAAGACAAATTATATATACACATGGACATCCCTTGTTGTATCAGGGTCTGGAGCCCTGGCTATAAATTCACACCAATTTAGTTCCACCTCAAGGACTCACTACACATTGGAGCATAAGTCCACCTGGACCAATGTGACCACACAGTCCAATTTTCAGGGTCAAACCACCTTACTGTACTGGCCAATCTGCTTTTTGTGTCCTCGTTCCACATGCAGCATTTGTGCCGAGTACAAAAGGCCCAGATGTTCAATAGGGCCGTCTAAGTGTCAACAGTGTCATGCTTTTGCATTCAGTTCTCGTTTAAAAAATAAAATATAAAAAAATAATATTAGAACTTCAGCTGATGGCCAGGTAAGTGCATGATTTGAGAGTATGCATTCTCACACTGAAGTAACTACACCCAACATTTCTTTTCAAACTCCCTTTCACAGCTTCTATAACACTGCGAACCATTCTGAAGACTTGTCACAGAAAGTCAGGTTACTATGTTCCATAGACACTTAATGGATTTCTCTCCCAAACTCATAAAATGTCTTATCACAGCAACAACCTCCATGCCTGGCAGTCCAGCACCACCAAGAACCCTCATAGAGGTACCACTTCAGTATTACATTAGCCTGGAATGTCACTGTCTATTCATTCCAAACTTTATAAGTATGGACTTTATATCTTGGGCAGAAACAGGGCATAAAACTGTAAATAGCTTCTTTCTAAATATAAGAAGTTGAAGGGATAAAGCCTCTGAAATACTCTGCTTGCCTGTCTGTGTTTTCCTTTCAGTTATTCTCATACAAAACTGCCCTTTTGTTCACTCCCTTCCGCAGATGGAAGGACAGCACAACTGCCAAAAGGCATTCAGATGCCATGGATACACATATTTGCTTAGTTGGGTCAGACCATCTAAACTGATACTTTCGCTCTGGGAAATGCCAGCCCTCCCCACACTCTTCACGCACAATGCCAAAATGTAGAGAACTGAAATGCAAATGGCAGTGACAATCAGTCATGACCTAGGTCTTTGTCATTTTCCCCCAGTGTGATTTTTAAAAGAGGTCTTAGCTCTATCATGTACAATTAACAGATTCCTTGATGAAGGTGCATTTAACATGCCTTTCAGATCAACATATGACAAATGTTAGACAATTCACCTTCACTCGTGTTGTTTGTTTACAGAATTCACACTATGAAGAACGCAATAATGCAATTACATCCAATAACAGATCTTTAAATGTATAAATCAAATGAACAGAAAGCGAGAAAAGATTAAGCGATTTCAGTTTCAATAGGATGTTTGATTTATGCTCACCGTCATTACCTAAGAATTGAAAAGCCTTCATAAGATCAACAAAACCAAGCAATTTACTACATAATACCAGTTTACTCTTTACATCTGAGTGATGAATACTGCATTTAAAGTAATTCTTTTTATTGTCCTAACAGATGAGCTTGCTACAGATCTCTCAGGATATACTTTCAGATTAAGCTGTTTCACATTTTTAATTCCTCTCTTTGCATTGGAGAGAATATACAACCAGGTCCATTAACAGGATAAAACAGAGGGATGAGTTTGGAAAAAAAAAATCACACACACAAGCTGACCAGTATTATTCACCAGGTAAAGAGAGCAAGTGATTTGAATGTTGGACTATGACTCTGGAGACCAGGATTCGATTCCTTACTCAGCCATAGAAACCCACCGGGTGACCCTGGGCATGTCACACACTCTCAGCTCCTACAACAGCTTCATCTTAATGTTGCCATAAGTCTGAAATACAGGAACGTACACAACAACAACAAAACCAGACAACAAGCTTTACCCATGGCTGAGAAACATTTGCAAATTCCTTACAAAGATAAAACCACGCCGATAGGAAGAGCCAAATCAGAACATTTAGCTTACAACACAAATAGCAAAACTAGGAAAGTGCAAGCTGGATCTGGATACAAATAAATTTCATCTGGCTTCACCAATTTTTAATCAAGGTTTTGCTAGAAGGAGCAGCAGCCACTACTGCTGCCACCTGGAAGTTTCATTCATCCTGGAAGATCCATTTGGGTTTTGCTTGAAAACATCTGAGCACATGCACTACATAACTTTTTCTTCCTCACTGATTGGGAAGTTGACTCATTAACAGGACTGACCACACATCTGCTCCTCAGGCAACTCCTTCTACAGACAAGAGTAGCCACTGAGAATACAAAAGTTTCCAATCCCTAATCTAGAAGAAAGGGGGACAAACAGTTGCTAGAAGCATGCTGTAATGACATTCCCCACCCTCAGGGGAAAAAAAAAGGTTATTAGATTCTCACCTTCTCCTGGACAGAAAAGACATTGAAAAAGTGGCCTAGAATGACAGAGATACTGAATGTTTGAAAAAAGAAAAGCAGTTTAACACCAAAAGTGTACCCTAAGGAAATGGAACAATCTCTTCCATCCAAAAACTGCATGAAGAGATTTGGAACAAGTTCTGTCAGAAATCCTTTATGGATGCACTGCCTATTGCCAAGGGTTTTTATTGCATTCAGCCCAGTACTCATTGTAAATGCAGGCTCATCTTCTTTGGTTGTTTATTCCTACTTCAAGATGCTTGAACCTGTACCTCCAAGATTCACATCCATTCACAAAAACTGCTTATGAAAAAAAAAACCTTATCTTGTATCTTGAGGTGTGGTGGGTGAGATAACTCTAAAATGTTATCAGATATTTTTATGGAGGATAGTTTTATTTCTGGCTATCTGCCACAAAAGCAAAATGCATTCTCTGTGCCAGTGGCATTATGCCGCAAGAGAGTCTCTGGCTGTTGGCTCCATCCTTGCCTACAAGCTTCCCAGAATCATCTATCTACAGTCAAGAAACAGATGCCAGAATAGATTCAAAAGGGCTTCTGCTATTACATGTCTCTCTTTTCAAAGAATGTATATTACTGGAGTACATGTTTTGTTCCATCTATCTTACTACATCATGCAAAGTTCCTTGGCTTGCCAAAACGCAAGGATATCGGTAAGACACAACTGTTTTTCGACATATTTCCAAAATATAAGATAAGATATCCCAATATTTGCTTTACAGTACTGATATTCTTTCTGATAAAGAAAGCAGGTGTTCAGGGAAATTCACGAATACAGCATCAAATATCAGTGTCAAGAGCACACCCTCAGGTTATCAAAGTGATCTCATTTAAAAAAAACACTACACAGTGGCATCCATGGAAGAGCAGTGCTAAGTAAATATACCACTATGACAGTATGTCATGCACAAGAAGTACAGAAGCCCTTTACAACAATGCTTTCATATTTAGTCTCAACAAAGATCACTGATAGGTTAATGAATATGACAATAGACGTATAACAAGTTCAAATGCTTTTATGTATATTTATTTATAGATCTTTCTTGATGTCTCAGCAAAAATCAACACCTATCACTTTATATATCCTGCAGCAACTTGTATACTACACAGTCCATGCAGAAGTTCAAATACATTGATATCTAACTACAGAAAGGGACTTTGCAGAACTGCAATCTGTATCACAGCAAGACAGCTGTGATAAAAACAAACAGAAAATGACCCAATATAGCAAACTACACCTTTATATGGAGCAAGTACAAAAAGAAATATGAGCTCAGTACATGCTTGGCAACAATGAAGTACAGTAGTTGAGTTCAAGGGGTTCAGAGCATTTAAAAATTAACTCTCGGGAAAACAAACCAACTCACTTTTCATGTACCATTTTGTTAAATATGGACATCTGAAGAGTTCACTCAAGCCAAACAAGTGACTTTATTTCTTTAAAAATACCAGATGAACGGCATCACCAAAATTATGCTATGTTTATGCACTTTTATGCACACATTTCGCTACCAAAAT